>OU015490.1:81460333-81635333 GCA_907164885.2 Dolomedes plantarius
GGGTGGTTCTAAATACCGTGTCTAATGTTACCGTGACTAATGTGATGACAGGAGTCGGGGGTCTGCAGGCAGAGAACTCTGCACCAATCTATATGCGCTATCATGACTTTCGATAACATAGCTCGAAAAACACCGATTAGCCTGGGGGTTGCAGTAACAGATACTCCAATTGGGCGTTGCAGTAACAGATACTCCAATTTAAAAGCGCACAGGCAATTTGCCCTTTTCGCAAAGTCTGCCAGATTTGACATTTTACTCTGTTCCCCCCAAAAGCACGATGCCCTTAGCTTCATTACTGCTACCTGACAGTAGAATAATACATACACTATATTATACGAAAAATACCGGTGGCCAGACTTGTTTTTTAAGGAATACGAAGCACATTCATAAACACCACTGATATTGATAGGTGTTTCCAATATTTTGATAACCACCTGTATATATATATATATATATATATATATATATATATATATATATATATATATATATATATATACATATATATATATATATATATATATATATACTCTGTCTACAGAAAACTCTGCTCCTCATAAAGATGCGGAGATATTCTCTCAGCAAATATGTTCAGTGGGAGGGAGGGGGTTGCGTTACGTTATTCCAAGCGTTTTTCTTTAGTCACGTTCTCAAATCTCGTTGTAAGGACATATATATATATATATATATATATATATATATATATATATATATATATATATATAAGAGGAGATCATAACTGGCCTGTTCAGAGCCTTCTGTAGCTGCAACTAAAAGGCGGATTGGGCTGAAATTTTGCAGATAGACAGTTCAAAAGATACGCTGAAAGATTCCGCCTCCCCCCATCTCCCCCCCCAAAAAAAGAGTTCAAAAAATGTCCGCTAGGGAGCGCATTACATGGAAATAATTTAAACAAGCTACGAATTCCTATTCAAGCATAATTCATTTGTTACACACTGTCTAGCGATGCCGATGTAAAGAAAATTGTTCAATGTGAGCTCCCTCATTAGTAAGTAAAATATGCAGGTCATGAACAACGGGTTCAACAGCGGACCGCAGCTGATCTCCAGTAATCTGTCGAACATACAATGGTATGCGGTCCTTCAGGTCAGCCAAAGTTGTAACATTACCCCTAAAAACAAAGTTCTTTAAATGGCCCCATAACCAAAATTCACACGGAGTGAGATAGGGAGAACGGGTCTTTGGTCCAGGAGTATTAAACTATCGGCTAATCACCCTGACATCCGTAAAATGATGCCACAAAAACCTCCGCACACAGAGTGTGGAGGGACACAATCCTGCATAAAAGTAATAGACTCAAGACATTGTCGCTGCTGGAGTTGAGGTAAAACGAAACTGCTGAGCATGTCACGATATCTGAGGGCTATTACACAACATGTGACAGGACCATTATCTTTAAGTTCTTCGAAAAAGAATGGTCCAAGGATAAATTGGGAAGTGAATCCACACCAGACGGTAACTTTAGGCGTGTGTTGCGGAATTGTGTAGAAGGCACGTGGATTTTCCAAGGCCCAAATTTTCGAGAATTCTGGGTGTTCACTGTTCCGTTCAGATAAAAATGAGCCTCCTCACTACAGAGAATGTTCCACGGCCAAGACTTTCATTCGGGCAAGAAAAGTCGGGCAAAAGATAATCGACTGTCATTGTCGGTAAAAAGCAGTTGCTGGTTGTGGCTGATCTTATACGGAAAACATTTCACTATTTTTCGCAGGACCTTCTGACTGTGCTATACGGTACATCTAATTGTCGTGACACTTCACGTGCACTGCTGACTCCATGATCATTTGTCAGTGACTGCTCGACAATGGCCGTTGCTACTTCTGAAACAACTTCTTCGCTGATAGGCTTTCGTCCTCTGCAACGTTGAACGCTTAAATACCCAGTGTTTTCAAATCGAGATATCATGTCTCTCACACCTTGTGGAGACATTGGACCCCGACTCAATTTCGTCGAAATTCGCTAAGAGCTGCAACAGCATTTCCCTGGTTTTGATAAAAAAGTTTTACGATTACCTCACGTTCTTGTAATTTAATTGCCATTGTAACTGAAAGAATGATACTCACTCGATCTTATCCTTTTTATACCCAGAATTCACTTTGAATTCGTATGCTTATGCAAAAAAGATTGTTTTCTTCTTCACTTGCAGTGCCACATTTATCAACTTTCGTACCGTTATAATGCTTCAAAATATTCAGTTTTAAACAACATAATGCTTGAGAATGTAAAAATAAAAGTTTTAAATGACTTTTTTACTGTGCACAGTTATTTATTGCATAACTTTTCAAGCATTTAGGCTGTAATGCGCTCCATAGTGGACATTTTTAACGCTTTTTTTTTCTTTTCTTCGGAATCTTTTAGCGCATCCTTTGACTTGTCTATCTGCATAATTTCAGTTCATTCCACCTTTTAGTTACAGCTACAGAGGGCTCTGAATAGGCGAAAATTAATTATGATCACCTGGTGTGTATATATATATATATATATATATATATATATATATATATATATATATATATATATATATATATATATATATATATATATATATTTATTTATTTATTTATTTATTTATTTATATGACCTTTCAACGAGATTTGAGAACGTGACTAAAGAAAAATGCTTGGAATAACGTAACGCAACCCCCTTCCCCCCACTGAACATATTTACTGAGAGAGTTTCTCCTCATCTTTATGAGGAGTGCTTACACGCCTGGGAATACAAAATACACATGCGAATCCCCACTCTTTTGAGATTTCCGCCGAGTTCATATATCCCTGGATTTTCATGCTCCCCTTCAGGCAGAGATTTTCCATTTTCCGTGTCGATGTAGACAGGAAAGACATTTTTACGATCAATTTCGTAATCAACGCGTACGCAGGAAATCAATAAATCATTTCCGGCGTCAATATTAATTTCTGCCGAGGATTTCGGAAAGAATTCGCTTGACGCAGTATTTCCTGAAATAGATATTTATTTTATGCAGGAGTTTTCTAATGATGTTTTCACAATAATCTGGTAGTCTCAAATTATTTTCTAATTGTTTTTACCGTTATTACCGCACGTTTAAAATTGTTATCAAAATATATTCATTTTCGGTTTGGTGCTTTATATATATATATATATATATATATATACTAGCTGAAAACCCGCACTTCGCTACGGCGTACATTCAAATTAAATACAACGGTCAATGTATGGAATTAATGACAAAAAAATAAATAAATATATATATATATATATACAGTTGGCTCTCTGTTTAACGACTTTCAAGGGACCGTGAAAGTCGTCCTTAAGTAGAGATCGTCTTTAAACAGAATTTGCGAAAAAATAACATTTCCCTTCACACTTTACAGGCTTAGTACTGTCAATATATATCTTAGTATATGGGCGTGTTTATAAATGTTATTTTTACTATTATTTTATTCACAAAAAGATATTTTAAAGTACATTGAAAGAAGAGTACAAACAATACAATAAATTAGGTTTTTAAAAAAGTCAAAAAGTGTTGATGGCTTCCTTTTTCGCCTTGTTTTCGTGCTTCTCTTTTCCAGATTTCCTAAAATGTTAAATATGTCATCTTCCATATTCGATGTAATATAGCGTCGGAGAACATCTAGAGAAGAAGTTGCATCTGTGTAAGACGATGGCAGTGTCTTGTTTTTCGTGTCTTCCCCTTCTTCGTTTGATACTGTGTTTTCGTTTACTATATCTTCATAAATAGGTTCTACATTTCCGTAATCTGTTGTTAAAACAGACTCATCACAATTGTAGAAATCTTGAATTGAAACAACATCATCTTCAACAAGACTTCTCCGTTCTTCAGGGGTAATGTCATCTTTGTTGATTTCTACATCCTTACTTTGCAGTTCCACTACAAGTTCTTTGTGAAATCCAGCAACGCGAAAGCAGTTCGTCGTTAAACAGAAACAACGTCGTCTTTAAATAGAATTTTTTTACGTCGGAGGGACCGGGACAGGGAAATATCGTCTTTAAATAGAGATCGTCGTTAAGTAGAGCGTCGTTAAACAGAGAGCCAACTGTATATATATATATATATAGAGATAGATAGATATAGATATAGGTATATATATATATATATATATATATATATATATATATATATATATATATATATATATATATATTTATAAAAAAATCGTAAGGGATATTTTTATAGACAAAATATTGTAGAAGAAAATATTCAAATTAAATGTCATAGGACATACTAAAGAATATAGTACAGTTAATAGAGTACAGTTTGAGGAACATAATATCTTTTACTGTATTTTAATATCATTTTGGATAATGTCCAATCGTCTGCCGCATTAGCAAGAAAAAAAAATTTTCTATTTAGTTGTTATGCACGTGACTCTAAATTTATTTAAAGTACCAGAAAACAAATCACGTGATCAGTATTTAATAAATTAAATTCTAAATATTAATATTTAAAAATTCACCAAAAATCAGAAAATCGAGGTAAAGATTCGAAAAAGATTTCATTTTAAAGGACTTTTTATGATCTTTCCCGTGATATAAATTTTATAACCTTCAAATTATTATTTTAAATGCAAACTTAAAGAAAGTTACTAAAACAGCTTAAAAATTTAATTTTAAAAAAATCTAAGAATTTTTCAAAAATCTTTCTTATTGCACCCTACACTATAAGAAGAATCGCCATGCAAAATTTCAGCCCTTTAGGTCCAGCGGTTTGGTCTGTGCGTTGTATGCCAGTCAGTCAGTTACGGAACTGTTATATATATATAGATATACGCGTAAGAGACGCGTAGTGAGAACTTTTCCATCCCCATAACAAAAAACTAGAAAGAGCGAGCATTGCCGATCCAAAAAAACAGGAATAGGAGAGGAAAACATCGAATAAAATTATAACTTATAACACTAAGCAAGGGCAGGAAAGAGAAAATATTCCAAACAAAAATATATAGATAAAATTTAAAAATTTGCCCTTAATATCCCTCCAAGCAGAAGGAATATATGGAGAAAAATTGTTTTCGTGAAGCAACTTGTAGGTGTTATAAACTATTCAATATTTTCTTGCATTAGTGCTTTATTTTCTGTTTAACTGATATACCTTAACCGCACATTCGCGTATCTTATATGAACAGATTTTACAATACATTTTTAGTGTAGATTTTTCTGTAGACAGTTTGTAAATATAAAAGCCATAACTTTAGGTCATTATTGCAAGAGTCTTAAATGACAAAAAAAAAGGCAAAAGATTTCCAAATTAGTTTTAAACTTTTGAACCCAAACTTTATGCGTGATTAAGAGTTTGATTAATTATATTTATCCTTATAATTTTGTTATCTCAGCTAGATTCTTATGACTGAAAATATCGTAAATGTATTAAGACACTTCAGCTAAATCAAAACCATCTGTTCCTCCCGATTCTGAATAAAAGCCACTGCTGTTAATTATTTATTTATGCTACGTACGCCATCCGTCTAGTGTAGAAGTTGCCATAACCACATGGGCAGATATTATCGCTCTGGATTTCATGCATCTGGAGGGCATGAATAGGAGCTAAATTTATCAAATGACTTTACATCCTATTCATGTTAATTGCATCGCATACTCTCAATCTATTATGTGACTCAAAGGCAAGCGTTGCTTTCAGTTTATAATGCTGAGAAAGCTGGTTTAAGAAAATGCAAGTCGTTAAATACAGGACATGCTTTAAGATTGGCCGTTTAACGGTACGAGTGACTCTTATAATTTTTAAGAAATACTACGCTTTGACGGATATTTACAATTTGGGAATTTATAAAATACTTTAGAATCAACATAGCAGGAATAGCTAAAACAAAAGAAAGACATCAATTAAGAAAATAAAAGTTGTCAAGTAGAGGACATGTTTTAAAATTGGGCATTTTACGGTACTAGCGACTATTTTAATATTCGGGAAATAGTACGCTTTGGCGGATATTTACGGTTTGGGAATTTATAAAATACTTTAGAATCAACATAGCAGGAATGGCCAAAACAAAAGGAAGACCTCATTTAAAAAATATAAGTCGTTAAGTAGAGGACATATCTCAAAATTGGTCATTTCACAGTACTAGCGACTATTTTGATATATGGTAAATAGTACGCTTTGATGGATACTTACGTTTTGGGAATTTATAAAATACTTTAGAATCAACATAGCAGGAATGGCCAAAACAAAAGAAAGACCTCGTTTAAGAAAATATAAGTCGCCAAGTAGAGGACACGCTTTAAGATTGGTCATTTCACGGTACTAGTGACTATTTTAACATTTGGAAAATATTAAGCTTTGGCAAACATTTACGTGTTGAGAATTTATAAAATACTTTAGAATCAATATAGCAGGGTTGGCCAAATTGCGGATCTTTACCATTTTCTTTGTGGCTTGCCGTTGAAATTTCGGAGACTTGAGTCAGAATCAACATCATGGTCGGTCCCATAGTTGAGGCGGCAAGGCGACAGCCTCAGGCGCAAAAATGGGACATAGTATAAAGACGAACTTTTTAACAAATAAAGAAAAAAAATATTAATACTTTAATGTGATAAATGACGAAATTCGTTAAACTACCCAAATGTAATTGAATATTTAGTCTATTTTTTTATAACCTGCTGAATTTGAGATTATGAGAAATAGTAATTTAAAATAAATAAAGCTTTTCTTTTTACTTAAAACATTTTTTTCCCATGAAAACGTCTGTTAGTCTATTAAGCAAAGTATTTCTAGTAGTGATACATTAATTATTAAAGGGACAGTGGACTTTCAAAATTGTGAAATTTGTCCAAAAATTCGATTTATTTATTTTATTGAATTGTGAAACTACAGACGAGTAGGAATGTGTTGCAAAAAGAATTTTTAATTTCTGTGATTACTTTCCTACTTATAGGCATTTGTACTTAATTTAGATATTATGTGGTTACTAATAGCAATAACTTTAAATGTGTTTTTCTCAAAATAAAATTTTCATGACATATGAATATTCAAACTGCGCCAGGCGCATTTCTAATTATCGTATTGCTTTAAAATTTAAGTTTTATATACTTAACTGCATATCAAATAAATCTTATTGAAAATAATTATGCTTCGTAGCTCATAATTTCTAAATTTTGTACTTGAAAAGATGATTTATAGGCATTTTGCGTAATAAAAAGGGTGTTTTCACTATTATTATTTTTTTCTCTTTACATTTTTAATGAATGCTTAAAATAAGCAATAAGTTTCATTGTTAGTTCTATAAGGTATCCTGTAAATAAAAATTACCATATTATATGCAAAAGAAATGCGCATGGAACATTTTTAATTAGGCCAATTTTTGATATAATTGATAATACATAATTCATAAATTATTAGTATTTCATCTTTAAATTTTAACCACTTTTACATATCTATGGTACTAATCACATATTCAAATTTCAAACAAATCCATTCAAAACCAAAAAAAAGTTAGGTTTGAAGGTCCACTGTCCCCTTAAGGCTTTGTTCACATTGAGTCCATCAACTTTACTCGTATCGAAGCAATTTTAACCAGTTATAGACCTTAACAATTTCGTGACTAAATGCTTGGAGGTCTGTGATTGGTTAAGATTATTTCAATACGAGTAACGCTGATGCAACGTTACTCTGAAGGACTCAACGTCAACAACGCCTTACTAGGCCTGTTCACGTAGAATTCGTCAGCTTCAGCGTTAAAGATTCCGTTGGCGCTGATTGGTTAAATAGGTCAATGATTGGTATATGATTGGTTAAAAAAAATTACGCTCACGCTGACGGATTCTATGTGAACAGGCCCTTAGAGTCTCTCCAAAAATTTGAAAAGACGCCGTTTATAAAATTTGCCTCAGGAACACAGTTGATAGGCCCGTCACTGATCAACATGCCCTACATTAAAATGAACAGCACGTCAAATAACCTCCATTTTTGCTACACCTAATATGTTTTACCTAAAATGGAGCCATGAATTCTACATCCAGGTTGATAAAAAAAAATATAAAGAACGCTCGATATTGACGAATCAACACTTTACCGATTGGTTTCGAACTACAACAGGCAACAAACAAAACAAGCAATAGATTGGTGACAAATTTTTACCACCAAGCGTCACCAAATTTTTAAAAAAAATCCCAAATCGGAAGCAAGGGAGTTATTAACCCATTTTTGAAACATTTTTTTAAAAATAATAATAAATCAGGCATAGCCACCAGAATTAATATGTGGTAAAAAAATATTATAAACAAGGCTGCGGGTTTCGTCTTCCCCAACAATTAATGCTGTTAAATACTTTAACGCGCTTGAAACTGAATACTTTCACGCAAACTCAGGGAAAACTTTTAACAGGAAAATAAACTTTAAATATTAATTAGAATGAAACGTAAGACATAACATTTCCGTTCAGCTAATTGGACAATTATTTTCCAGTTTCCTGACAAAATAAACAGGAATAATGACAGCGTTTGTTAAGGGATGCGCTTAAACTTTCAATACACTTCCTTTTTATTAATATTTGACAAAATTAATTGGAGTGTGGAAATTCAAGACTGTTTTTTAATGACATAAATGACGGAAGTAATTTTCGAAACAATCGATAATAACAGATTAATCCGATGTAAATCATACGGAACAAGAGTTGATATTCCGATACAAATACTAGATCTTTAAGTATATGAATATGAATGTACATATGAACGAACTATTAAGCGTTGGAAGTGAAACTTCTTGTCATATCCGTGGTATGTTGACAAAGCGCAATATTGACACATTTCTGAATTGCGGAGTTATCGTTTCGGTGCCAGTCACGTAATAAGATTCTTTCTTAGCGCAATAATTTTGCACTGGTGGCGATAAAATGCTTACCGTTCGCTAACGTATGTTTGATGCAAAATACTTTTAATTTTTAGCTATTTTTTTAAACAGTTAATTAATTAACTAAATAATATTTGTTGTTGTTTTTCCTAATACTCCCTGGCCGGAAGTTCCAGACCAGGTCCATATAGGCTTCGGACTGAGTAGTGTGACTCCGGTTTATAATGGCATCACAACGGTCGGAATCCGACTAGGCTAGGGTGCCACCACAATTTTGAATGAGCACCCCCTGCGGCGACATCTGGGGGGAATCGTACGTTCCCCTCCCACTGACCTCATAGAAGGACTTTCTGGTCTACGGATTTGACGTGCCCATATCTGGCCTAGACATGAAGGTATTTAACGGCACGTGTCGGGATTCGATCTGAGCACCCTCAGCGCCGTCTCTCCCAAGTAACACATATCATTGGCCCAAAAGCAAATTTTCGCTACATCGTTGGCAGAATTTCCAGAAGAAAAATATGGGCCAACTGCAAAATGTTTATGCTGGGCCAAGAATTATAAAATGCTGCTGTCCCGACTGCAAAGGAGAACTGATATGCTCTCCCAACGGTTGAACCAACTAACATCCAACCGTTGGGTCAGTTGCAATGCCAACCGTTGTTTCTACGTAACCCCAGATGCCAAATCCAACTGTTGGCCAACTATGCTTAAAACAATTACCCAACAATTTCCTAACAGTCTTGTTTTACTTAGACTCAAGGTTTGGTTATAGTTATGATTAAGGCAAAAATATTATGCAATTCACCACGAAAACTTCCCACGTAAGATGCGGACCGAATTAATCGGCATTATGAGTGTAAAATATCTTCTATAACCACAGCACGCAACGCGTGAGCATGAGATCGTTATGGATTTTGTTGATAATCTCTCTCTCTCTCTCTCTCTCTCTATATATATATATATATATATATATATATATATATATATATATATATATTATATATATATGTATGTATGTACACGTATTATGTCTCAGCATAACTCTGGAACACCTAGAGCAATTTCAACCAAACTTGATACACATATAACTTACAATCCAGAAAATATATACTATGGGGGTAAGACACCCCTAGTACCCCAAGTGGTGGGGGTGAGAAGAGGTTACATGTAATAATAGTCAAAAACGACTGATATTAGTGTCAAATCCATAGTTTTAGAGGTCACTGAGATGAATAGTGACATTCCCGATGCCGTTTAAGTTCAAGTTCATCCCTCGTCAGCATGGGGAGGGAGAAGGGGGTGAATAAAATGTCCAAAATGACCGAGATAAACCGAGATGTTCAAAATACCCAGACAATGCTGGGCAAACAACTGGTCACTATTTAAAACAAAATCAAAATGAAATTAGAGAGAGTCTGAACGTTTCTAAATTCTTTCACTCTCTCTTCCTTGCATCAGGAAGAGATACACTTTTTCCCCTCAGCTGAGTAAACTTATGCGACTGTGGCTAAAGAAGTTTCACATTTAAAAAAAAAAACTAGCACTTATTCCACATTTATTTTTTCCAACTTTACCGCAGTTACTGTTGCCATCTTTTAACAGCAAGCAGGTAAAATATAAAACAGGATGTAAAAATGAACATTTTCAAATGCATTAATTTAGTCTCGTTTTTATAAAATAATTTGGACAAAGTTTCTTCCAGATACCATTTATAGTTTTTTGGGAAATTTCATTCCAAAATTTAAAAAGGGTAAAATCCTAACCGCGTAAGTCGGGGTATTACTGTGTATGTATATATGCATATATATATATATATATAGATATATATATATATATATATATATATATATATATATATATATATATATATATATATATACATATATATATATATATATTATTGTGTATTTCTGTGTATGTATATATATATATATATATATATATATATAGATTAATATATATATATATATATATATACATACACAGTAATACACAATAATATATATATATATATATGTATATATATATATATATATATTATATATATATATATATATATATATATATATATATATATATATATATATACATATATATATATATATATTATTGTGTATTACTGTGTATGTATATATATATATATATATATATATATATATAGATTAATATATATATATAATACTTGATTTGTAAGTACTTGTTTGTATTGAAAAATAATTACAAGAAAAAAAAACTTTTTATATACCATGTTTATAAATTTTCTGTTGAATCATATAAACTTCACAATTCTATGTATTAATAAATACTTTTTAAAAAATTTTTTGATGAATTATCCCATGAACTTGAAAGAAAATGAAGTTAATTGGAAGTTAATTTGCGTTTAACTTTTCGTTCCCGTTTCGGCCGATAGATGGCTGCACCTGTCTACAAAACAAAATTAACTGAAAATAATTGAAAGTTAATTCAATTCTGCTTAAAGATGGCTAAAAGTATCAAAAAATGCATTGTCATCGTGTTCTGAGCTATTCTAAGTTTCAAATGTCTAGCTAGACCGGTTATTTAAAAATCGATTGCAAGATTTGTACTAGACAAACACACAAATAAACAAACAAACAAACAAGAAAGCGAGTTAATAAAACATGAAAAAAATCTTTTGACTGGAATGAAAATTTGATTATGAAAAAACAAATGTAACATTGCCTACAAACTTCATAGACCTAAGCCTTTTATACCAGTCAAAATATTTTTACCATGTTTTTATTAACTCACTTTCTTGTTTGTTTGTTTGTTTGAGTGTGTGTTTTTCCAGTACTAATCTTGCAATCGATTTTTAACTACTAGCTAAACACTTGAAACTTTTAGAATAGCTCAGAACACGATGACAATGCATTCTTTTGATACTTTTAGCCATCTTTAAGCAGAATTGAATTCATTTTCAGTTATTTTTGTTTTGTAGACTGGTGCAGCCATCGATCGTCAGGGACGGGAACGAAAAGTTAAACGCAATTGATTACTCATTCGATACCTCTTTATTACGCACTAGCGGCCCGTCCCGACTTTGTCCGGGTTGAACAAAATATTATACCAATAAATTTCCAGTTGATAGCCAATAAATTGTAAATATTTTTTTACCTTAATAATAACCTAAATAATACCTTAAATTAATTTTATGTTAGTTAATACTTAAAATAAATTTTTTAAAAGAAAAAGGCGTGCCGGAGAACGGCTAGGTTCGAACCGCTAGCGTCAGAACAGAAGCCCACCGCGATAGCACCACGATAAGGATCGTTGAAATCTTCGGAACAAAAAGCGGTAGAAGACAGTAGCGGAAACAATGGATATTGTTAGGATTAAGCCCCTAACTTTATTTCTACTGATAAGATATACATAATATATAGCCTATGTCCATCTAGAATAATGTACCTTTCAAACAGTGAAAGAATTTTTCAAATAGGTGCAGTGGTTCTGTAGATTTACCTCCACGTACAAAATCGCTCTCTCTTTATATATAAGTATAGATAGCACCACGCTAAAGATCGTTGACGACTTCGGCACAAAAAGCGGTAGAAGACAGTAGCGGTAACAATGGAGATTGTTAGGATTAAGCCCCTAACTTTATTTCTACTGATTAGATATACATAATATATAGCCTATGTCCATCTGGAATAATGTACCTTTCAAACAGTAAAAGAATTTTTCAAATAGGTGCAGTGGTTCTGTAGATTACCCTCCACGTACAAAATCGCTCTCTCTTTATATATAAGTATAGATTTGATCATTTTTTTCAAGTTGATGGGATAGTTCATCAAAAAAATTTAAAAAAAGTATTTATTAATACATAGCATTGTCAAGTTTATATGATTCAACAGAAAATTTAAAAACATGGTATATAAAAAGTTCGTTTTATCTTGTAATTCTTGTCTTTTTTATCAATACTTAGAAGTACCTAAAAATCATTGTTTTTGACTTAGCCCTATGTACGGGGCATTATATATATATATATATATATATATATATATATATATATATATATATATATATATATATACAGTCGAACCTCCATATATCGAACTTCCCTATATCGAAATTTTCTATATATCGAACTCTTAGCAAATCTCCATGTTCATTACATAGAAAAACTGTTTCTATATATCGAAAAAATCTCTATATATCGAAATTTTTTTCACGACATATTGGGAGATTTTATCCACTTTAGAATAAAATCTCCCAATTTTTCGAGTTTGAAACAATACTTCGTGGACCCCTGATAAAGTTTTTAATGGACTGAATAAATGCGAGCATTTCTTTGATGAACTTTCCGCAAAACTGGCTGTTCAGCAAGATATTCGTAGTTTTTTTTTTAAAGAATGTAACTGTGATCACTGTAACCACTGTCTGGATTATTGTTTTTTTAAAGGTATATAGTACTCAATAAATCTTTCACATTATTTCATTTTTTAGTTAATTTTCATTTAATGTGATTCGCATATAAATTGGAAATGGAGATTCGTATACGAAAATTTACTTTAATTTTAATGTTTTAGGAGAATTATGATAAAACTAAGATCAATTCTATATATCGAAATTTCTATATATCGAATTTTTTTCCGGCATTTTGCTACTTCGATATATGGAGGTTCGACTGTATATACAGTCGAACCTCCATATATCGAACTTCCCCATATCGAAATTTTCTATACATCGAACTGTTAGCAAATCTCCATGTTCATTACATAGAAAAACTGTTTCTATATATCGAAAAAATCTCTATATATCGAAATTTTTTTTCACGACATATTGGGAGATTTTATTCCACTTTAGAATAAAATCTCCCAATTTTTGGCGTTTGAAACAATACTTCGTGGACTTCAATTCGTGGAAAATGATCCTGATGAAGTTTTTAATGGACTGAATAAATGCGAGCATTTCTTTGACGAATTTTCCGCAAAACTGGCTGTTCAGCAAGATATTCGAAGTTTTTTTAAAAGAATGTAACTGTAATCACTGTAACCACTGTCTGAATTATTGTTTTTTTAAAGGTATATAGTACTCAATAAATCCTTCATATTAATTCATTTTTAAGTTATTAACTTTCATTTAATGTTATTCGCATACAAATTGGAAATAGAGTTTCGTATACAGCAATTAGCTTTAATTTTAATGCTTTAGGAGAATTATGATAAAACTAAGATCAATTCTATATATCGAAATTTCTATATATCGAATTTTTTTCCGGCATTTTGCTACTTCGATATATGGAGGTTTGACTGTATATATATATATATATATATATACGTGTGTGTGCGTGTGTGTGCGTGTGTGTGCGTGTGTTTGTTTAAAATTATAAAGTTTTAATATATGTATTTATATATAGATGAATTAATATTTCATACGTGAGCTCCACGTGTAAAACATAGGACATCGGATTTTACCCTTCGTGACCTTCGATGTCGTTACATGAACCTGCCTTATTATAAAAGTTACTAACTTCCTTTACAGTCATCGAAACAAAACATATATTGCTACTAGTGTTTCTTCTCGAGGATTGACCACTAGTGTTTCTTACAGAGAAAAAGTATAATAATTTGTTCTCTCATTTCTCGAGAATTATAGTGTTTCTTCTCGAGAACCAAGTAAAATTGGTTTTTTCTCATTTCTCCAGATATTTATTTCTTCGGAATCGATATCGACGTCGTTCTTGTTTTTATCGTCAATTTCTAATGGTCCATGTTTACTCTTTTTATTGCAATATCCGGAAAACTTATAGATATAATTTTGTTTATAATTTTGTTAACTTTGTTTATAAGTGATGACATACTTTTTATGTTACATTTAACTAATATTTATTAAAGTCTTTTACTTTATTTCTGAAATTTTACCAGGAAAAATAATCATCAATAAAGTCGTAACTTTAAGCTTTTTGTTTTCCGAAATTAGGGATAATTAACATTGATGTAAGTAAGGATCTTCATATTGCAATTAAAGAAGGGGTAAATGTAAAGTGGATACCACTTGTCGTGGTTTTACGAAGTTTTCAAAAATCGCCAACAGTTCTTTACTTTCAATTGAGAGGAAATACTATCATTTAGGATTTATTCTGAAATTTTTATGCTATTTAAATTGCGTAAAACTGGCTGTATATTCTGTACATGCACGTCATTTTGTTGTCCGCTATTTGCCATTACCGTCATCATCTGGTGTGATTTTGGCGAATTTGGAAAGCTTCGCCAAACCACGCCAAGGGGTACCCACTTCTTTACGTTTACCGAAGAAATAAGTAAAAATAGAAACGCTAACAACATGTCTCTTTATAAAATTTTACTAAATCCCGCACACGATTACAAAGATTTACCCCGAGAAGAGGAAGTCACAAAAAGTTGTTAAAATGGTAAACAATATTTGCTAGTTGTGAACAGTCCGAAACTGACTAATAAGATTTTAATGAAGTTCTAATCAATAGAGGTGAAGAACAATTAAGTTTATCTTCAACAGAAAGTGTGAGAGAACTGAGAGTGAATTAATGAAAGAATAGCAGATTATGAAACAAGAATTTCAAATATTTTAAACAACGAGTACAAGAACAGCAAATTTGGAACTACTTATGTATATATATATATATATATATATATATATATATATATATATATATATATATATATATATATATATATATATATATATATATATATATATATATATATATATATATATATATATATATATATATATATTTATATATATATATATATATATATATATATATATATATATATATGTCGAATATTATTTCACGTACAGCTCATTCTTGCTTGGTGTAGTGGTGGTGGTCCTGTGGAAATAAAACTCATCCTTGATTCATCTTTAGCAGTGCAGTCATCGTGGCTTGGGTGAAACAATACAAGTATTTTAAATCATCCAAATATGTTTATTCATCCAACAGAAGTGTCTCTAGCTCCATCATCGAATATTAATCGTTTTCTATTTAACTCCTAAGGTCCAAAATTCCCTTTAACTTAAATCATTTTACCGCTCATCTCAATCTACAATCCGTCCCCATACCCCCGCGACGCGACGGCACGTCTTGTTCCTGTGAAATTCTACATGTCTCTGTCTTTGTTCTTATCTTTCTAACACACCTAAAAGAAATCTGCTGAGCTTGCAACGAAAATTCTGGAACTTTCCTTTTGCTGAATCAGCAAGAAAAACCCGCCTTTCTCTTTAGAAATTCAGGGTCATCTTTATTTTCAGAAATTCAGGGTCATCTTTGTTTTTTGTTGTATATCTTATTCAAGTCAAGCAAGTGCTGCCATGTGTTGATGTTTTAACAATCTATAACCTATTTTTATCTGCAAAATCCCTATTTTTAGTAATCCCTATTTTGATTTTTTTAAAAATCACCCTATATGAGTTTTAATCCTATTTTCTCTGGAAACACCCTCCATTTAGTTCCCTAAAGTTAGCCTAGCCCGTAAAAGTCACACACATACACATATATATATATATATATATATATATATATATATATATATATATAAATTATAACAATAATATTAGTAAAAACTGTTGTATTATTTCTGAAATTTTATGACAATTAAAATTCAATGATTTTGAAGTCGTACCTGCTGGGATTTTGCTTTTTGAAATCAGACAAGGTTAACAATGAACCAAGGAAGGATCTTCATATTGCAATTAAAGAAGAAATAAGTAAAAGAAACAATAAGATCATATCTCTTTATAAATATTTACAATATCTCGCTTGAGATTAAAAAATATATATGTTAGACTAGTTTCGAAAAAGAAAAAAAATATAAACAGATTATTTGATAGCTCTCAACAGTTTGATACTGATAAAGAAGATATTATTGAAGTTCTAATCAGTGGAGGTGAAGAACAATTGAGTTTATCTAGAACAGAAAGTGTGAGGGAAGTGAGAGTGAGTAACTCACAAAATAGCAGATTATTAAACAAGAATTTCAAATATTTTAAACATTGATTACAAGAACAAGAATTTTGGAACTACTTGTAAATATTTATGCATACTATATATGTATATATGCATTACAATATATAAGATATATATTACTGCTTTTATTGCAATACCGGGAAAATTTATAAATATCCCCTATTTTTAATTCTCTCCTTTGTTTCAAAAGGCTATAGTAAAATAAAACTAAGGTGAATACAGCAAAAAAAGAACATTGCACTAAATACAGAAACAATTGAAGTTTTATTTACAGCCCTTAAAGGTGTTCTATGTGTGAACCCTTGGTCACACGGCATACATCAATGCGATAGTCCAGTTCCTGCCAGACTCTATTCAACATGGTACTTCCATGATCCTTTCACGCAGTTTCGCTAATTCACGTGGCAAAGGGTAAGAAAACAAGGTCTTTTACATAGCTCACAAGAAAAGTCACACGGTGTTAGATCCAATGAGCGTGGGGGCCATGACAAAAGAGGTACGTCATCTGCGGAAGCTCGCCCAATCCAACGACGAGGTAATTGTGTGTAAAGGTATTCACTGACATCTCTCAGAAAATGGGGTAGAACTCCATCTTGTTGAGAAACGAAGTCGTCATCCTCAATTCCTGTTCCTGTAATTGCGGCATTAACCACATTTTAGCATATCCAGGCACACTTCAACGGTAACAGTCCACTCAGTAAAAAAAATGGCCCGTACACACGTTAGGAGGAGATAGCACCAAACATTAACTGTCGGGGAATCACGACAGTGTTCCACTACTACATGAGGTGCCCCAAATGTGTAAGTTGTGGCGGTTTACCTTTCCGGACAAGTGAACATTTTCTGCAGCAGTGAATCATCGGCTTGGACATCAGTGCAAAAGTTCATATGAGAAATGCAATCCCCCGAAGTCAGTGCTTCCACCTTTTGCAATCGGTATGGCTTCATATGCAGAGTTTTGCGTATAACTCGCCTCACTGTTGGTTGCGAAATCCCCAATTCTCGGCTAGCAAGAACGGTTGATTTCGTCGGGCTCCTCAAAATCGTTTCCCGTACATCACGGTATCTACAAATGGACCTCACTTCGTTGCTTATCACACAAGCACCCTGTTTCTTTGAACTTGTTGTACCATACATGAATTGTCTTGTCAATGGGTCTCAGTGTTCGATATTTCGTACGAAATACCCGCTGCACCAACACCAATGATTGGGATTTAGCAAATTCTAATCCACAAAAGCTTTTTGTTGGCCCGTGAACACCATTTTGATTCACTTACTGCTTTCAGTCGGATATGTACTGCCATCGACTTCCAACTGCTATTATAAAAAATTTGAATTGTCTCTGTATTTAGTGCAAGGTTCGTTTTTGCTGTATTCGTCTTAGTTTTTTTACTATATGAATAACTCGGTATTCACGACTACGAAGTCGACAGCAGCGCCAAGATTTCGGGCAATAAAGATAAGGGGTGAATACCGAAAAATCTTATTATAAGCAGAGAAATTAATAACGAAAAAAAATTTCACTGCAACACCGCTTTATGCAGCAAATTCACTTCTCCCTTCTTCAATGTCACCACCATCCTTGTGGACGACACACTGCATCCTGAGCACTACATTCTCAAGGGCCGAGCGTAACACTGTCTCCGGGAATGTTCATCACAGTCCGGGATATATTCTCCTTTACGGCCGACAAGTTAAAGACTCCACCAAGATACACCTTGGACTTACGATGTTGGGTCATCAGATGTTGTTGTTAACTCCTCAGAAATAACTCTCATGGGTTACGTACGGGGAGCGAGGTGGCCATGCAAGTGGTAAAAACAGACCGATGACCCTTTCTTCTGTAAAGCGATGGCGAAACAGATTCTGCCCCCCCGAACTTTATAGCCCCAAATACTGGCGCTGCTGTCGACTACGTAGTCATGAATATGCATTTTGATGTTTTACTTGCGTTTTATGCAAATTCTCGGGTGTGCCGACAAAAACAGCGCTATGTGGTCTCCTATCGGCGTCTTTTAGAACAATTTTTTTTTCATGGAAACTCTTTCCTATGTCGTCCTTAGTCTTTCAATGAATTTTGGTAGTATTCCTGTTGATAGATCGCGCTACATGTGGCTCTGAGTAGAGTCAGTTTTTTGAAAAATCACCCTGTATATATATATACACTGCTGGCCACTGTAAATGCAACACCCTGAAGGAAACATGTAAATAACATGAAATTTACAACATGCATTAGCGGAGGTGAGATATGCAAATGATTAGAATTTCAGCGCAGACACACATCACGCGCGCCTGTGGTGCCACTTCAAAGCGCTATTTAAGGCTTAGAGATTTCGACGATTTCAAGTTCGGCAATTGTGTTTTTCTTGTGGTTTTTTCAAAAAATCGATCAATTATGCCTCGTCGAAAACAGCGATCATCTTTTGATCAAGTATCCGAGTACGACAGAGGAAGGATAGTGGCCTACCGAGATTGTGGATTATCTTTCAGGGAAATCGGTTGTCGTGTTGGACGAAACCAAACAACTGTAATGCGGATATGTGATCGTTGGATGCAGGAGGGTACGACGGACCGGCATGTTCGATCGCATCCACCTCAGCGCACCACTTCACGTAATGACAGGCAAATTGTGCGCATGGCAGTGACGGATCGCTCAGTCACATCACGAACCATAGCACAGCACATGCAGTCTGTAACGCTTCATCCAGTGTCTGCGCGTACCATTCGACGCCGTTTACAGCAGAGTGGTCTGTCCGCAAGACGTCCATTGCTTTGTCTACCCTTGACGCAGAACCACAGACGTCTCCGCCGCCAATGGTGCGATGACAGAAGGATGTGGACGGCAGAATGGAATGAAATTGTCTTTACTGATGAGTCACGCTTCTGTCTGCAACACCACGATGGTCGCATTCGAGTCTGGAGACACCGTGAAGAGAGGATGCTGAACAGCTGCGTTATGCACCGCCACACTGGTCCTGCACCGGGTATTATGGTATGGGGCGGTATTGGATATCACTCTCGCACACCTCTAGTACGCATTGCCGGTACTTTAAACAGCCAGCGCTACATCTCCGAGGTGTTGGAGCCAGTTGTCCTTCCTTACCTTCAGGGCTTGCCCACAGCCATATTTCAACAGGATAATGCGCGACCACACGTGGCACGCATTGTCCAACGATTCTTCATCAATTGGCAGATTGAATTGCTTCCCTGGCCGCCTCGCTCTCCGGATCTTTCGCCGATAGAAAACATGTGGTCCGTGGTTGCTCTACGATTGACCCAGATTCCATCCCCAGCTGCCACAGCAGATCAACTTTGGCAACGTGTGGAAGCTGCTTGGTCCGCTGTACCCCAAGAACTCATCCAAAGTCTCTTTGAATCAATGCCGAGGCGTGTGGCAGCGGTGATCTCCAACAATGGCAGCTACTCTGGCTACTGATTTTGGCAGGAACCACACTTCACAGAAGTCTATTAATTTAATCATTTGATACTTGGTCAACATGTTATCTACAAAATAAATTTTGTTGTGATATCTCTTGTCTTTCTTGGTGTTGCAATTTGGGTGGCCATCAGTGTATATTGTTTAAAATCTATCCGTCCAGGGGACATTAGTATTAACAACAACATCTGATGACCCACGAAGAAACACAAACTGACTTCCCGGGAGGGCGTATATAAAGCGAATCGAAAACTCTTTGTTTAAATATACAGTCACGAGATTTCAGTCCTGTTAAATTTTCTTACACAAGCCAGAAAGTATACATTCGCTATCTATCATACATCACGGGAAATAAAAAGTATAAGAATAGATTTAATTTTAAACAAATGGGAAAAACAAATTTCACGATCTGCTTAAATCATGAACAAAACAGCCAATCTCCGCGCACGTTTTTTTATATTTTTTTTAAAGCACGAAAACTCATAACTCACCACGCGAAACCTCTCATTTTTTACGTTCATCGCAATCAGTTACTGCATTCGATTTGCTCGTACCTCGGCAGAGCCCGCAAGGTATCATCAGGTTACCTCCGAAACAAATATTAATTCTGTTAAATCCGACGGCGCAGTTCATTACGCGCCCCCCTGTGGACGGTAAACATTTCGATCGAAACACATTCGATATTTTTGCGCTTTCGAGACAGGAGAATGCCTTTTCAACCGGGTATGGACCGAGGACCCGTAAATCAATTTGGAATTTTTAATGCAGAGTAGTTCGATGCGAGATGAGTTCTGTTTTCGTTCCGACGTTAAACATTGGGTGGATGTTTTTAAAAAGTTGCACGTCTATGTACTAATACGGAGAGCTCATCCATTTCTGCAGGGTTACTCAACCACTTTGCGTATTGCAAATGAATTAACCTTTAGAATATATATATATATATCTATATATATAAAACAGTTCCGTAACTGACTCATTCATTCACTGACTGACTGACTGACTGACATACAACGCACAGACCAAACCGCTGGACCTAAAGGGCTGAAATTTTGCATGGCGATTCTTCTAATAGTGTAGGGGTGCACTAAGAAAGATTTTTCAAAAATTCTTCTTAGATTTTTTTAAATTAAATTTTTAAGCTGTTTTTTAAACTTTTTTTACGTTTGCATTTAAAATAATACATTGAGGGTTATAAAATTTATATCACGAGAAAGATCATAAAAATTCCTTCAAAATGAAATTTTTTTCGAATTTTTAACTCCATTTCCTGATTTTTTGTGAAATTTTTAAAGATTAATTTTTAGAATTTAATTTATTAAATGCTGATCACGTGATTTCTTTTTCTGGTACTTTAAATAAATTTATCGTCACGTGCAAAAAAAAAATAGACAAAAAAATATTTTTTTTCTTGCTAATGCGGTAGACGATTGGACATTATCCAAAAAATTATTAAAATCCAGTAAAAGATATGTTCCTCAAACTGTACTATATTAACTGTACTATATTCTTTTGTATGTTCTATCAGATTTAATTTGAATATTTTCTTTTACATTATTTTGTCTATGAAAATATCCCTTACGATTTTTTTTATAAATATATTTCCCGGCCGACTGGTGCAGCCACGTATCGGCCGGGATGGGAACGGAAAGTTAAACGCAAGTTAACTTCCAATTAACTTCATTTTCTTTCAAGTTGATGGGATAATTCATCAAAAATATTTAAAAAGTATTTATTAACACATAGAATTGTCAAGTTTATATGATTCAACAGAAAATTTAATAACATGGTATATAAAAGTTCTGTTTATCTTGTAATTATTTATTCTCTTGTTAAACCTCGCCAGGGCATTGCTATATCATTTTGTTTTACTGGAAATTTTGGCGAACTTTAGAAAGGCAAAAACGCAAATATGTCAAACCGATAACAATTAATAGCTCCTTAGTTCAAATAATGTTAAATTGAAAATAAAATAAATTAAACCCATCCAAAAATAAAATTCAAGTTAAAATATAAGGTAAATATGAAGAACATGATACAGTCGCCAACTTATGGCGATGTGGCGCCAATGTGACATTACAAATCGAAGAATCATGAGGTGAAAATTAATACTGCTCTATCTGACAAACCCACAAAACACGCCGAATATTTTGAGCAAAAACGGCTTGACAGGAAATCGTATCATATTCTTTAAAACGGAAAATTAAAATAAACGGAAAATTAAAATAAACAAAATGTAATATAACTGGCTCTTTTTCGGATTCAAAAAGTATGTAGCCACAGACATAAATCTTTTACGATCGTAAAACTGCGTTCCCAAAGCAGAAAATTATAACAAATCTTACTATAGCACTAAATATTATATATATTTTTTAAATTTCCTTCTTTTTGGCGCAAAAACAGTACTGCTTGGCATTTAAGATCCCAATGATTTACGATTTTTACTTCATTACAGTTCTCCTCTGCGACGTTTTCTTTTCCAGCAATGAAGATGGAGTGCGTTGTTGCCAGAATGAGGTGGCAGTAAATAGAGCTGTCAATTTAACTGATTTAATTTTCGTGCAGGGAGGAAGTAAAAGGATTAAGTGACCTATTACCTCAGTGGAAGCATAAAAGAAAATACATTCATGACGTTATAATAATTTAATTAATGGAAATTTTACGTAGTAAATTATACTCAGAGGATACTTTTAAACACTAAAACTCCGGCTTAGGTAAATTTATGGCACAAAGGGGGATGGATTAGGAAGCTTGTAAACCTTCCATTGCAAAATAAGGACATGTAAGCACAGTTTTACAGGCGCAATTTAATTAAAATTTTAAATGGAAATTTTTGGAGCTCAAACGCTCTTACTAAGAGCTTTTTCTAAGGATAAAAGTTTGTTTTTTTTAATTTACTTTAGGAACATTCTGCTCCAGCCTCCTTCTTCTGTTCATTATTTTAGCTGTGTGTTCAGAAAGCACTCGCTTATCTTCATACTCAAAAAATAGATTTAATAGTATGCACTTACTAATCTGTGATTAAAAATATACCGAGGGCAAAATTCGCTCGGAGGCAACTAACTGAGGGCCTGTTCACATAGGAGTCCGTTGCATTGCGTTAAGGAAAAGATGACGTTGAGACGAAAATAAATCAATCATATGCCTCCAAACGATTAGCAATGAAATTTTTAACGCCTATGATTGGTTTATATTCGTCTCAACGTCATCTTTTCCTTAACGCTACGCAACGGACTCCTATGTGAACAGGCCCTAACTGTCTCAAACCAGTAATATCGATTCTCGATCTTCTAACCAACATGAATGAAAAAAAGCTTCGTATGTATATATGGCAAACCATTGATATTCTGAATAAATTATAAAGTATGAAGCAAAAACCAGCTCTGAAACATTAAACAGATTATTTAAATCCTCAGCCTTATCTGGGTTATTGTTTTTAAACAAAAATGGAAGAATTAAAGACAAAAACTATTGCAAAAAACTAAAACCATCTTTCATGAGACCGACGTGAACATTATTCTCCTTAGTGTTTAAGCGTTTGAAGCAGAGTTCCGATTATAGTATGAAAGTTTTTAAAACTTTCTTTTCCTCCTTTGGGTCCACTTTAGGTATTACACAATATTAGAATAATGGCAGAATAAAAAAAACTGTCAAATACTGTATTTTCTCAATTAAGATCATCCATTGCTAGCGCTCGATCGAATAGAACGATGATTATTATTATTATTTTTTTTTTTTTGCTTAGTTAAAAAATATTAAAACCCATAACGCATTTTAAAAGGCATAAAGGTGTCAAAGAGTACCCATCTGTTATGCCTTGCTGAGAACATAACAGTTGCGAAACCTAGGTCTAAAGCTACCTTTATGCTGTAAAGGTACATTTTTTCCTTAAGCTTCGCCTCTGCATTAATAACTTCTATTATTCATCTCCCAGATTTTACTATTACTTATAATTTTGTAAATAGCTGTATTTAGTTCTAAACATTTGTAAATATTCTTTATTGCTCCATATTTTATGTTTATTTTGTGTTGAATACCGTTTATTTACTGTCATTGAGCGTTATATTTCAATACGTAACATTTGGCGATATTTTCGAGAATTTTGGCTTGCTTGGCGAAAAATTTGGCAACGGTTCGGTAATTTTTTGTGCTTCCGGAGAACCAATCAGATTTAATTAATGTGGTGCGGTTATCGAGTTTTCGAAGTTTCCATCTCTCGCCAAGGGTATATAAGGATGCCAAGATCGACTTCAAAGTTTTGATTCATTCATTCCTCAGTTGGCTGCTCTGTTTCAATTACAGTCCTGTTTTTGCAATCTATGTGTATACCGCGACGGTAAATATGAAGAACATGATACGGTTTTCTTACAAGCCATTTTTTGCGCCGATGGTTTGGCGCGTTTCAGTTTAGTTTCTGGGTTTGCTAGTGAGAGAACTGTTAATTTTCACCCCATGGTTCTTCAATTTGTAATGCCACATTGGTATCATTTCGCCACAGGTTGGCGACCGTATCATGTTCTTCATATTAACATTTGGGGTATTTTGTGGGTTTGCCAGATAGAGCAGTGTTAATTTACACCTCATGGTTCTTCGATTTGTAATGTCACATTGGCACCATATCGGCACAGATTGGCGACCGTATCATGTTCTTCATATTAACAATCGCGTCAATTCTGCGGTCTTCCGGAGAACCAATCAAATTTAATTAAGGTGGTGCATTTATCGAGTTTTGGAATTTTCCATCTCTCGCCAAGGGTATATAAGTATGCCCAGATCGGTTTGCTTATATACCCTTAGCGAGAGCTGGAAAAGTTTTGATTAATTCAAAGCTTTGATTCATTCATTCCTCAGTTGGCTGTTCTGCTTGAATGACAGTCCTGTTTTTGCAATCTATGTATATATCGCGTCGATTCTGGGGTCATTTGCTGAACTTCGCCGTGGTACTGAGGTACTTTTAGTTTTATTTATGATCTGTTTGAGACTGAAGAGCAAATAAACTTGTGTCGCTCTAATCTGGAATCGTCATTCAGAATTCAAGGCGAACGAAATGCAAAAAATATGTATAACTTGCTCTTGTAGTGGTAAAAATAAACAAAAACACAATGCTGAAAATATATGATTCGAATTAAAATTAAAATTAAAGTCAACAAAATTACAAAGTTAAAAAGAAAACAAAATTCATGCTACTGTAAAAGTTAAGCTAACCATTGAAATTAACAAAGTGAAAGGTAAAAACCAAATTTTTAATTAAAACTAAACTTAATTTTGAAAAATACCTGCAATAAAAAATCTTGGTTCCAGATTTTAAATAAGCAATAAGCTTGAATCTAAACGTCTAAATCTGTAAAATCCGATAACTTCCAGACGTTTTTAGACTCCATTCTGGATGTTAAACTAAAAATAAATGACAACCGTATCTCCTTAGCGAATGAACAATCAGTAAGTACATGTCTAAAGTTCAAGATATTGATAGTGACATAGAGTAAAAGGTTCGAAGAAGAATGCTGGCGAACAAAAGAAGCCTACGCGCTCTCACAGACATAAAATCTAACTTTTAACTTTAGTCGCATCTAAGACATCATACATTCTCAAATACGGCTGTCTCAGAATAGGAACAAGAAAATAAAAAAGGGGTACGCAAGTTACAAACAGGTGATAAAGCAGAGAAGTGACGGTTTTATTTCACTCGCAAATGCAGTATTTCTAACTGTGCATTTTAACTGTTCTGATTCTGATATATATATATATATATATATATATATATATATATATATATATATATATATATATATACCAGGGGGTTCATAATTAAACTTCGCCTATTCAGAGCCCTCTGTAGCTGTAACTAAAAGGCGGAATGACCTGAAATTTTGCGGATCGACAATTCAAAGAATTGGCTGAAAGATTCCGGGAAAACAAAGTTAAAAAAATGTCGCATTACAGCCTAATACTACGCGCATTACAGCCTAAATGCTTGAAAAGTCATGCAATAAATAAGTGTGCACGATAAAAAAGTCATTTAAATTTTTTTTTTTTATTACCATATTTTTATTAACTCGCTTTCTTGTTTGTGTGTTTGTTCAGCACAAATCTTGCAATCAATTTTTAACTAACTTCCCGACTAGCTAGACATTTGAAACTTTTAGAATAGCTCAGAACACGATGACAATGCATTCTTTTAATACTTTTAGCCATCTTTAGGCAGAATTGACTTCATTTTCAGTTAATTTTGCTGTTTGAAAATTTCTTGTAATTCCTCACTTTATAACGCATTTGATCACTTTCTTTCAAGTTCATGGGATAATTCATCAAAAAAATTTTTAAAAAGTATTTATTAATACATATAATTGTCAAGTTTATATGATTCAACAGAAAACTTAAAAACGTGGTATATAAAAAGTTCTTTTTATCTTGTAATTATTACATTCTCAAGCATTATGATGTTTAAAACTGCTATTTTTACATTTTGAACAATATGACGGTAGAAAAGTTGATAAATGTGGCACTGCAAGTGAAGAAAAAAACCATCTTATTTGCTTAAGCATACGAATTCAAAGTGAATTCTGGGTATAAAAAGGATGATCTCGAATGAGTATTATTCTTTCAGTTACGATGGCAATTAAATTACAAGAACGTGCGTTAATCTTAAAACTTTTTTATCAAAACCAGGGAAATGCTGTTGCAGCTCTTCGCGAATTTCGACGTCAAAAGAAATTTCGTCGGGGTCCAATGTCTCCACAAGGTGTGAGAGACATGATATCTCGATTTGAAAACACTGGGTGTTTAACCATTCAACGTGGCAGAGGGCGAAAGCCTATCAGCGAAGAAGTCGTTTCAGATGTAGCAACGGCCGTTGTCGAGCAATCACTGACAAATGATCATGGAGTCAGCAGTGCACGTGCAGTGTTACGACAATTAGACGTATCGTGTAGCACAGTGCAGAAGATCCTGAGAAAAATAGTGAATTTTTTTTCCGTATAAAATCAGCCACAACCAGAACTGCTTCTTACCGATAATGACCGTCGCTTATCTTTTGACATGATTTTTCTTCCCGAATGAAAGTCGGTGACTCCTGGTCATGGAACATTCTCTGGAGTGACGATGCTCATTTTTATCTGAACGGAACAGTGAACACCCAGAATTCTCGAATTTGGGCCTTGGAAAATCCACGTGCCTTCTATACAATTCCGCAACACTCGCCTAAAGTTACCGTCTGGTGTGGATTCACTTCCCAATTTATCCTTGGAACATTCATTTTCGAAGAACTTAAAGATAATGGCCCTGTCACATGTTCTGTAATAGCCCTCAGATATCGTGACATGCTCAGCAGTTTCGTTTTACCTCAATTCCAGCAGCGACAATGTCTTGAGTCTATTACTTTTATGCAGGATGGTGCCCCTCCAAATAATGGACTCTATGTGCGGAGGTTTTTGCGACAACATTTTACGGATGACAGGGTGATTAGCCGATCGTTTCCTACTCCATGCCCGGCCCGTTCTGCCGATCTCACTCCGTGTGATTTTTGGTTATGGGGCCATTTAAAGAACGTTGTTTATAGGGGGAATTTTACGACTTTGGCTGACCTGAAGGACCGCATAACATTGTATGTTCGACAGATTACTGGCGACCAGCTGCGGTCCGCTGTTGAACACGCTGTTCATCGTCTGCACATTTTACATACTAATGAAGGAGTCGACATTGAAAATTTTACGTTACATCGTTAGACAGTTTGTAACAAATAAATTATGCTTCAATTGGAATTTGTAGCTTGTTTAAATTATTTCCATATAATGCAACCCCTAGCGGACTTTTTTTAACCATTTTTTTCCCGGTATCTTTCAGCGTATCCTTTGAGTTGTCTATCTGTAAAATTTCAGCTCAATTTGCCTTTTAGTTACAGCTACAGAGGGTTCTGAATAGTCCAAGTTTAATTATGAACACCTGGTATATATATATATATATATATATATATGATTTACAGCACTTCTTAGGTAAGTTTCAATTTCGGAAAGGCAAAATGTTTTAACTACTGTAACATGAAAGAGGGAGATAACAAAGAGATAAAAAATACTGATTTTTTCTTTACGCCGGATTAACGACCGAATGCAGCATCAGTGGAAGTTTTAATTTTCTCTAACGCCAAAAATCGCCAACCATAAAGAAAGAACGAAAAAAGTGGGAAACACTTTTACTTATAATGAGAAATCCGGGGTACTTCTTTTTTTATATAACTAAACATGTAGAAGAAGCAAATTTGATAAAGTATCTTTTTTTTAGGGGGAGGGGAGGGGAGGGAATCACGTCCGGGGCATAAAATTAATTTTAATCTAGGTACAAACTTTTATTGCGTAAGTTTTTATGATGTAAATACTTCATAAAGAAGCAAGGTTTATGCATATATATATCCGTTACATTTGAGTTCTTTTTTGAGGTAATATTAATGAATGTTGGGTTTCGAGGTTCTGGATTATTCTCGAGTTTTCTACAGATAAAATGCATCTCGGCTTAGATAACAAACTTTAACGACGTTTTATAAAAGTTGGATAAAAATAAACTTTTATGGAAGTTGAATCTTTATTAAAAAGGTTTCACTCCTGAAAGTTTTCCAGTATTGGTATTTTCTTGTCGTCTATTTTTAAAACATCGCTTGTTTTATATATATATATATATATATATATATATATATATATATATATATATATATATATATATATATATATATATATATATATATATATAATATATATATATATATATATATATATATATATATATATATATATATATATATATATATATACAGCGTGTCCCATCATGACCGCATAATCTCCACACAGAAATATACCTCGCTTGGAATACATAAAAAATGACCAAAGAACTATACTTCTACGATCAATAGTTTTCAAGAAAATGGGGATAAAATTATGGCGTCATATTCGGTACACGGGAAGAAGGAAAAAAATGCATGCTTCACACGTGACAGAGTCTTCAACAGTCACAAAAGCCGTATGTGGTCCGAGTCCAATCCTAATAAGGCGTCCACATTCATGTGCTCTGCACAGTATTCTGCGGGGGAAGCCAGTGATTTATGGGCACAGCGCTCTGTAACGATCCTCCGATCGAGCAGTTTTTCACAGAGCATCAAAGGCGGGGCGGGGGGTCACGTTCCTGTACCGTGACTAATCAACCCCAAAATTATGTCAATCGGGGTCGGGGGGTACTATTCTGCATGAATGTGGAAGCGCTTCCTGAACGGCTTATGAGCTTACATTCATACTCCCTCCCTCCGCAGCACGAGATGGGACCCGACATAGCATCATAGAGGCCTTCCAGGTTTGGATTCCCATCGGTGGGGTTAGACCGCAGACGATTGGATGCTCCGCGGACGCGCCGAAACAAGCCCCCGGCTCCCGAACGGCCGCGCACAGAGACAGGGCAGGGACGTGGACCGCGCAGATCAGCTGGCTGAGAACAAAAGGGCTACAGGGGCCATTTAGGATGACGCAAAATAATTTGGAAGACGTGTGAAGAGGACTGAGCCCAAACTTCGGTACTTTACATTCAAACTTGGTATTTCTCCGTGATGTACTAACTGATTTCCTAAATGGCATACCCTTATCGACAATACATGGCTTGCGGTTCCAACAAGATGGAGCAGCGGAGCATCTCAATTTTTTCTGTACGTGATTGGCTGAATATGGAATACCTATGCCGCTGGATTGGACGCTGGGGTTCGGTTTTATGGCTGCCTTGATCGCCAGATCTGACACTTTTGGGTTTCTTCCATTGGGGACATCTGAAGGAAATTGTCTAGTTAGACCCAGTTACTACAGAAAGTGACTTAGTTCCTCGTGTTCATGCTGCATATACTTTAATGGACACCAATCGTGTGAAGTCAGCTATTCCACGGAGCACGTAACCATGCCTTGATATACGCGACATTTTGAACATCTTAACATGTAAACATATGCAAATTCCGATGTTCATGTTTCCAGGAGAACTTTTTTTCCGTGTACCGGATATGACGTCATACTTTTCTTTCGCATTTTTATAGAAAACCATGGGTCATAAGAATAGGGTTCTTTGGTTATTTTTCATGTACTCCAAGGAACGAATATTATTGCGCAGTTTACGCGTATATATATATATATATATATATATATATATATATATATATATATATATATATATATAAACCCCTTAACATCAGGTTGAGCATTTAAAAAACTTCACACTATTTTGCTAAAATTAAAGTAGAAAACACACAACAAAACTTTCTGACAGAGATTGTCACAAAAACAAAAACAAAAATCACAAGACTGAGAACTTTTCTAAAATAAAAGTCACTTTCGAAAACTTATTTAAATGTGGGGATTAAAAAATCGTCTGACGCAGCAGCAGGAAAATAAATAAACTCCTTATTACACTTACATACTTCTAACACGCGAAACTGCTACAATCGATTCCTCGCGCAAGAGTGTTTTCGACTTCAAATTACCATGCTCCACCTGAAGGTAATGGCCGTGAAATGCAATAAAAGCGAAATTCTTCCGAAAAATGCCATCTCGCAGGGATTTCCTCCTGCAGCAACCGAGAAAGTAGAGCAATTCTTCTAGCAGATGGAAGAATCCATCGTTACACAGAAATAAGAGGGCGAATCAAACCAGCGCTCGGACCAAAATATTTGTCTTTGAAAAGGTAAAGAAATAACTTAAATATTTGTTCTCTGAGGAAGGAGCAAATATTAGTTCTATGTGATATTAATTTTTACAGTTTGAAATTCCGTAAATTAAAATTTTGTAAACTTTCATTCATTTTTTAAAGACTGAAATTATATTTCTAAAATATGTTCTGAATAAGAATGGTGATCATAAAATAGAAAATTTAAAAATATATTTTCTATATATATAAAACAGTTCCGTAACTGACTCACTCACTCACTCACTCACATACAATACACATACCAAACCGCTGGACCTAAAGGGCTGACATTTTGCATGGCGATTCTTCTTATAGTGTAGGGGAGCACTAAGAAAGATTTTTGAAAAATTCTTCTTAGATTTTTTAAAATTAAATTTTTAAGCTGTTTCAGTAACTTTTTTTACGTTTGCATTTAAAATAATAATTTGGGGGTTATAAAATTTATATCACGAGAAAGATCGTAAAAATTCATTTAAAATGAGATCTTTTTCGAATCTTTACCTCCATTTTCTGATTTTTGGTGAATTTTTAAAGATTAATTTTTATTTAATTTATTAAATGCTGATCACGTGATTTCTTTTTCTGGTACAATAAATAAATTTATCGTCACGTGCATAACAACTAAATAGACAAAAAAAAAATTTTTTTCTTGCTAATGTGGTAGACGATTGGACATTATCCAAAAAAATATTAAAATACAGTAAAAGATATGTTCCTCAACTGTATTATATTAACTGTACTATATTCTTTGATATTTCCTATTACATTTAATTTGAATATTTTCTTCTACATTATTTTGTCTATAAAAATATCTCTTACGATTTTTTATACATATATTTTTTTGGTTTTTTTACATTAATTGTATCATCGTATTTATTATAAATATATATATATATATATATATATATACATTGACCGTTGTATTTAATTTGAATGTACTCCGTAGCGAAGTACAGGTTTTCAGCTAGTCTATATATATAAAACAGTTCCGCCACTGACTGACTGACAGATAATGCACAGACCAAACCGCTGGACCTAAAGGGTTAAAATTTTGCATAGCTGTTCTTCTCATAGTGTAGGGGTGCACTAAGAAAGATTTTTGAACAATTCTTCATAGATTTTTTTTAATTAAATTTTTAAGCTGTTTTTGTAACATTCTTTAAAGTTTGCATTTAAAATAATAATATGTGGGTTATAAAATTTATATCACGAGAGAGATTATAAAAAATTCCTTTCAAATGAAATATTTTTCAAATCTTTACCTCCATTTTCTGATTTTTGGTGAATTTTTAAAGATTAATTTTTAGAATTTAATTTATTAAATGCTGATCACGTGGTTGCTTTTCTTTATGTGATACTTTAAGCTAACTTTGCGTCACGTGCTCAACAATGAAATAGAAAAAAAATATTTTTTTTTCTTGCTAATGCGGCAGACGATTGGACATTATCCAAAAAAATATTAAAATACAGTAAAAGAAATGTTCCTCAAACTGTACTATATTAACTGTACTATATTCTTAAGTATGTTCTATTAGATTTAATTTGAATATTTTCTTCTACATTATTTTGTCTATTAAAATATCCGCTACGATTTTTTATAAATTTTTTTGTTTTTGGTTTTTTTGGCATTAATTACATACATTGACAGTTGCATTTATTATAAATTTTTTTTGGCATTAACTGCATACATTGACCGTTGTATTTAATTTTAATGTACTCCGTAGCATAGCACGGGTATTCAGCTAGCGAATTTATAAAAGCTGAAACAAATCAAATATTCTTCAGTTGGGCTATAAACTTTTTCACAAATTATTAGTTAAAATAGAAGGTCTGTATTAGTTGGTGCTAAGTCTGTTCGTAGAATAAAGACAGTCTGATTTTCTGCAGTTCCTGTCAAGATTTGTCCAATAATCAAAATATTTTTTCAAAGGTAGAATCTGCAAAAAGTTTGTGCAAGTATACCAAAATTCCCCCCTTGAGTGATACCGTATCTTTACCCTTCATCGACAGGGAAAGGCGTGTTGTTAATTAGTATATATTTCGGATGGAATGTAGTTTAGCCCATCGCTTGGCGTCGAGATTTTTTTGAAGCAGATAATTCACCAAAACTAGCAACAACTGCTTCTTGTGGAATACGCGCCTAAACTTATAACCTCGCCTCATATTTACAAAGCTGAGGAGCAGCGTTAAAGCCTGTTCACATTGCATCCGGAGTGTTGCATAGCGTTGCTACTTTGGCAACGCAAGATTGTTGTCATAACCTATGATTGGTTTGGCGCATCACGTGGTCAATGAATTGAGCTCTGTGATTGGTTAAAATTTTTAACGCTGAAGCTACTAAGTCTTCAGATTCAGGTTCGGACCAGACCGTTAGCCTTAAGTATATATAAAGAGAGATTAGGCTTATCTTCTGATGAAGGTGAATGGAAATAAAGCTGCTTCTCGGAGCAGCGGTAGCTCAACTAGTAGAGTGCCCGTCTCGAGATAGGAACATCCGGGTTCCATTTCCAGTGCTTTCGGGAAAATTGTAGAATGTTTTTATTTCCTTTCTGTGATGGTGCAAAAGAGACAACATAGCGAAATATTTTAGATTCATAGTGTTCATAACGTAATTTACAATTATAAGTCAATTTTTGCAAAGAAAGGAGTAAAACTATTTTCATTACAAAAATTACTATAATTTAAAAAATAGTAATACTATATTTTAGCCCAAAAAAAAATTCCCAAAGTAATTTTTGATGTGGAGGAAAAAAATTTTCTTCATTTTTAAAAAAAATTTTAATCTTTGAATAAAATTATAATATAGTGTTGAAAAATTTTTGAATTTTAATCTTTGAAATTACAATTATATACACTCAAGAGCCAAAACATTATGAACACCCCTACATTTTGCAATGAATTCGTCTGGATGACGTGGAAGGCACGTGATCAGGTGGAAGTGGTATTTAACTGCTGCTGGAGAGTCTGAAGAATCATACTTTCACTTACTTCTGCGTGTGATGGGAAAGGCTGCGGATCTAAGCGACTTTGATAGAGGGCAGATTGTAATGGCTCGAAGGCTCGGAACAAGTATTTCCGAAACTGCACTACTCGTGGGTTGTTCGCGACCTACAGTTGTTATTACTTATGCAAAGTCGATGAATGACGGTGAAACCAGCAGTAGACGACATGGTGTTGGACGTCCACACGGTATCAAAGAAAAGGTCGTCGGAGACTGTCTCGCATGGTGAAGCAAAACCGGAGCCACACAGTGGCTCAGCTGACAGCCCAATACAATGCAGGGCCAAATAGAATAGTATCGCAGAACACTGTTCAGCGGACACTGTTGGATATGGGGCTACGCAGCAAACGTCCCACTCGTGTGCCTTTGCTGACCAAGTGTCATCGCCAACTGCACCTGCGCTGGGCCCGGGACCATCGCGACTGGTCCATGGATCAGTGGGAGAGAGTTGCCTGGTCAGATGAATCACGGTTTGTCATTCATCACGCCGATGGCCGTGTCAGGATACGCCGTCTTCCAGGCGAACTGTTGCTTCCTCAATGTACAGTAGGTCATACACAGGCCGGTGGTGGCGGTATTATGCTTTGAGGGACGTTCTCTTGGGCATCTCTGGGACCCGTGGTTGTGGTAGAGCAGACCATGAATGCTACAGGGTATCTGAACATCATTGCGGACCAGTTGCACCCTTACATGGCCTCTGTTTTTCCAGCTGGAAATGGAATGTTCCAACAGGACAACGCACCGTGTCACAAGGCTAAAATTGTGTTGGAGTGGTTCCAGGAACATGATGCTGAATTCCAGTTAATGTCCTGCCCGCCTAACTCACCGGATCTCAATCCGATAGAACACATTTGGGATGTCATGGGACGGCAGGTCTGAGTTCAAAGACCACCAATTCGCAATATCTCGGATTTGCGTGACCGTTGCTTAAACATATGGTACAATATGTCTTCGGCCATCTACCAAGGACTTGTGGCATCCATGCCAAGGCGGGTTGAAGCTGTGTTGCGCGCCAAAGGTGGGCCAACTCGTTATTGACAGGTGGTCATAATGTTTTGGCTCTTGAGTGTATTTGAAAAAAAATTGTGTAAATAAAAAAATTACACTTTTTCAAATTATGTATGTTGTACAAGATAATTATATCCATACTAATATATAAAGAGAGAGAGGGGATTTTGTATGTGGAGGGTAATCTCCGGAACCACTGCACCTAATTGAAAAATTCTTTCACTATTTGAAAGGTACATTATTCCAGATGGACATAGGCTATATATTATGTATATCTTATCAGTAGAAAGAAAGTTAGGGGCCTAAATGTTGAGCTGATGATTCACCATTACAACTTTTCCTTTGTCAACCATAGTCAAGTAACCATAGCAACACATCAAACGATATTTTCATTTATTATCAGTAAAACATTTAACATTTGAATTTTCTTTGTCAACCATAGTAAAGTAACCATAGCAACACATCAAACTACATTTTCATTTATTATCAGTAAAACATTTAATATTTTAAAGATTCAAGTAGAGGAGGTATTGATAAATACAAAAAGGATTTTTGAACATTTAAGGTTTTATTGAAGAAAATTACATTTGGAACTATGCTTTTCATTGGACGTTTAAGGTAAAAAAAGATTTACAATTTATTGGCTATCAACTGGAAATTTATTGGTATAATATTACAGAGCTTTATTTAACTTATAAACTTTATGTTTTTGAATTTATGTACAATTTTATGCACAATTTGCGTAAATCGAACTTGAATTATTGAACTTTATTCAAAAGTCAGCGCATTTCATTGAAACTGTGAAATTTATTGATTATTTCGAACAGGCCTATGTTTGTTCCTCTATAAGTGAAAAAGTATTGCTTCAATTGAACTGAAATTTTGAATAGATATGGATGATATTTCAGATTAAAACATAGGCATATTATTTTTTGAAAATCGGGCAACGCCGGGTACTTCAGCTAGTTTTTAATAAAATGAAATTTAAAAACTTTTTTTAAATTTAAATTATTCATATAATTTTAACAAAATTTTATAGTTTTAAATTTTTTTAATCTTTGACTTACGAAAAAAAAATTTTTTTCAGAGTTAATTTTCACTTTACGGAAAATATTTAATGAATTTCCGCTATTAATCAAAATTCCTAAAGACATTATAAGGAAAACAGATCTAAGAAAATTTTCATAGCTATACCGTAAAAATAAGGTTTGCAGAGCTGGGTATCAGGGGACCCGGGGGAAATTATTGGAGCCGAAAACCTATTTCTAATGGTTCTTGAATTGGGTATTTCAAAATAGACAATCTTAAGTTTGAAAAATAAATTTCAATGCGGATAAACAGTTTTACCATGTTTCACAATTTATCACTATCTAGATCTCTGGAACATTTTATCTTACGCGCATCCACAATATTAACGACTAAATCCAATCATCTAAGAATTCAATCGCCTCCAGCTGTCAAAGGATATGCCATCGAGTGTCATTTGCATTTATTGATTTATTTCATATAAACTATTCAAAAGTAATTTTACTTAATGCAGTTATAAACAGCAAAAATATATTGTATAATTTTTATCAATATAAGCTGCAATCTAGTCATCGACGAATTTCTAATCCAATGGCAAATTGAAAATAAAAGTATAAAATCTTCATAACGGAATCTGTTTTTTCGGGTTTTAGAACCCATTTCCTTAAATTATTTTAAGTTAAAATCAATAAAAAAGAAATATTATTTTTTAACTTACGCTATAAACTAAAATTCTTTACATTATAAAAAAAATGTCATTTTTTTTAACGTAGGATTACGTTCCTACATAACGGTCCTCCAGGAAAGCAAAATTTCAGATGTCCTGCGTCGCGAGTTATAATTTTGGCAGCGCGCCAAACGCAGTCTGTATCGCTTGGGCAAGCAGTAAACAGTTAATCAGAAATGTACCAAAACGCGTCAAAATTTTGACATATATATACTAACTGAAATCCCGCACTTCGCTGCGGAGTACGTTCAAATTAAATACAACGGTCAATGTATGCAATTAATGCCAAAATAAATAAATAAACAAATAAATATATATATATATATATATATAGATAGATAGATAGATAGATAGATATATATATATATATAGATGGATAGATAGATAGATAGATAGATAGATATAGATATAGATATATATATATGTGTGTGTGTGTGTGTGTATATGTGTGTCTGTGTGTGTATAATATATACGACGATCAATGTATACAATTGATGTAAAAAAAAAAAAATATATATATATATATATATATATATATATATATATATATATATATATATATATATATATATATATATATATATATATATATATATATATATATATATATATATATATATATATATATATATATATATATATGAAAAAAATCGTTAGATATTTTTATAGACAAAATAATGTAGAAGAAAATATTCAAATTAAATCTAATAGGACATACTAAAGAATATAGTACAGTTAATATAGTACAGTTTGCGGAACATTTCTTTTACTGTATTCTAATGTTTTTTTGGATAATGTCCAATCGTCTGCCGCATTAGCAAGGGAAAAAATATTATTTTGTCTATTTCATTGTTATGGACGGGACGATAAATTTATTTAAAGTACCAGAAAAATAAATCACGTGATCAGCATTTAATAAATTAATTTCTAAAAATTAATCTTTAAAAATTCACCAAAAATCAGAAAATGGAGGTAAAGATTCGAAAAGGACTTCATTTTAAAGGAATTTTTATGATCTTTCTCGTGGTGTAAATTTTATAACCCTCAAATTATTATTTCAAATGCAAACTTAAAATAAGTTACTAAAACAGGTTAAAAATTTAATTTCGAAAAATCTAATAAGAATTTTTCAAAAATCTTTCTTAGTGCACCCCTACACTATAAGAAGAATCGCCATACAAATTTCAGCCCTTTAGGTCCAGCGGTTTGGTCTGAGCGTTGTATGTCAGTCAGTCAGTCAGTCAGTCAGTTACGGAACTGTTGTATATATATAGATATATATATATATGTATATATATATGTATATATATATATATATATATATATATATATATATATATATATATATATATATATATATATATAGATAGATAGATAGATAGATATAGATATATATACAGTGGAATCTCGATCTATCGTTCCCCGAATGATCGTTTTCCCGTATGTATCGTTTATTTCACCCAGTCCCGAATAAATTCCATAGAAAACAAGCAAAAACAGATCGCATGGATCGTTCCTCGATCCATCGTTTTCCCGCAATATTCGTTCAAAATATCGCAGCTTATGTATTAATTTAACGGATCGATCGTTTTTTCATCATAACTGAACCTGAAATATAAATGTCTGGATTGAACTAGAATGACGCTCTAATTAAACAATGAGCAGAGCATTTGAGATGTACGTTCTCGTATTTTTGTTCTCTCCTGTTTAGCCGGGTTTCGCGTTATCGTGCCACTCCCATTATTTGTTCGGCGTTGGTGTTCCTTAATTCTTTAGACCCTGGAGTATCCTATTTTCGGCAGCTCATTGGAAATTATCCGACTATTCAACATTTCTGTTTTTATCAGAAAGGGCTCATAGTTAGCCGACCTGAGCGATTCCTGCTACCTTCTGGCTTTTCTGTTGGCCTTGGGTGGGAGGTGTCCCGGTGTTCTTGATCTAGGGTGTGAGAAGTTTCTGATTGTTGCAGTCTACACTGGCCGATGAGAGATTCATCAGGAAGGCAGAACTTCCTGGTGGCCTTTATGTCAGACACCATCCAGTGCAATGGAATGGTTCTAGTTACAAACGATTCACGGCTGCCGCTTCTTTATACTCTTACACAATAACCGATAGAGAAAAGAATGCAATTTGCAACACAGAAAAAATATTGTTTACTTGTGGAGAGAAAACCGCCAAAAAACAAACGAAGATTAAAGACTTTTATTTGAATCAAAATTCCTGTGTATCTACGTGTATTTTTTTAATTATTTTTATCTTCGATTTTAGTACATCTTTGTAATTTTATCTTCAATTACACTACAGGTATGTATGCATTTTTGTATGTGAGTAAATATATTTTAAGGGGATATATTTACTCACAAAACATTCGATTAAACATTCGATTCTTTAAAACATTCTTTAAAACATTCGATTTTTTGAAAAAAAATATAGGTTAAAGCCTGATTATTTCTGAAAAAAATAAAGCAAACCACATGAAAATATTCCGCTTAGTTCCGGAGATATTGATATTCTAAATATTTAATTACTGATCAAGTTTATGGTAAGAAAAATTTTAAACTCATTTTTCTCAAAATGTAATTTTGCATCATTCCGCAACTGATATCTCAAAAACTATGAAACATAATTCCATGAAATTTTTATCACTGCTTAATCATGTTATTTTATTGCGTCTGAACTAGAATTATTGCAATCACTGCATATTTTGTTATTTTTTCAGGGGTAAATTAATGCAAAAATCTAAAAGTATACTTTGAGCAGTTTTTAAAAAATTGAAAAAATATTTTAATGTTGAATGTTTTATGTTCAATTGTATTTTGAATTATTTATTTTAAATATAAAACAGGAATTATACATTTAAGTGTAAAATTATTTTTATAGTTCTGCGCGCAAGCCAGTATACAATAAAAATACTTAAAAAAACAAGGTATATCTAAACCATTAAAAAAAATTAAAATTATCTTTAGAGTTGAAAATTTGCTTATTAAAATAAATATATCAATTTATCATATACATAAAATTTGGAAAAATTGGGAGTAAATTGAAATAGTTGCAAAGAGTAAAACAGTATGAAATTATGTCTTATTTCCTCGACTTAAGGGTCGTGAGTCCCCTTAAGGATATCAAACTTTAACGTATGTTAATAGTTTTTTGTATGTTCCCGCATCTATCGTTTTCCCGCATCCATCTTTTAGTTTTCGGTCCCTTCGAAAACGATAGATCCAGATTCCACTGTGTATATATATATATATATATATATATATATATATATATATATATATATATATATATATATACATATATATATATATATATATCAGTGGCGCACCCAGGATTTTTTCTTGGGGGGGGGAGGCCGAGATGAATGGATAAAAATATTTATAATGCATGGGGGGGGGGCCGAGATGAACGAATAAAAATATTTATATTGCAAAATCAATATTTCTACTTCTTTGGGGGGGGGCCAGGGCCCCCTGGGCCCCCCCCCTGGGTGCGCCACTGATATATATACATATATATATATATATATATATATATATATATATATATATATATATATATATATATATATATAACACATGCAAAAGAGGTAAGCAACGATAGGTAATCCTACGTTAATAACCCGCGGTAGTTTCGTGTCTGGAGAGACTACCTGAAATTTTATTTTTCCTTAATACTGAAGGCAAATGCTTTTTGATTCACGTTTTATTCAAAATCGTGTAATACCCGGGTACCCTGTTCCGCCAAAATTTGAGAACCGAAACTGGGTTCCTGAATATTTAGTCCGGTTCTGTAATTCCTGCTTAAAAGGAACACATAATACTTTTAAAAATGCAAGCGACTAAAAAATTCCAGTCCAAGACAAATAGGCAAATGTACAGTACGCAACAGTACGTACATACACATACAGTAAAGTGTTGTAACTGGTGTAGTAATCGTTAGACATGCAGTTCCCACTGACTGATAAGTTTTAGAGAAGACTGACTGTAAAGTTTTAGAGAAGAAAATAAAAATGATTTTTTTTTCCTAACAATTTTGCATCCCGTATCCCCTTGATGCTAGAATTTCCAAATAATTCGTCTTCTCAAGCATTAAATTATGTATTTATCCGGCAGAATATCGAATATACATGGAAGAATTTCTAAAACGTTTTAGAGTTCAAACACCTCTTGGCTTGAATACGTATTTTTAAAACCGAAGGTATGAATTTTGGAAGGGAATCTGAAGGTAATTGAAAAGATTGAATTTATTTGACATAGAAATAATTTTATTGTTTTACGATTCTTCTGAAAGCTTAATGGAGTTAGCATATTATCAGTAATAGGGTGTAATATATATATATATATATATATATATATATATATATATATATATATATATATATATATATATATATGTATATGTATGTGTGTGTGTATGTATTGATTGCGGAACACTAACATTAATGTTTATGTAATTCATCAAATCTAAAAATTTACAATTAAAACTAAGCAATTTTCACTATACATTCTAAGGCGCGACAAACCGGTTGGCAAAAGAAGCGAGCCAGTGATCTGAACGTCTCTGGTTCGATGCCTGTCGCTGCCAAATCCATCGCCGTGTACACTAATGGGGGCTGGTACACGAAAAATCTGTCGAGGCTGCAATGTCCTCCAAGTTCTAAAATTTACCTCTGGAATTTCGGGGTCAAGTGTTCCGGTCTCGTCACTTGACTCGGTTCAAAATTACGAGACCGGTCCTTTAGCCAAGTCTGACTCTGACCCTTGTGGTGCTATTAAACTCCGGAGCCGTACCACTTCACCCAATAGCCGTTACGGACTTGAACTGACAATATACTGTCGGTCAAGGGGCATCAGTCACAACAAAAAAACAACACAGTATACATTCTATTGAAAAACATTGATTTTTAAGACCTTATAATAATCTAAGAATGAAATAAAGAATAAACATCACATTTCTCCAATTAACAACCAAAACAATTTCTAATAATATGTATTACTTCATTTCGTAATTAAATTTTAAATGTTTAGATTCGGTTTCGATTATTCGGCCTGTAAGGATAATAGATTTTTTTTTCCCTGTGTGAACTAACTGCCTGTTTTCGTTCTACGCGTTTCGTACATTTGAAAATACTCATTACAAAGTATTTGTACACAATACAAGACACAATTATTATTGAAGATATTGAAATAAAATAGATGGTTACATTACAATTGATATTAAGGCTAGATTTACAAATATTGATTTTTGTTACATATTCATTCTGAAAAAAAATCATGATTTGGAAATAAATAATTTTTTTTATAATTTCTTTTATAATTAATTTATTAATAATTTTTTTATAATTTCTTATAATTTAAAAAAGCTAAAAAATAAAATCATGACAAATTTCGCGAAACACCGGAGACATATTCGCGGAACACCGGTGTTCCGCAGAACACTGCTTAAAAACCACTGTCATAACATATAAAAAAAAAATTTATACGAATTTAACCTTAAAGACAAAAGGCACAGATGATTCTAAATTAATCACTTACTTAATTAATGAGGAACTCCGATGAAAAAAAAACTTCCATATGTTAAATATCAAGTTTTGTTTATATGAGAATAAACACGATAACTTCAGCAAAAAGTGAACTGTACGCTAAAACTTGATTAATAGTTTAGTTTCAAATAAGATATTGTGAATTTTTATATAAATTAAATTGTTAATTTCGCTATGTTGGGTTTTTAATTATTTATTTCATTCGGCTGTTTTCATCAAAAAAGAAAAATAATTTTAAAATGTTTGAAAATTATGAGCCAAGCGCTGTCAAATATCAAATTTTGTTTATATGCGGATAAACACGATAACTTTAGCCAAAAATAAAAAAAAATTAACAGTACGCTAAAACTCTCTTAATAGTTTGGTTTCAAATAAGATATTGTGTTTTGTTATATAAAATAGTTTGTTAATTTATCTACTTTTGATTGAATTTATTTATTTCATTCGGCAGTTTTTATCAAAAAAGAACAATAATTTAAAAATATTTGTGCTTAAAATACGGGCCAAGCGATTCACCTGCCAGCTTCAGGCCGTAATTTAGTGTCGACTATAAACCCATTGTCGGACATGAATACATATTCAATCATAAAAATAATCAATTCTAGAAATCAATTTACTACAAAAGCGCTTATTTTGTAAAAGATAAAACTTCTAACTTATTTCGAAACATTTCATAATAGTTTGGATGTCCTTGATAAAAAAATAATAAAAATAAAAAATACTCAGCAAAAGAAAAGGAATGTTTATGTAGTTTCAAAACTTTCTAGAGCCTCAGTTGGCACTATTAAAAAATATATATAAAGCCAAACAAAATAGCGGTAGTTACGATTCCTTGAAAAATTACTGAGTAGAAAATGGTTTTTCTCTTATTTTCAAAAGCATAAAATACAAACTATCGATCAAAATTATGCTACAAATTGTATTTCTTGATATCAAAATAAAGTTTTCCCTGTTTCAAGCAGACACGGTGTATAATACAGACAAATATTTAAAATCCAAAGGAATTGGAATAAAAATTAAATTGGAGTCAAATCTAGTAAATTTTCTCCATAAAAATTGCAAGCATTAAAAACAAAAGTTAATTTTAAAAGTTTTTTAAGGTTTAAAATACGCAGCATAAAAATATTTACTTTTATTAGTCAGTTTCTATTTCGTTTCTTACTTTTTCGAGAACAATAAGTTGATAAAATTGCGCAAAAAAAGGTTTTATTTTTTAGATCAGAATTAATTTTTTGTGCTAAAAACTAAGAGCTTGTAAGAAATTGAAAAGTCATGCGGCACTCACACAAATAAAATATTACTTTGTTCGGCCTCACACTAAGTATTAACCGTATGCAGGAGAGCAATTAAAAACTACTGAAGTTAATGGAAAAAAGTCAAACAGAATAACATCAAGAATTATTGCATTTATGTTAAAAATTAATAATTTAACAATAGATCAAACAAGTTTCTAAAAACATTCAGATCTTTCACTTGTCTTTTAGAACAAAATCGCGATTCACCGCAAACAGAAATACAATAATTAAACAATGTAACAAATTAAGTGATTCCGTTTACATAACAAAACCGTACCACTGCCGTATTCTTATAAAATAATAATACCCCATTCAACAGGGAGTCGCTTGACTTCAAGGTAAACAACTCGGATCTCAGAAAAAAAAAACATTTCAGAAAAGCGTGACATAAACATTCATCGCCAGAAACTTCGAGAAACTAATTTTTAAAAACTCTACGGAGATAATGAAAAATGATAAAGGAAGATAATGATGTTTTTTTTATCTCCACTTACCTCCAAAAATAAAAGTTTTATCCTTAGGAGTCGCGAAAAGTAACTACAGAATTCCGGCACAGAGCGTTAGCAGACGACGTCTTCAGTCAAGAACCATTTTGAAAAGCAATGACTCGCGTCCGGGTGTCGACTGCGCATGCGCCGGCTCTTGACAGGTCGTCTGCGAAAAAAGATTGGTAGAAAAGATGAAGTGCATTTGGTGGTAGCGAGAAAAATGCCCTTAGGAATTGAATAATTACTTTTTTTTTTCTAGTTTTTCACGGATATGGTGAATTTTACAATTGTGCGATTTTCCGCAAAATATTTTTTTATGAATTAATACTGGAAATCCTCAATTCGTTCATGTGAATGCTTAAGATATTTTCTTTGGATAAAGATAAGGAATGTCGTTTCTTAGTTTGCGTTTTCACTTTCAGAAAAACCAAAGTTGTAGCTCTATTAAACACATCAAAATCGTTATCTCTGCTGTTCTTCTACCAATGTAGCACAAGGAGACCAAAATTCAGATTGTTTTCATGATGTTCTCATTTTAAAAAATTTATATTTACACAAACGGCATAAAAGTGTTGCAATATAATTTATACCTTTCCTTCTTAGATCTAATAAATTAACAACGAAGTTAAAACTTTTTCAACGAAATAACTTTTTTATTTCTAAACTAGATGAGCCTCCAGATTGCAAAGAAAAAATCAGGTTATTTTATATTAAACCTCGTATTTTTCTAAATATTTATTTCCAAAAACTGCATTAAAATAACGGAAAGTAAATAAATTTCCAATTATTCTTTCCATTACCACATCAAGAAAAACTGTATTTTCAGGAAGTTATGGGACATATAAAGTATTGCTTAAACAAAATTTTTCCCACATCCTAGGACCACTCTGCGAAAAGTGACGTCACTCCTGGAAATAAAAATAATGGGTTCATTGCTTCTTTCCATACAAATTTATATATTGTTCCATCAGTAAACTATCAATAACTTCAAGTCAAACAAACGATAAATGCATTATTCAAACTCAAAATGAAAGAAAAAACTGATTTTTGAGTACCTAGTATAGGTTTAAAAATTTTATTATTCTTGGCATTATCTGAACTTTAAACACACAAAGCATTGACGTCATACCGATAGACAGTGGACCAATATCTCAGTCAGGCTAAACCTAACGGCTAACCGCCGTCACAAATAGTAATTCACGAGTATTGTGAATATGAAATAGATTCTCGTCATAAGTATAACGAGCAGGGCCCGACTTTGACCCAATGGGGCTCTGGGCAAAGCAGACTTTGGGGGCCCCCTCAAAGGACAGATCCAGAGGGGCCATGTGCCCTCCCCCTCCAGGAGTAGATTTCCACATGAACATGTGGGACACTCACCAAGGCCCCCCCCCCCCATAAATTCGGACCGGAAATTCAAAAAATTTTCGACCAAAAAGTCAAACATTTGAAAAATAATAATTATAATAAAAATGTATTAATTAATTTACTTTTAATGTTAATAAATAAATTCAGGAAATTTTCTTTTGAAATGAATATAGTGGGTGCACTGTGCCCCACCCAGGATTTTTTTCTTTATCCGCCACTGCCCACCTTTACTGAATTAACCTAAAACCAAATTTTCAAAAATATGTACAACTTAATACTAAATTAGGGGGCCCCATAAATTTGGGGGCCCTGGACAAGTGCCCCACTTGCCCATGCGGAAATCTGGGCCTGATAACGAGATATATATACGTGTATATATACACGAGTAAACACTCGTGGTATGTTCGTGAATATGTTTTATAGTTTGTTTTCCTACTTGATTTTATGTTATAACCTGTTTTTTCACATATTTTTATTAACTCGCTTTCTTGTTTGTGTGTTTGTCTCGCACAAATCTTGCAATCAATTTTTAACTAACTTAAACTAACCGACTAGATAGACATTTGACACTTTTAGAATAGCTCAGAACACGATGACAATGCATTATTTTAATACTTTTAGCCATCTTTAAGCATAATTAAATTCATTTTCAGTTATTTTCAGTTAATTTTGTTTTGTAGACTAGTGCAGCCATCTATTGGCCGGGACGGGAACGAAAAGTTAAACGCAAGTTAACTTCCAATTAACTTCATTTTCTTTCAAGTTGATGGGATACTTCATCAAAAAAATTTTAAAAAGTATTTATTAATACATAGAATTGTCAAGTTTATATGATTCAACAGAAAATTTAAAAACATGGTATATAAAAAGTTCTTCTTATCTTGTAATTATTTTAGTTTTAATAAACTCCGAGTTGGACTTCATTTGTTGACTCAGTTAGTCAGCATTAAACTATACTTATGTATGAGTTTTTAAGTAGAATTCATGTTAAGGCTGCTGTATATTAACCGCATTGGATTCGCTCTCCTCACTGTTAATCACTGTAGAAATTGTGTCCAAGGACTGCCGACTTGGATTGAAAGATATTTTTTTTTAATTGTACTCCGTAATAGAGAAAGTGATTTTACAACTTGGGGTATTTCCCGTTTGTTTTTGTTTTTAATGCAAATTTAATTATTCGGGGGGGGGGGGGGAAATCAGGAATATTGTGTTTTAAACGCTAATAAATTCCTTTGGTGGGCGAAATTTATAAAATGAATCCTCTTGCAAGGTGAAGAAAAGTTCAGGCTATGTGAAAATACCACTTTTATTGGATTATCAGCATTTATTACCATGTTTTTTTTATTACCAAATTTTTATTAACTTGCTTTCTTGTTTGTGTGTGTGTTTGTGCGTTTGTCCAGTACAAATCTTGCAATCGATTTTTAACTAACTTCCTGACTAGCTAGACATTTAAAACTTTTAGAATAGCTCAGAACACGATGACAATGCATTTTTTTAATACTTTTAGCCATCTTTAAGCAGAATTGAATTATTTCTCAGTAATTTTGTTTTGTAGACTGATGCAGCCATCTATAGTCCGGGACGGGTACGAAAAGTTAAACACAAGTTAACTTCCAATTAACTTCATTTTCTTTCAAGTTGATGGGATAAATCATCAAAAATTTTTAAAAAGTATTTATTAATACATAGAATTGTCAAGTTTATATGATTCAGCGGAAAATTTAAAAACATGGTACATAAAAATTTCTTTTTATTAGCTGTAAGTAGTAGATACATTTTCTCCATAGGTAAACAGGTAAATAAGGCGATGTGGGCGAATCCCGTAGGGTTAGTACACAGCAGTCTTAAGTCACTGTTGCAGTACCTCTGTTGTCAATTACCACCTCTAAACACAAAAATCACTAGGCCTAAAACAGGAAAAAATTTCTTAGGAATGTAATGTTAAGAAATTCAAAAACATGTAAGGCGGTTTGAACCGAGAACACGATTTCTGGTGCCGGAGCCTGTATTAAAAATAACCGGGTGTATTAAATATATATATATAGTGGGTATCCCAAACATCGCCCCTGTGTCTAATATCGCCTACACGTGTTTCCAAAGTACGATTCGCGCTATGTATGAAAAAATGCAGTAACTTCTTAGTTCTGGGTTTGTAAATATAACTAAATATAACAGAGCTAGATAATTATAAGAAGAATGTAGACAAAAACAATACAGAAATCAAGCACTCAGGGCTCCACGCACCAGAGGCAAGATTCTGTAGTAGTGCCGGAACTAAACCAGAAATGCGAGGTAACCGACTGGTCTCGTCATCAGAGAACCTAACCAAATAGGATGCAGGTATAACCAAAAAATAACCCACGGCCCCGAGATCCCCATTGAAACAGTTAGTCAAAAGAAAATGAAAAGACAATGAATTTTCAGGAATTTTCAGAATTTTCAGGATAGTAAAATGAAAATGGTAGTGAAACAAAATCACAAGTTCTCGTTGATTTAAATCACTTGGGAGTTCCAAAGTTCATTTGGCGTTAGTGCTTGCAGCAGGACTGTTCGTCGAGAGTTAAAAAACATGGGATTCCTTGGCTGTTCAGCAGCTCACAAGCCGAAGATATCTCTCCAGAATGCGAAGTGTCGATTGCAGTGGTGCAAAGCTCACTGCCATTGGACTGTGGACATGTGGAAAAATGTTCTTTGAAGTGATGAATCTCGCTTTACAATCTGTCAGTCCGACTGACGCGTCTGGGTTTGGCGGATGCCTGGCGAGTGCTTCTTACGTGAATGCATTGTGCCGACTGTTAAGTTTGGTGGTGGCAGCATCATGGTGTGGGGATATTTTTCATGGTTTTTTCTGGGTTCCTTAGTTCCCGTGGTTGGAAACATGAATTCTGAGATGTATGTGGACATTCTGGACAATGCTCCTCTCCCAACTTTATGGCAATATTTCGGGGAAGGCCCATTTCTCTTCCAGCAGGATAACTCCTCCATTCACACGTCGAGGCTTACGCAGGCATGGTTTGACGAAATGGGTGTTCTAAAACTGGACTGGCCTTCTCAGAGCCCCGATCTGAATCCCATTGAACACCTTTGGGATGAATTAGAAAGCAGATTACGTAGCCATCCAGATCGACCATCCTCACTTCAGCTGTGATGGACGCCTGGAAGTCAGTTCCTATGGACACCTATCAAAAAACCTCTTCAAGTCCGTACCACTGGGCGTCCGGATACTTTTGGCCAGATAGTGTATATATGTGTGTGTATGTCAATGTATGATAAAAGGGTCAAATAAAACAATTGTTTAATTAATTAATCAATTTTATTATAACTTATACATTAAATTAATGTATCCTTTTCCTGCCTACTCACGATGGTAATTAAGGGCGGCATCGGGATTCGAACCGAGCACCCCCAGTTCCAAACTGCGACGCGTTTCACTAAGTTACCTCAAACCAATGTGAATGATATAGACGATATAAATGTATGTGATTAATAAAATGGTATAAATGATATAAATATATGTGATTAATAAAAGAAGTAAGACAGAAACACCGGAAAAGGCAGATTTTTTTTCTAATAATTTTAGCCTCTGTTAGGGATTAAAATGATGATATACGAGATAAAATAGCAATACAAACCATGCGAGGTATAAGAATCCTCGGTACTTCATATTTAAGAATTTTTCCTGGAGTATCTATGGCAGAAGAACTGTTGCTAGAAACTTTTAGTTTAGTTTTTTCCCAACAGATGGCAGCACCTAAATCAGACCTTTGCAGAAATTCGTCTAATTCTAATTTAGCATGAAAAGTGAACACTCGACACAGACATACACAAAATAACGATGTCTTGTTTGTTTACTTACCAGATTGTACATTCAATGAAAAAATAACTGGCTTTTTCATGCGGCTGGTTTGATCCACGGGTGTTTCATTCCAGCGTCTTTCTAATGTGAGGCTGGCCTTAAAACTCGTATTCTTTACTTCAGTTTATCCCAATGGTGTTCTATAGGTGTCTTTGATCAAAGGGAAGGAAAAACTACATGTTGACATGTTCTATACCCAAGAGAGATGATTTTTTCAAATTAGTAAATATGTGTGTGGGGGGGGGGGGGCATGTATACTTATAAATGCATGTATACGTTAATATAAACAAACATATTTATATATACAAATACATTCGTATATATCTATACATGCACACACACGGCGTATCACCTTTTCTTTTAAGTATCATTTTGGCTTAACTTAACCGAAATTTTAAGAAACTGACGAATCAATTGTTAATATATAACAAAAAGTACTTTTTTTTTAATTGAGAGTTTGTTGTTCCCCTGTGACGTGACGTGTGAAAACACGATACTAAAAATACGCACCATTATTTGAGAAAACACAGTGTACCCATCTATTTTATCGGAAAAAAAAGAAATATATATATATATATATATATATATATATATATATATATGTGTGTGTGTGTGTGTGTGTGTGTGTGTGTGTTAGTTAGTTAAAATGACATTAAAAGTATAATTAAATCGAATAATTAATTGAATAATTATTTTATTTGCCCTCTTATCATATATATATGTGTGTGTGTGTGTGAGTCAAGTAATGATAAAAGGGACAAATAAAACAATTATTTAATTAATTATTCGATTTAATTATAATTTTAATGTGTTACAAATTGATAGGATAATAAAAGTCAGATTGTTAAAGAAAATCCGACAAGCAAATTTTAAAATATCGAAAGACAAAAATACATATTGACTAGAAAAAAAAATGGGGAGGGAACGTTTGAAGGTTCAGATACTGCACACTTCCAATGTCTTTTGGTCTTCATAGAAAGCGTTCATAGAGTCTATAGGAGTCAGAGTTCTTTTGAGTTATATGATTTAGAGTCCCAGCATCATTTATACAAATATAATCATTTAAATGAGTTTATGCTATTCAGAGTTTCAGCCTCCTTCATGTGATATTTTGTAAATCAGAGTCTCAACCATTCACGTGAGTTTATGTGATTTAGAGTCCCACCGCAATTTGTATGAGTTAATGTTGTTCAGACGTCCAACATCATTTATGTAAGTTTCTATGATTCAGAGTACCAGCATCATACGTTTATGTTATTCAGAGTTCCAGCATCATTCATGTGTGCTTATGAGGTTCAGACACCCAGTGTCATTATATGCGTTTATATTATTCAGAGTCTCAGTGTCATCTATGTGAGTTTATGTAATTTCGAGTCCCACAAAATTTATATGGGTTTATGTTATTCATATTCCCAGCATAATTCATGTGAGTTCATGCAACTCAGAGGCAATTTATATTAGTTAATATTATTCAGATTCCAACAACATTCATGTGAGTTTATGTATTTCGGAGTCCTATTTATATTAGTTAATATTATTCAGATTCCCTGCATTATTCATATTAGTTTCTGTTATTCAGAGTCCCAGCATCATTTATATAAGTTTATGTTAGTCAGAGTTCCAGCATCCTTAATGTGAGTTTCTGTGATTCAGAATCAAGCATCGTTTATATAACTTAATATTATTCAGAAACCCAGCTTTTTTTGTCTACTTTTTTTTTGTCTACATTTTTCCTATAATTATCTAGCTCTGCTGGAATATTTAATTTTAGTTAGATTTGTCCGTTTTCAATATGAGTATTTGTTGCAATTGCGCAATCTTTTATTGAAAAGTTAAAAGTTTTCAATGCTAGGGTAGGTTTTCAGTTGATTTGTTCGGCAGTCTATGACCGCTATATAAATTTTTAGTTTGTGTTAAATTGTTCACATTATTATACTTTCAGAAACCCAGCTTCATTCATGTGAGCTTCTGTGATTCAGAGTCCCAGCATCATTTATATAAGTTTATGCTACTCAGAGTTCCAGCTCGCTTCATGTGAGTTTTTGTGATTCAGAATCCAGCATCGTTTATATAACTTAATATTATTCAGAAACCCAGCATCATTCCTGTGCGCTTCTGTGATTCAAAGTCCCAGCATCATTTATATAAGTTTATGTTACTCAGAGTTCCAGCCCGCTTCATGTGAGTTTTTGTGATTCAGAATCCAGCATCGTTTATATAACTTAATATTATTCAGAAACCCAGCATCATTCCTGTGCGCTTCTGTGATTCAAAGTCCCAGCATCATTTATATAAGTTTATGTTACTCAGAGTTCCAGCCCGCTTCATGTGAGTTTTTGTGATTCAGAATCCAGCATCGTTTACATAACTTAATATTATTGAAAAACCCAGCATCATTCATGTGCGCTTCTGTGATTCAGAGTCCAAGCATCATTTATATAAGTTTATGTTACTCAGAGTTCCAGCCCGCTTCATGTGAGTTTCTGTGATTCAGAATCCAGCATCATTTATATAACTTAATATTATTCAGAAACCCAGCATCATTCATGTGCGCTTCTGTGATTCAGAGTCCCAGCATCATTTATATAAGTTTATGTTACTCAGAGTTCCAGCCCGCTTCATGTGAGTTTCTGTGATTCAGAATCCAGCATCGTTTATATCACTTAATATTATTCAGAAACCCAGCATCATTCATGTTATCTTATTATATATAGAGTCATTATATGACTTTATATTGTTCATTGCATTCACGCGAGTTTATGTGATTTATATTTCCACCATAATATATGCGATTTTATTTTATCAAGATTCCCATCATCATTCAGGTGAGTTTATGTAACTCAGAGTCCCATTTATTTTTGTTAATATTATTCAGAGTCCAGGCATCAATCATGTGTGCTTAGGAGATACACAGAGTCCCATGAGTTTATATTTATTATTCAGAGTCTCGGTGCCATTCACGAGATTTACTACGGTCAACTTTTTGCTACACGAGGGCTAATTAGACCGGGACCTAAAGTTTAAAGTAGATTCCGAACGGCTACAAAAATCCATGCCAACAATGGGATTCGAACTCACAGGATCTGAACCGAGTGCCAGCTTATGTAACTCGGAGTCCATTTATATTAGTTAATATTATCCAGATTCCCAACATCATTCATATGAGTTTCTGTGTTTCAGAGTCCCGGCATCAATCATGTGTGCTTAGGAGATGCAGAGAGTCCCATGAGTTTATATTTATTATTCAGAGTCCCAGTGCCATATACGAGAGTTTATGTGATTTAGAATGCCACCCTATTTTATATTGTTTATGTTATTCAGATTCCAAGAAACGTTCATATGAGCTTATGAGATTCAGAGTCCCGGCATCATTATATAAGTTTATATTGTTCAGTGCATTTACGAGAGTTTATGTGATTTATAGTACCACCATAATATATGCGATTTTATTTTATCCAGATTCCCAGTATCATTCATGTGAGTTTATGTAACTCAGAGTCCCATTTATGTTTATTTATATTATTCAGAGTCCCGGCATCAATCATGTGTGCTTAGGAGATGCAGAGTCCCGTGAGTTTATATTCATTATTCAGAGTCTCAGTGCCATTCACGACAGTTTATGTGATTTAGAATGCCACCCTATTTTATAGGGGTTTATGTTATTCAGATTCTAAGCAATGTTCATATGAGGTTATGAGATTCAGAGCCCCAGAATTATTATATTAGATTATATTATTCAGAATCTTATTGTCATTCACGTGGATTTGTGTGATTCCTGGTCCCACAAATGAGTTTATGTTATTCAAATTTCCGGCATCATTCATGTGAGTTTACGTGATACACAATCGCTGTATCATTATGTAAGTTTATATTATTCAGAGTCTCAGTACTAATCACGTGAGTTTATGTAGTATAGAGTCATGGCATCATTCATTCATATGAGTTTATGTTATTCAGATTCCCAGCATCATCCATGTGCGTTTCGGTGATTCAGAGTTCCGGCGTCATTCATTCATTCATGTGAGTTTATCTGATTCAGATTCCCAGCATCAATCATCAGCACTTCTGTGATTCAGAGTCCCGGCATCTTTCATTCAGGTGGGTTTATGTGGTTCAGAATCCCGTTCATGCGAGTTTATTTGATGCAGAGAATCGCAGAATCATAAACTGCCAGAAGTGCTGGCTTAATAATTAAAATAAATCTCTTAACGAGACCTTTAACGAGTTAGAAGCTCCGTGATTAATTATTTTCTTTTTTACCCGCATTGTCATAGTCGGAAAAGAATCATCTATTTTGCAGGCAGTTAAATGCAAAATTAGGCCGGCGGTGTTCTACTGCGAACCAAAATAAAGCCTATGGAACAACGAATGTCTTGTTGTTTACGACGCATGCGCGAGCTTGGTCGCTATTACTCATTGAACAGCCTTCGTAATACCCTCTCCATCTAACTGAGCATATAACTCATATTTAATTAATACTAATGCAACGCTAACAAAGTCTCCATTGGCTCAATGGAGAAATACGAAAAAATAAATCTATTACTAACGAATACAAAAAAAAAAAGCTTTTAAAAGTACGAATATTTTGTTATCTACTTAAAATTTAAAAAAAAAAAACGCATACGCACTGCTTTTTAAAACAGCTTCCGTCGTAATATCCTCTGCATCTAACTAAGAGAGTACATCATACGTAATTGATACTAATGCAACGTTAACAAGTCTCCATTGACTTAATTTATCCTGAAGATGAAATTTGAATTCCGCTACGAGCTATTTTTCCTTGAATTTCTCCTGCATTAGGTGAAGTTTGCTGAGGATTTTAGAGTGTAATCCAAAGTATAACTTTCACTTTAAAGTACTTATCTATCAGCGGGGAATCTTGGCTCCAAGACCTTGACAATCTCCACATCGATTCATATTTAATATAAATATTTGATAGTTTTTCTTAAATGTGTAAATCAAAAAGAGTATTATATAATGGATAAATAAATACTCATATATATATATATATATATATATATATATATATATATATATATATATATATATATATAATATATATTTCTTTGGTTAAGTACTTTTATTCAATCTTTATTCAATTATTAATCAATTCTTCTGATTTTCATGGATTGTACTGTGTCTCAGTGTGTTTATTGTATAGATCATCGGAAACAATCCATTGGTTTTTAGACAGCATTGACACCGCTGATGAAGAAATGCTGTCTAAAACCTATTTCATACTTTTCTTTTCATGTTATTTGTTCCTGGCTCCAAGTAGCTTTAGAGCTATTACTGGTTTTCTCTTTCATCTTATTCTTATATATATACACTGCTGGCCACTGTAAATGCAACACCCTGAAGGAAACATGCAAATAACATAAAATTTACAACATGCATTAGTGGAGGTGAGATATGCAAACGATTAGAATTTCAGCGCAGACGCACATCACGCGCGCCTGTGGCGCCACTTCAAAGCGCTATTTACGGCTTGGAGATTTCGACGATTTCAAGTTCGGCAATTGTGTTTTTCTTGTGGTTTAAAAAAAAACGATCAATTATGCCTCGTCGAAAACAGCGATCATCTTTTGATGAAGTATCCGAGTTCGACAGAGGAAGGATAGTGGCCTACCGAGATTGTGGATTATCTTTCAGGGAAATCGGTAGTCGAGTTGGACGAAACCGAACAACTGTAATGCGGATATGTGATCGTTGGATGCAGGAGGGTACGACGGACCGGTGTGTTCGATCGCATCCACCTCAGCGCACCACTTCACGTGATGACAGGCAAATTGTGCGCATGGACGGAGTGCGAGTGACGGATCGCTCAGTCACATCACGAACCATAGCACACAGCACATGCTGTCTGTAACGCATCATCCAGTGTCTGCGCGTACCATTCGACGCCGTTTACAGCAGAGTGGTCTGTCCGCAAGACGTCCATTGCTTTGTCTACCCTTGACGCAGAACCACAGACGTCTCCGCCGCCAATGGTGCGATGACAGAAGGATGTGGACGGCAGAATGGAATGAAATTGTCTTTACTGACGAGTCACGCTTCTGTCTGCAACACCACGATGGTCGCATTCGAGTCTGGAGACACCGTGAAGAGAGGATGCTGAACAGCTGCGTTATGCACCGCCACATTGGTCCTGCACCAGGTATTATGGTACGCAGCGGTATTGGATATCACTCTCGCACACCTCTAGTACGCATTGCCGGTACTTTATAAACAGCCAGCGCTACATCTCCAAGGTGTTGGAGCCAGTTGTCCTTCTTTACCTTCAGGGCTTACCCACAGCCATATTTCAACAGGATAATGCGTTACCACACGTGGAACGCATTGTCCAACGGTTCTTCGTCAATCGCCAGATTGAATTGCTTCCCTGGCTGCCTCGCTCTCCGGATCTTTCGCCGATAGAAAACATGTGGTCCATGATTGCTCTACGATTGACCCAGATTCCATCACCAGCTGCCACAGCAGATCAACTTTGACAACGTGTGGAAGCTGCTTGGTCTGCTGTACCCCAAGAACTCATCCAAAGTCTCTTTGAATCAATGCCGAGGCGTGTGGCAGAGGTGATCTCCAACAATGGCAGCTACTCTGGCTACTGATTTTGGCAGGAACCACACTTCACAGAAGTCTATAAATTTAATCATTTGATACTTGGTCAACATGTTATCTACAAAATAAATTTTGTTGTGATATCTCTTGTCTTTCTTGTTGTTGCAATTTGGGTGGCCAGCAGTGTATATATATATATATATATATATATATATATATATATATATATATATATATATATATATATATATATATATATATATATATATATATATATATATATATAATAAATACAACGATCAATGTATGCAATTGATGTAAAAAAATCGTAAGGGATACTTTATAGACCAAATAATGTAGAAGAAAATATTTAAATTAAATCTAATAGAACAGACTAAAGAATATAGTACAGTTTGGGGAACATATCTTTTACTGTATTTTAATATTTCTTAGGATAATTACCGATCGTCTGCCGCATTAGCAAGAAAATAAAAAAAAAATTGTCTATTACGTTGTTACCCACGTGACGATAATTTAATTTAAAGTACCAGAAAAGAAATCACGTGATCAGCATTTAATAAATTAAATTCTAAAGATTAATCTTTAAAAATTCACCAAAAATCAGAAAATAGAGGTAAAGATTCGAAAAAGACTTAATTTTAAAGAATTTTTATGATCTTTCTCGTGATATAAATTTTATAATCCTCAGATTATTATTTTAAATGCAAACTTAAAAAAAGTTACTAAAACAGCTTAAAAATTCAATTTAAAAAAATCTAAGAGGAATTTTTAAAAAATCTTTCTTAGTGCACCCCTAATCTATAAGAAGATTCGCCATGAAAAATATCAGCCCTTTAGGTCCAGCGGTTTGGTCTGTGCGTTGTAATATATATATATATATATATATATATATATATATATATATATATATATATATACTGTTATATATATATATATACCAAATATAACGTGGCCAAAATTGCGGACACTTTTTGAAATTTGAATGTTTTCCAACTTTGAAGGCTTATCCCTTTCGCGGCGAACGTCACACATACGTGACAGCTGCTATCCGCGTTTTCTCCCGACTGTCACGCCCGCGTGACAGAGAAAAAATACATCGTCTACCGACTGTCACACCGCATTTACACGGTCGCGCTAGCGGCGAGTCGAATCGCTTGGGGAGGTGCAAGGCAAATGTGTAAACGGTGCGCACGCCGTTCATCCCGCTTTTCGCCCCTGCCAATCGTGACGCTCGCTTCGGGAGCGGTTTCCTGGCACGGGTCACAGGGGCGAATGGCGACGGGAAGTCTTGTTCACAGCAAAAGGCGCGAATGTGAGAACGGTCAGTCACGTCGATGCAGGAATGTGAGGAATGTCTTGCGGGTGAAGAGGGGGGGGGGGGGGGGGCACGAGTTCGAATGTGTAAATGCGGCATCACGTATACGTAACCCTGGAAGGACACATTCGCGAAACACAGAGCGAAGTGTAGGGGAAAGCAGTGATTTATTGGTCCCGTCGCCAAGAGGAGGTTTTATGACGTCCCTCGTGCCTTTGAAGTTCGTACTCAGACCGCCCCGGATGTCGGTTTTAAGATGGATCTTCAAAGCCGCGAATTACTTCCCCCACGTTGGGGGGGGGACTAATCGATTCCAAAATGTATCAAGAGGCGACGGGATGAGCTGATTCGGTTGTGTGTAGATGCGCCTTGACAGTAGATCAGAACGTTATATTAGTTAATTTGGGGGGCACTAGATGTCATCATATGCCTATGAAATTTGGAATACACATAGTTGTGACCTTGTTTTCGAAATAAAGACGGATATAACACAAATGCTGGCGGTAGTTTTTTGTAAACAAATGGATAGAGCTTTTATTGCAACTGGCTGTCCGCGGTTAGGGCATTTAAACTTTGCACGTGTTCTTTATTTATGAGTAATTTTGTTTTCCATTTGGTATGGGATTATAGCGTTGGACATACGGTTTCTCCGTTTAGTTTTGAAGCTCATTCAGACCCTGATGTGTAGTCGATTTCGTCTACGAATTCCTCCACGTTTTCCGCAGAGTACAGTGGAATGTTCGAATAATGACAACGTTCTTGATAAAATAAGAATTTATTCACTCGAACTGCATGAAAACTAAATGACAACAACGAACCAAGAAATGATCAAAAGAACAAATGAACGAGCGAAAGATCACACATAGAACTTCGTTACCCTCTTTTAACAATGTCAGGTCGGTACGTCAGTCGTGACTAGAGGAAGGCGGAGCTCCACGTTTCTTCCGAAATTTTCATTACCGCTTCCTAACATGATGCTGTGAGATTTCTGATTTACACCGATAGTTAAGAAAATACTGTAAAAAATATTTTAATCTGCATAACAAAAATTCGTTAATAGAGAAATCATAAATGAATGTGTATGTAACCCATATATAGCTGAAATATATAGATTTGTTTGAAAATATTACTACTTTGGAATTTTCCCCAAAATTAGGCTTAGCGTTTAAGGGCGTCCAGGACACAAAATTGTTCGAATTTTCAAAAAAAATTTTATTGCATTAACATTTTTTTGTTCTTTTACGCTTAAAATTATGTTTAAATCATGTTTCTATCTTTATTAGAACAGGATAAATTATTTTTATTTATTTATTTATTTATTTATTGCAACATTCTAATAGTAGACAATCGTTGTTTAAACCTGTAAGTGCGTTTTTTCTGCACGATGGGTTTTTTCCCCATTTCTCGTTTTTAAATTGTTATAAATCAAGAACCGTTAAAGATAAATGGTTGAAACTTGGAAAATGTCTTTTTCAACTATTTTACTTTAATTTTGATTCAGCAAATTTGAAAAAAAAATATTTACTTTTGAAAATATGATTTTTTAAAAATAACTTACATAATTTTTTTTGTAATTTTTATCTAAATATTTTTAATTTCTTTAAAAATTAATATTTCAAAAAATGCTGAATCAAAATTAAAACTTATATATTTCTATTTAATCAAATGAAAAATTTTTGAAATTCGACAAATAATATTTCGAGTTATATTGATTTTAAATTACCCCACTTTTATTAAAAATTTTTAATTTTAAAATTTTTTAAAACTTTTTGAGAAATTTTATGATGTGATTTTGTTTACAAATTATTTGGTTGACCATCACAAAAAAATTCAAAATTTTAACTTAATAAATAAAAAAATTTTTAAATGTGTCCCGGACTCCCTTAAGATAGTCGGCCTTTCGGGAACGCTCACGGGAAACAACTCCGGCCGCTGCGGAAGGCGCATGATCGCAACAGCCATCGCGAAAGGGTTGTAGAAACGGTTAAACTTCCCGCAGTGCAATAATTCATATACCGAAAGAAAAGAAATTTAATGCAAATTTCAACACAATAAACAGAAGTCAAATATTTGCATTTCAGAGGAAGTTATACTACTTTCAGTCATGAACAGATGCGTGAGATTCAAGAAGCGGATTCTACACTGCCGGCCATTAAAATTGCAGCACTGTGAAGGAGGGACGATACAAACGTCAAATTCGCATGAAAGGAAGAAGGTACTGGCATATGCAAATTATTAGCATTTAAGCGCAATCGAACGACGCAGGAGGGGAGAAACGACATCTCAAACTCTGTATAATACGAAAGTTACGCAGCGGGTTTCTCGTTCGGAAATCGCATTTGAATGTTGGTTGCTTGTGAGAAGATCGTGTTATGTCCCGTATAACAAGTAGAAATGGAATACCAGCACGTGCCAAAATTCGATAGCGGCAGGATCGTGGCCTATCGATAGGGCGGTTTATCGTTCCGCGATATTGCTACTCGCATTGGTAGGAATTCAACGACTGTCATGGGAATATACAATCGATGGATTCAGGAGGGTCATACTGAACGCCATGCAGGATCTCAACGGCCTCCCGCCACTAACACCCGAAAGGACAGACATGTTGTCAGGCTGGCCTTGCAGGATCGTACAGCCACATCATGGACCAGCCACATCATGCAGCACAGTGCGAAGACGTCTGGAACCCCACGGACTGTTTGCACGGCGACCATTATTGCGGCTTCCCTCTACACTGCAGAATAGAGACGCGCGGCGACAGTGATGCGCCCAACGACAACACTGGCTACAGTAGTGACACCACGTCGTCTTTTCATTCGAGTCCCGATTCTGCGTGGAGCGTCATGAAGGACATATCCGTGTCTGGAGGCACCGAGGAGAACGCACGTGGGTGCTTGCATTCGATATCGTCGTCACGAGCACCTTTTCTTCGCGTCGTCGGTAATCTGAACAGCCAGCGTTACATTTCTAACCCTGGAAGCACACATTCGCGAAACAGGGAGCTAAGTGTAGGGGAAAGCAGTGATTTATTGGTCCAATCGCCGAGAGGAGGTTTTATGGCGTCCCTCGTGCCTTTGATGATTCGTACTCAGACCGCCCCTGATGGTGGTTTTTAGGACGAATCTTCAAAGCGGCGAATTACTTCCCCCATGTTGGGGGGGGGGGACTAATCAACTCCAAAATGTATCAAGAGGCGACGGGGGGAGCTGATTCGCTTGTGTGTAGAAGCGCCTTTATGCTTACTCCACACCAACGGCGGCAGCAGCGAAAGACAGACACATTTTGCCACCTGTCTCTGTGGCTGTCATAAAAGCCTTCACACCGCTAGGAGACGGGGGGAAGAGGCAATTTATTTGCGCATGCGCAGAATCTTCTCTTTCTATTCTGATGGGCTATCGAGCATGGCGGCAGAGACAAAAGTTGAACTTTTTCCAGCTTGAAACCGCAGAGAACAGAGACGGAGACGAACCGAGGGAGTGAAAATTTGTTTGTAATACGCATACGCAACAACGATGATACATGATTTTCGTCTCCGTCGCCGTTGGTATGGAGTAAACATTAGATCTTAAGGCTGGTTGTTGGCTGTGCTCTATCTTCGAGGCCTCGGACTTTATTTTAATATACGAATGAATAAATAAATTAAACAAATAACAGTCGAACAAGCAATAGTTCCTTTATCATGAAACTACGAACAAGTTTAGAAAAGTCTCCGAAAACAAACGCTCACATGACAATGATACTTTGATAAAATGATAAAATACTGCTGATAAATAAAAGTAAACAACAGAGGCAATAAACAGTTTCATCGTGGGTAGTACCCCGGAACGTGATCGACAGACACGCGGACTATATGTGTAAGCGATTCTTTCGCGTATCGAATGCACAGTCGTTCGAAAACCTCATTTCCGCCGCAGCTAATTTATTGGCCGTGAATGGAATTCATCAGTAAATCGGAAAGTTGTTGATTGCAAGTAATGGGGACTCGAAGCGATTGTAATTACTCACCACAAGAGAGAGATTACGAATCTATCCGAGCAGATTTTGTACGCCTATCCTGCCAAGTAGAGCGGGTTTTCGATAATATCACACGAACTTTATTTTAATACGAATTAATAAATAAACAAGCAAATTAATTTATATATACAATATATATATACAGTGATACCTCCGAAAAGCGGACAGTCACGGGACCAAACGTTTTGTCCGTTATTAAGAGGTGTCTGCTATTGGGGAGGAGAACCTTTTTATAATAAAAGTTTTTCCATTTCTGTCTGACATTTGATTGAAATTTACGGCTGCAATTTTAATTAAAAAGAAAAAATTAATTAGTTAAGAAAAGAATAACTATTTACTACTTTACCTTTTAATTGTGACTAATCCTTTTATCTTGCATTAAATAATCCCAAAATACAATGTATTGGAGCTAAATTATTTAAATTACTACTGAAAAATTCTGTTAACAAAGTTTGATTTCTCTTTTTTACACAGCAAACCTGTTTTTCAAGGTGAATCTTCATAAGATTTAGCTTTGCTCGTCCCTCCGAATCTTCACTGTTCAGAAAGAACTGTTTTAATAGTTCGCTGTATTTCAGTTCTTCCGAATAATCTTTGATTTTGCAGTCTTCCATTGGCGATTCCTCATCGTCACCCTCAGAAAGGGCCAGTGCTTCAGTGGTGTCCCGATGAATGAAATTGGAAACATGCAGTTTCTCTTCATCAATAGATAAATCGTCTTTGATCTTGACATACTCTTCAACGCTGACAATTGAATCCAAATTGACTACTAGATCCGCAAGATTTTTTTTCTCTTTTTTCAGTAGTACTGTCAGTTTCCACTTCGGTTGTACTCAAAACTCTCGCCTTCTTTAAACATTTTAGAACGCACCCAGGTTCTACCTTTTAAAGGACTGGCGTAGTCCAGGAAATTGCAAAACAGATACCGATTTTGCCAACTCTTCTCTGGATTTGCAGGAGATAATACTAAGCACATGTGTCAGAAGCAGCTTTCTGTATCATACTTTAAAGCTGCGGACAATTCCCTGATCAAGTGGCTGTAGCATCGAAGTGGTGTTAGGAGGCAAGAAAATGAAATTAAAACTTTTGAGCTTTAAATCATCAGGATGGGAAGTAGCATTGTCCATGAACAGAATGATTTTTCTCTTTTGATTTTTCATTTTGTTGTCTAACTCCACCAGCCAATCGCTCATTATCTCAGCGGTCATACACGCTTTCTTATTTGACTTCCACGAAACACTAAGTTTTCGTACATCAATGTTCTTGAGACATCCAGGCTTCTAAGGAAACATCTAGGCTTTGTAAAGACGCGTAAGCATATATTTTTAGCTAGCTTGTTAGAATAAATTAGAAATTTTTGCCAAAATAATTGAAAGTTTTTCAAAAATACCTGTCCGCTATTCGGAGTGTCCGTTATCCAGAGGGAATAATATGGGTTGTCCTATATAAAAGGACTGGGACTTGTAAAACTGTCCGTTAAATAGAGGTGTCCGCTATTCGGGAGTGTCCGTTAAGGGAGGTATCACTATATATATATATATATATATATATATATATATATATATATCGCTCACACCTTTCAACAACGTCATATCTCAAAGAACGTGATTTTTTAGGAAAGTGATTTTAAAGTTTAAAGTAGAATAAAATATATAAAAAATAAACATTAATTCTGCTCTCTAAAGGCTAAATATTGAGCACATATAAATATATATATGTAACATGCCAACACAGTCCCATGTTAACGGAGACCAGAGTCGACATGTCACACCTCAGGAATCTGTAGTCATGACCAAGAATTTAGGAATCTTTTCATTTTAAAAACACTTTTATTATCCGTTTCTTAACATCGATGACGGTGGTTTACTAGGCAACAGTGCCACGCCAAAATCTGCTCTTCGAGGTATGCTGGAACTTATATAAACTTCATTCCATCACGTGGCTAAAGGGCGTGATTTAATAGCTGATTGGTTAAAAGTTTAGTGTTTATGTGCAAATCTGAATTTTTTAGACCCCACGCCGCGTTGCGTCCAATTTCGTCAAAAAGTCAGCCATCTTGAATGATTTTGCCGAAGGCTGTAACAATGGAATTTAACACGAATGCCCAAGGGAAAATTAAGTACTTAAAAAGATTAAAAAGGGGTATGTAATTTTGAATAGTAGAGTGAGGAATTAATGGTTTTAAAAAGTTAAGAGTGTAGACTTTAGAAATTACTAGTTTTTTAATATTATATATATATATATATATATATATATATATATATATATATATATATATATATATCGCACCCCCCGCAAGAAAAGTTCACTTTTCTTGCGGGGCTTTTTAGCAACTTTTTTTAGCAACGTTTTAGACGTGCATTTTAGCAACGACTAAAAAATGCAGCATTTCAGAAATCATATATATATATATATATATATATATATACCGGGTGGCCATAATTAAACTGACAGTGCTCACAGTGTTCTGTAGCACGATCTATTTGCGAGAATGACGCCACATTTTGTAGGAAGATTAAACAAGACGGGGGACGAAGGATTCCGCGAAAAAATAAATTAGTTCCAAAAGTCACCGCTAGGGGAATATATGGCGCTGTGTAATATAAAATAGAGTGTTAACAAATGCAAATCAATACGGAAATTACCTTTTATTATGCATTCAAATGAGGTTCAATGTGGCTGCCGTTGTTGTGGACCACATATCGCATTCTGTCCACAGTATGCACAACAGCAGAAAGTAACATGTCTGCAGGAATCTCCCGTACAGTCCGTGATATGTTATCCTTCAACGTAGCCAGGTCCTGGACCACTCCTTGATAGACCTTGGACTTAAGGTAACCCCATAGCCAGAAGTCGCATGGGGTAAGATCAGGCGACCGAGGTGGCCATGCAGTTGGAAAGTAGCGGCTAATGACTCTTTCTGTTGTGAATTTCTGTCGTAGCAGCTGTTGCACCCGTACAGCAACATGTGGAGGGGCTCCATCTTGCATGAAAATGATTTCCCCCAGGCATTGTCTTTGCTGAAGTGCCGGAATGACAAAGCTGTTCAACATGTGGCGATATTTCTCTCCGGTAACAGAACAGGTTTCCGGTCCTGTCGGGGTAATGTTCTCATAGAAGAATGGACCTACGATAAATTCCGCTGTGAAACCACACCAAACAGTTACCTTTGGTGAATGTAAGGGAATTTCTGTAACTGCATGTGTTGATTTGTCATCCCAAATTCGGCAGTTCTGGGTATTAACAGTTCCATGCAGGTAAAAGTGGGCCTCGTCTCCCCATAAGATTTTCCACGGCCAAGCATCATCCACCTCCATTCTGGCAAGAAAGGTGAGAGCAAAAGTCAATCGCTTATCATGGTCGGGGTACAGTAACTCCTGTACACGGCTGATCTTGTACGGATAGAAGTTGATAATCTTTCGTAAGATTTTCCATACCGTACTGTAAGGCATATCCATATTCCGAGCTAATCCACGAGCGCTAGAGGTGGCAGCAATATTGTCTGGTCCTCTGTCGACAATCGCCGTGGCAACTGCTTCGATTGTATCCTGTGGTACAGGTTTTCGTCCTCTGCCTGACTGAACCTTCAGAGAAACCTGTTTTCTCAAACATCGCAACCATTGCTTTTAGCCCATTAACTGACACGACCGTTACCTTTACGCATTTTTTTGTGCGTTCTAAAAGCACGAAGAGCTTCTGACGCGTTGCACTGGTTGAGGTAAAAAAATTTGACCAGTAACGCACGCTCGACTAAAGAAAAAGACATTGCACATAAACTTTCAATCCGATTGATTCGAAACGTAACACATTGCCTTTTAAAACCCAAGCAGCTGGCACTGTGCTAATGGATGTAACGTGAAATTTGAATAAAGAACTTCTTCTCCTCAGCGTACGTGTATTGCAGATCACGAGACTTTATCGGTGTTTATGTAGATTTTACGCTTTTTTAAAAGTGTTGCCATATTGCACTTGAACTAAATAAGAAAATGTGCATAATAAAAGGTAATTTTAGTCCGTATTAATTTGCATTTGTTAACACTCTATTTTCTATTACACAGCGCCAAATATTCCCCTAGCGGTCACTTTTGGAACTAATTTATTTTTTCTCGGAATCCTTCGTCCCCCGTCTTGTTTAATCTTCCTACAAAATGTGGCGTCATTCTCGCAAATAGATCGCGCTACAGAACACTGTGAGCACTGTCAGTTTAATTATGGCCACCCGGTATATATATATATATATATATATATATATATATATATATATATATATATATATATATATATTATATATATATATATATATATATATATAAATATATATAAATATATATATATATATATATATTATATATATATATATATATATATATATATATATATATATATATATATATAAATATATATAAATATATATATATATATATAATATATAATATATATATATATATATATATAATATATATATATATATAAATATATATATATATATATATATATATATATATATATATATATATATATATATATCGCACCCCATATATATACATCGCAACTAAAAAATGCAGCATTTCAGAAAAATCAACGTAAAGAATACTATAAAGCACAATAAAACTGATACAACTGCCCTCAGGTAGACAAATTGCGAGATAGAGTCACTTTTCGTGCACGACGGGGCACTTCATACGTATTTTTCAGTCCATCGGAGTTATGCTCCTATCACCTCGGTCGCCATCTTGCTTTTCCATCCACGTGTGTTTTACAAGAAACAAGGATCTAGGACTCGAAGAACAACTTCTTTTTCAGGACAATCCCGTTTATTATAGGTACACACTCACACACAATTACATATAAGTACAGACAACTATTATTATTAAGAAATCTTATTTAACTTTCTAAAAATACCCTTCGTTAAAAATCGCAGCAACACACAGGTGACACGCCTGTGCTAGCCTTCTTCACCCTGGGTCTATATGCATCTGGCACTCCCGGTTCAGTCGTCGGGGCTTGGCGAAAGTTCTTTTGATTGGCGGTCGCCAAGTATCTTAAGGAAGCGATGATCCTCGCCAGCTGAGGTTAGCAGAGTCTTACATGTCCCTCCCAAAGGAGCACATAGTTCTCCTTAGAGACTATGCTGCTACAAAAACACAGATCACACAAAACACCTTAGAAGAGGAAAGAGCCTGCTCGCTAGCCCAATTTTAGCGCATAAAGGATTCTGATACACCAAGGTAAATTTTAACACACACTAATAATATACATACACTAATTAAATTTAAATTGAATAAAATACAAAACAAAATATACACTGCTACAATTACTACAAGGATTATACAATTTATCCTTTTCATTACGGAAATCTGGAAAGTGCATCGGCATTGCCATGCCTGTTTCCTTTCCGGTAGGTTATTTTCAAATTATACCTTTGCAGTGCTAAAGCCCATCGAGCTAGTTTAGCGCCATGTGGCAATCCCTGGGTAAGGTAAGAAAGGGGATTATGATCAGAGACCACCTCAATATCCGCTCCAAAAATCCAGGTGTCAAACTTCTGAAGGGCGGCTAGGACGCTGTAGGCTTCTCTCTCTATGGTAGACCATCTGGTCTGGCACGGAGTAAGCTTCTTACTGTAGAATGCTATTGGATGCTCTTTACCATCATTATCAAGCTGTGATAAACACGCTCCAACTGCAGTGGCAGACGCATCAGTATAAAGCTGAAATGGTTTATCAAACTGTGGCGTGTACAAGGAAGGCATTTTAATTAAATGATTCTTCAAGCTTTGAAATGCTTCTTCTTCAGGCTGGTTCCACGGAATCTGCTTGGGAACCCTCTTCTTGGTCAAGTTGGTTAGTGGCAATACTATACTTGCAAAGTCTGGGATATATTCTCTGTAATAACTTGCTATTCCCAAAACTGTTCTCAATTCCTTCTTGTTGGTTGGTGCCGACAGTTTCTTCATGGCTTCTACTTTTTCTGGATCTGGGGCATGTCTTCCTGACCCCACCAAGTGCCCTAAAAATTTTACTTCTGTTTTCCCAAAATCACACTTTTGTAGATTTACTGTGAGTCCCACTTGACTCAAGGTCTGTAAAACTTCACTAATATGCCTCAAATGGTCAGTCCATGACTTCGAAAATATAGCAACATCATCAATATAAGACCTGCAATAGTCTTTATGGGAAGCCAACACTTTGTCCATTGATCTTTGAAAGGTGCTGCCAGCGTTTTTCATACCAAATGGCATAACTCTCCATTGGTAATGCCCAGAATGAGTTACGAAAGCAGTATAGTGTCTGCATTCCTCCCTCATAGGAATCTGCCAATATCCTTTTGTGAGGTCAAGCACAGTGATTATTTGTGCTTCCCCTATTCGGTATAAAAGTTCGTTGGCATGTTTCATCGGATAAGCATCCGGTATTGTGAAATTGTTCAAAAGTCTAAAGTCTACACAGAGACGTACACTGCCATTCTTTTTAGAGACGCACACTAAAGGATGAGCCCACTCACTATCACTTTGTTCAATAAGACCAAGCTCTAGAAGTTCTCGAATTTGACGGTCTACTTCGTTTTGGAGAGCGATTGGGATTTGATAAGGTCGAAGTCTTTTGGGTGAACAGTTGCCGGTAACTTTAACAGCATGTCCTTCTACTTTTGCTAATCCAGGTTTGGTGCTGAAAACATCATGGTATTTACAAAGTAAAGAGCTCAGTTCATGACGTTGTCTGGCATCTAAAGGGGCTGTCATTTCCTTGATGTGTCGTTCCACATCACTTTCTGTAGTGGTCACTCGCTCGGTCGGAGCAGAATGTAACTGCCCAAAATCTTTGTCTTGTTCAAACACAAGCCCTCTGTGTTGGACACGAGTCACATATGGACGAATTTTATTAAAATGTAATTCTTTTCTTGAACCATCATCAAGCTCAACAATGGCTGAATGTGGTCTACTAAGTTGTACCACAGTCGCTGGTCCCGACCAAGTATTCAATAGTTTGTGAGGTGATGTTGGTATCAGGATCAGGAATTTGTCTCCTACTTCATACGTTTTCTCTCGGGATCTCAAATTATACCGATCAACATAATTTTGCTGATTTAGTTGAGCATTCTCATTTGCAATGTCATGAGCGTTTTTGAGTTTTTCTTGCAGCTCTTCGACATACTTTTCCACAGATTGTGAAACAGTCGTTGGAACAACTTTCTCTCCTGTCCAAACCTCTTTCAGCAATGCGGTTGGACCCCTGGGTATCCGTCCGTAAACCAACTGATAAGGCGAAATACCAGTCGTACAATGAGGGACTTCTCTGTAAGCAAAGAGGAGATGTGGTAGATGCACATCCCGTTCATTTCCATACTCTTGGATGTTTTTGTTCATCATATTCTTTAAGGTTCTGTTCCATCTCTCCACTGCTCCCATACTCTCAGGATGACCAGGCGTTGAAAATCTTGGGGACACCCCTAACAGTTTCATAAATGCATCAGTCAATCTCGAAGTAAAGTTTGTGCCCTGGTCAGTACAAATCACTTTTGGAAACCCAGTACGAGTGAAAATTTCCATCAGCACGTCGCATGTGGTTTTGGCACTGATATTTCGGGTTGGTATTGCTTCAGCCCATGGAGTGCACAAGTCAACTGCACAAATTATGTATTTATGTCCTCTTCTGGACGGGGGTTCTAAAGGACCTATACAGTCTACACTCCAAACCTCGAATGGATTATCTGGTCTTGTAATTGGTTGGATCGGAATTCTATCTCGGTAAGTTATAGTTCTTCTAACTTGGCAAGGTTTGCAACTTTCGCAAAACTTTCTTACATCGTCTTTGATGGTCGGCCAGAAAAATGAATACTTTATCCCTTCTTTGGTTTTCTTTTCGCCAAGATGTCCAGCTAATGGAATTTCATGGGCGGTCTTCAGTACAAACTCACGCTTAACCGTTGGTAACACCACTTGCTTGATTTTTTCTCCACACACCCACTCAGAGTGTAACAATAGCCCATCCTCCACGTTGAAGTTGTTTTTTCGCTCTTTTGCAAACTTCCAAATATTCGTCAAGGATTCGTCTTCTCGTTGTAGTGTTATAAACTCTGATCTGTTTTCTTTACTATCTTCCTTTTCTTCACTGGACGGGGTAAGACACTCTATCTCAGGTAATTCTTCCTCATCATTCCTTGTAACTGCATTTAAACTACATTTCAGATCTGGTTTGTCATCTGGCATCACGTGAGGGACAACTGATGGACATTGTTGGATGTTTTCGTTCAGCGCCTCAAATGCTGTAGGACATATCAGCATATCACTTACCAATTTTTTTGATACAGCGCATATAACTGGAACTTCGCAATGTTGTGAATCGTTCACCTTCATGTTGAAAACCACTATCGGAGCTGTTTCGGTTAAACCGAAAGCGCATACGAGTTTAACAGTTCCTTCTCCTTCACCAGCTTCAGTCGGAATCAGGTTATGTCTGATGACTGAAATTTGCGCACCCGTGTCTAAAATACCATCGAAAACTGTAGAACCGCATTTAAGTTCTATTCTTTTCAGCTTATCGCACTTCACTGAACTTGCTTTGACCGGAGTCAATGTTGGCACTGTAATCCGGGCTGACAATACTTCTCTATCTTCACAATTGTCTTCGGTAGTAACCAAATTACTACTAATGTTTTCAGCTCTGTTCTGTACCTTTTGGTAGTTATTCTTAGGACAAGCCCGTGCGAAATGATTTGAATCTCCACATGTAAAACATGTAGGCTTAAATACTCTAGCACCTCTATGTTTTTGGTAATACCCTTGATATTTCGTTTTGTCAAAAGGTTTGTCATTGTCTCTATACTTAGTTGTGTTCACCAACTGCTGGTCTCTAGTATTTTCGAACTTTCTATTCGGTTTATATTTATGTTTCTCTTCGTGCTGCCATCGGGGAACATCCTTTGCTTTATCGAGAAACGTCTTTTTCTTCAATCCGTCTCTTAAACTTTCATATTCATCAACTCTTTCTGCGACTTCTAGAGGGTCGATCATTTTACTCCATTCATCCAAGAAGTGCTCCTTTACTTCATTTGGTACTCTGCGTTTGAGTTGGTCAGCCACCATTAATTGCTTTAACTCGTCGAAGCTCTTGACTTCCAGTTCATTGATCCATTCATTAAAATAGTTATTCAATGCATGAGTATAACTTCTCCAGGACTCTTCCGGACCTTTCTGATGTCGGAAAAATAATTGCCTTAATTTTTCGGGATTTAACTTATAACGTTTCAACAACATTTCCTTAATGAAGTCATAGTTGTTTGCCTTCTCAGGTGGCTCTCGAGCTATGTTATTAGCTATTTCTGTTGGCAACAATCCCAGTAAATAAGCTACCCATTCTATTTTAGACACACCTGCCATCTCTGCACGACGCTCAAAATTTATTAGATATAGCTGCATTTCGTCTTTCTTTTCATCGTATTTAGGGGTTATCTGCATTAGTTGTACTCTGGATTTGGTTTCGCTCGAACTACCAACGACTTCATCCGAATGCGAATTGCTTATTCTTAATTCCAACCGTTTCATTTCAATCTCGTGATCTCTTTCTTCCTTCCTGATTCGTTCTTCTCGCTCTTCTTTCTTGATCTGTTCTTCCCTTCGAATTCGCTCTTCAATAATTCTATCCAAAGAAACCTTGGCATCATCTTCTCTGAAGTCTTCACTTTCGAGAATTAACTTTTTGATTTCAAACACTCTATTCTCTAAACTAACTTCTATTCCCAGTTCTGAAGCAAGCTCGGCTAAATCCTCCTTCCTACCCTTACCCAAAAACGACATGGTAACGGTTTACTACTAAAATACGATGGGACAAAATTAACCCTCCTAATTACTCTCTTAAGTCAAAATGTTACTATTACATATACTCAATTCAAACAATTTATGCAATAGAATCAGTAATAATTTTTATGATTCAATACTCGTATCGATTTGCTAACCAAAGATTTATATCTATACTTTAGTTTAAATAGTTACAACCTGCAACACATTTAGTATACACATTCATTTGATAAGTAAGATATTATAATTCACTAATCAATACTAATTTTAAAACAATTAAAATCAATCGACATTTACTACAAGAAATTACTAAATTCTGATGTAACTCAACTCAATAATGATGCAATTATAACACTAATTTCGATTCATTACTTCGACTGTAAAATCATATAATATAGTTTCAATTTTAACTTTCATCGTTACCAAAATAGCTAACACTTAATGTTTCTGATATATTTATACACTGAGTCATCAATACAGAGTCCTCAGTTCTCACATTTCATAATACTAAAATAATAACACCAGTTACTTAATACTTTTCTCACTTGAATTAATACATAATATACATTAAAGAAAATATATTTTGCACTTTTCATAAATAACATTCAATGACTTAATTAATATTATAATCAATTTCTGAGTCACCTACTAACGTTTTACCGTTTTCTAGTATTATAACAATACACAATACTTCTGCAAGAACACAAAAATCTAAATATTCACAAAATTTTCGTTCTGCTTAACATTTGAATTTTCCAAACCATTCAATTCTACCCAAAATTAACACTTTACTTTACTAGACGTTAATACATTTTAATTAACAAGCAAATATTTCATTTATTTCATACCATAACGTATTACCATTGATACGAACTCTCTTTATTCAGAGCAAGTCTTCTCTTCAATATACGCTTCAATATACACAATCTATAGCTAGAACAACTACTCATAATACTAAATATTTTCCATATATATATGCATATAATATTTTACCAATATTTGGGCCTAGCGAGAAAAAAAAACAGGTCTCTCACCTCTCATCCACGTACAGGAAAGTGCTTCCGACTACGCCAGTTATGCTCCTATCACCTCGGTCGCCATCTTGCTTTTCCATCCACGTGTGTTTTACAAGAAACAAGGATCTAGGACTCGAAGAACAACTTCTTTTTCAGGACAATCCCGTTTATTATAGGTACACACTCACACACAATTACATATAAGTACAGACAACTATTATTATTAAGAAATCTTATTTAACTTTCTAAAAATACCCTTCGTTAAAAATCGCAGCAACACACAGGTGACACGCCTGTGCTAGCCTTCTTCACCCTGGGTCTATATGCATCTGGCACTCCCGGTTCAGTCGTCGGGGCTTGGCGAAAGTTCTTTTGCTTGGCGGTCGCCAAGTATCTTAAGGAAGCGATGATCCTCGCCAGCTGAGGTTAGCAGAGTCTTACAATCGGACTGACAGATTGTAAAGCGAAATTCATCACTCCAAAGAACCTTTTTCCACTTGTCCACAGTCCAATGACGGTGAGCTTTGCACTACTGCAATCGACGCTTCGCATTCTGGGGAGTGATGTTCGGCTTGTGAGCGGCGAAATGACCATGGAATCCCAGGTTTTTTTAACTCTCGGCAAGCAGTCCTACTGCTAGTACTAACAACGCCTGATGAACTTTGCAACTCCTGAGTTATTTCAATCAACGAGGACTTGCGATTTTGTTTCACTACCCTTTTCAGAGTTCTACGGCTGCATTCACAAATTTTTTGCGGCCTGCCACTTCGTTTTTCTGCAGTTTCACTGCCTCGACGTTTCCACTTCACAATTACATCACTCACAGTGGATTTTGGCTTCTGTAGAATGTCCGAAATTTCCCGAACTGATTTCCCACAAAGGTGGCATCCCACTATAAGGCCAAGATCAAAGTCATCAAGCTCCTTTGACTCGCTCATTGTCTCACAAACGCATAAATATGATCTGACTGACCATTACCGACACTTTTATAGGTTTCGGTTAAGCATCAAATTATGTCACCTTCCAGATCTACTTCTGTCGAGGGGTGGCCGGATACTTTTAACCAGATAGTATATATATTATTGTTAGTCAACATAATAAGATTAGTCTTCCTATACCCATTTCCTTTTCATAGCTTTCGATGTAGGTTTGACATTTAATAAATGCAATGGTGAGATTTCATAAAATACACTGCTGTCTATTAAAATTGCAACAGCATGAAGGAGGGATGGTACAAACGTCAAATTCGCATTAAAGGAAGAAGATGCCGGGATATACAAATTATTAGCATTTAAGCGCAATCGAACGACGCAGGAGGGAGAAACGGCATCTCAAACTCTGTATAAAAGGAAAGTTACGCAGCGGATTTCTCATTCGGAAATCGCATTTCAATATTGGTTATGTGCGAGAAGATCGTGCTATGCCTCGTATAAAAAGGAGAAACCGCTACCAGCACGTGCCGAAATTCGATAGCGGCAGGATCGTGGCCTATCGATAGGGCGGTTTATCGTTCCGCGATATTGCTACTCGCATTGGTAGAAATTCAACGACTGTCAACTTTTTACCAACTGACAGCCACGTTAGGTTTAACGAGCGAACAGCGCGCGAAAAACGATATAAAATAAATAAAATTAAAAAGTTTCAATTCATACATTGAATCAGAATAATAAATGAAAATAGTAATCTTTCAAATCATATTCTATACTTTAAAATATATAGGATCGAACGGCTTATTGACACTCTCGAGAGTTGGTTTACGCGTAGAAAATTCGAATCAACCCCGCTAAATATCATGCGTGCTTCTTTTCTAATCGCTACTGCAATCCCCCTCGCCTATATATTTGTGTCTATTGAAGAGCTAACGACTTCTCTTCTATCCTGATAACTTATTTCTAACTTAAAACTCCTCCCGCATGTATATTTACCAACCCACAAGAATTTTCCTATAATCTCAGTGCGAATATATTTAATTTTGTGCCACCGTAGCCCTGTCCGTAGAGCGCGATTTTTAAACTTTTGGCCCTGGTCGATTCCCGGCGGTGGCAATTTTGTAGTTGTTTTCAATTTTTCTATATTTTTAATCTTTAAATTCTCATTTTATTTTAAATTTATTTTCACTTGATGAGGGCCTATTTTTTTCTATGTTATTATACTGTGTTTAGATTTTTAATGGATTTTGGAAAACAAACATCATTTTTCCCTCAGTTCCTCAATTTTCAGGAGAAAAGTATTTTTATATGTAGAGGATGTTTATACGAGTTGGAATATGGAGAGGAGTTGAATGGTTTGCAGCCTTCAATCAAACACTTTTTAAGAGGCAATGCTGGAGTCCACTTGAGCATTTATGACGCGCTATACGCATCGAAAGAAAACAGACGCAATTGGCTCATTGCGGTGCGAGGAGTTACATTTTTTTTCTAGATGTGAGAAAATTCCGCGACACGAAATTTGTTAAATTGAAAATTTTCTCACGACCAGAGACCACTAAGAAATAAGTGACGTCACGCCTGGAGTAGAAAAGCAATGTTTGAATCCAGCGACGTAAGCACATATAAGCTGGAAATGCTACAACCTGGAGCCACTATACGATAAGAGGCGTCAAGCCTGGATTGCAGACTGAAGGCCGGGCCTACTGCCTTATAATTTTTATTAGCATGTTTTTATTAACTTGCTTTCTTGTTTGTGTGTGTGTGTTTGTTCGGTACATATCTTGCAATCGATTTTTAACTAACTTCCCGACTAGCTAGACATTTGAAACTTTTAGAATAGCTCAGAACATGATGACAATGCATTATTTTAATACTTTTATCCATCTTTAAGTAGAATTGAAGTCATTTTCAGTTAATTTTGTTTTGAAGACTGGTGCAGCCATCTATCGTCCGCTACGGGAACGAAAATTTAAACGCAAGTTAACTTCCAATTAACTTCCTTTTCTTTCAAGTTTATGGGATAATTCATCAAAAAAAATTTTAAAAAGTATTTATTAATACATAGAATTGTAGAGTTTATATGATTCAATAGAAAATTTAAAAACATGGTGTATAAAAAGTTCCTTTTATCTTGTAATTATTTTTGTTATTATGCTTTTGAATTCAAGCTAATATCACCAATAGAAAGTTTATTAACACGTTCACTGCCATGAACATCACCGGTGGGTCTCAAAAAATGTTCATTCTGTGCCGTGAGCATCACCCGTGGGTCAGCGGTATCATTGCATATTATCTAATATATAAAAATGAATGTTTGTATCTCTGTAATTGTATAGAAATCCACAGTTTAGGAGCAACGATCGTGAAATTTTACATACAGGCGTCTTTAAAAACAGCCGAGGGTCTGAAAAACTTAAAAAATCGAAATTAATTACCGTTGATTTTTAATTAATAAAAAACCAAGAATTTTGAAACTAAATGTAAGCTGTTACACTTTGTGGAATCACCCCTCTGAATATGGAATCCACGTTAGGGTTAGCTGGCAAACAGCGAGCGAAAAGATAAAAATAAATAAAATCAAAAAGTTTCAAGTTATATATTAAATCAGAATAATAAATGAAAATAATAATCTTTCAAGTGAGATTTTATACTCTAAAATAAATCGGATCCAACGGCATATTGACACTATCACACGCGATGGAAAATTCGAATCAACCACACTAAATGTCAGGAGATCTTTTTTAATCGCTACTGCAACCCCCTGGCTTATGTCTTTGTGTCTATTGAAGAGTTGAAGAAAAAGCTTCTATCCTGCTAACTTATTTCTGACTTAAAACTCTTCTCACTCCATAAATACATGTATATTCACCAACCCATAGCAACTTTCCAGTAAACTTAGTCGAATATTTTCCTCTTTACTCAAGAAAGTATTATGTCATTGTGGCGCATTCAGTAAAAGCTTTCTTTTATTACGCTACACGACGCGGGTTCGAATACGGATCGTTCAAATTTTTCTAAACCTGTATTTTCAGCTTTTTATGGAGGCTTTTTTATTTCAGCTTTTATTTTATTATTTTTTAAATTATTATTATTATTATTTTTATTTATTATTTTTTTAAAATTATTTTTATTTTATTTTATTATTTTTAAAAATTATTATTTTTATTTTATTTTATTTTTCATATTATTAATGTGTATAACATTTCGTATACTTTTTTTTCTATGTTATTTATACTGTGTTTAGTTTTTTAATGGATTTTGATAGGTTTATTATAAATTTATATATTTTATAATTTATAAATTTATATATTTACTTTTCAGAATTTTTTGTCCAATGATAAAGGCTAAATCTTTTCTATGTTATTTATACTGTATTTGGTTTTTAAATTGATTTTGGTTAACAAACATTCGACAATTTGACATTTTTACTTTTCAGCTTTACTTTTCAAAATTCTTTACTTTCCTAAAGACAATTTGACATTTTTCCTTTTCAGCTTTTAGTCGTTTATTATAAATGTATATATTTTATGCTTTACTTTCAGGGTTTTTTTTGCTCCAATGATGAAACGCTAAATCTAGCTGAATTCTGAAGAAATTATTGTAAATTTATGGTTTTTTATGTTGGGTTTTCTTTTTATTCATGCGTATAACATTTGACATGCTTTTTATTCTATGTTATTTATACTGTGTTTAGTTTTTAAATTGATTTTGGTTAGCAAACATTCTTAAAATCCCGGGCAACGCAGGATAAATTATCACCTGTGTAGGTTGATAATTTATAAATTTTAAAACTGTTACCACATGTATATTTACAGATCCACAAGAACTTTCCAATATTTTTAATTAATAAATAACTAACAACTTTTGAAAGATGCGATTCTCGATTCATAGGCGTTCAGTAGATGGCGCCACTATTTTAAACTTTTAGTATTCCAATCATAAGACAAAAAATATATTTTTTTAAAAATCGTAAGGGATATTTTTATAGACAAAATAATGTAGAAGAAAATATTGAAATTAAATCTAATAGGATATACTAAAGAATATAGTACAGTTTGAGGAACATACCTTTTACTGTATTTTAATATTTTTTGGATAATGTCCAATCGTTTGCCGCATTAGCAAGAAAAAAAAAATTTTTTTTTTGTCTATTTCGTTGTTACGTGACGATAAATTTATTTAAAGTACCAGATAAAGATCACATGATCAGCGTTTAATAAATTAAATTGTAAAAATTAATCTTTAAAAATTCACCAAAAATTAGAAAATGGAGGTAAAGATTCGAAAAGAATTTCATTTTAAAGAAATTTTTATGATCTTTTTCGTGATATAAATTTTACAACCCTCAAATTATTATTTTTAATGCAAACTTGAAAAAAGTTACAAAAACAGATTAAAAATTCAATTAAAAAAAATCTAAGAAAAATTTTTCAAAAATCTTTCTTTGCACCCCTACATAATAAGAAGAATCGCCATGCAAAATTTCAGTCCTTTAGGTTCAGCGGTTTGGTCTGTACTTTGTATGTCAGTCAGTCAATCAGTCAGTCAGTTACGGAACTGTTTTATATTTAGAGATTTTTATTACTATTATTATATCGTAACGTTTACTTCATGCGCACACATTATTTTCCTATGCTTTTTCTATGCTTTTATTATATTTATAATAAGCGTAATTTTTATATGATTTTAAACAACAATCGTTTTTAACTGGCATTCAATTGGCTGTTAAAACTTTATTTTTACACCCTATTTAAAAGAAGTTGGGTGTAAATTGTAGGGTGGAAAGTTGGTAAATCAAAATTTTGTACAATGTATTTAATTTCTCGATTAAAGTAGTTTTTTTCTAAAAATTAATTTATTTCACTTGAAAAGCTAAAAATTTTATGCACGTGGTTTATATTATTATTACTATCTTTATATCGTAACGTTAACTTCATGCGCGAGCATTATTTTCTTATGCTTTTTTTATTATTATCTTTATAATAACTTTATTTTCATATGGTTTTAAACAACTATCGTTTTTATTCATATTATGTTGGTTTTTTATTAATTAAAAATTAAGGGTAATTAATTTCGATTCCGGAAGTTCTTATCTTTATTTTCATATGCTTTTTCATTTACGAATTATTCAAATGTTGGTTAAAAAACTTTTGCGTAATTTATATATTTGTGTGTGTTTAATTATTGAAATTAATAAATTTATATTTCTGGAGAGGATGTTTCAGTTTTTAGTGGTACTATGATGAAAGGCTGAATATACCAAAATTCTGAGGAGTTTATTATGGAGAGAAAAGGAATTTAATATGTAGAGGATGTTTATAGGAGTTAAATGTGGAGAGGAGTTGAATGGTTTGCAGCCCTCAATCAAACACTTCATTTTTTAAGAGGCAACGCTGCAGTCATATCATTGTTCTATTGGAAATTTCTGCTGAACCTGTAATTGCAGCTTCTTTTTTACCCCAATGATGAAAGGCTAATTCTAGCTGAATTCTGAGGAGTTTATTATAAATTTATATATTTATAGATTTCACAAGGTTTTTTTGTATTATTTATACTGTGCTTAGTTTTAAATTAATTTTGGTTAACAAACATTAGAGAATTTGACATTTTTACTTTTCAGATTTTAGTATTTCAATGATGAAAGGCTGAAATTCTGAGACGTGTATAACATATCACATATATTTTTTATGTTATTTATACTGTGTTAATTTTTAAATTGATTTTGGTTAACAAAATACATTCTTAAAATCCCGGGCATGGCCGGGTACTTCAGCTAGTGTTGAATAAAATTTCCTGGGCACTTCAGCAATGACTTTATGTTTGCAGGTGGCACTCTACGATAACAGTTCTTTATTTTAAAAAAAATCAAACTTGGACACCTGCGCCATCTATTATCGGCTCGGAAAATTTTTTATTTAAAAATCTGTTATTTTCTTACTGTCGTAGCCACGTGTGCAGTAAGTTAGAATTTTATATTTTTAAGCTCAAAACGATTGTTTTTATTGGGGGAAAATATAAGGTTCTGATTTTTTCACCAAAATTATTTGGATCTTTCTTGATATCTGTTATTTTAAAGTGATAGTGCTGACATATTTTGAACGCTTTACAAACAGTTAAACTAATGTTTTTAAGTTTGGCATACCGGTGATCATTTTAACTTCCTATGGGGCAGTGAACGTGTTAAATAAAGAAGTTGCATGCAGCATGTCACAACTCAACTCGTGTCCAAAAGCAAAACTTTGGTAGTTTATTATTACCATGTTTTTATTAACTCGCTTTCTTGTTTGTTTGTGTGTTTGTCCCGTACAAATCTTGCAATCGATTTTTAACTAACTTCCCGACTGGTTACAAACCCGTCCGACGGGTTTGTAACCAGTTGCGCCGTGTGCGTGGCTCCATTCAATTACATAGGTTGCGACTCATTACGGACTGGTTAGTGATTTGAGTCGGTAATCAGTTTCTTTTGAGTTGCTCCGTGTGCAGACGGCCTTAATCATCAACTTAGGCCAGGTACCCACTGGCAACTTTTAATTTGGGGAACTAAACAGTTTAGTCACTTGAAAGTTGCCGGATACCTTCGACAAGTGCCCACTGACAACTAAATAGCTGCTTTGCACTCAGTTTGAAAATGGATTTCGTGTCAGCTGCATGTGTTTGTGCCCTCGCTTTACGGCGAAAACGTAAACAAAGCCACAGAAGATTTTGGGTCCATCCAATAATAAGTAGGAGATTATTTGACTGGCAGTTTCATAAATTTTTTGAAGATTTAAGAGTACACCCAACAAAATTTTTCATCTACTTTCGGATGAGCGTTGAAAGTTTCGAGAACCTGTTGTTATTAGTGGGGCCCAGTATTTCTGACCAAAATACAAGATTACGTTTGGCTATACCACCGCAGGAAAGATTAGCTGTGACTTTAAGGTAACAAAAAAAATTTCTTAAAAATTTGGAAGTTTATTGAAATAAAATACATATTACAAACATTTTTTTGTAAAAAATTTTTTCGACTGTGCTTCTAGCAATAGTGGATTGTGATTACAAGTTCATTTATGTAGAAGTTGGAGCATACGGTTCATCAAGTGATTCTAATATTTTTAAACAGTCAGCATTTTCAAGGTTGCTTGAAAGAAACCAATTAAAAATTCCAGAACAAAGTTGTCTCCCTAATGACGACAATGGAACGGCAATGCCATTTACTCTAGTGGGGGATGAGGCATTTGCTCTTTCGCAGTTTGTATTACGACCATATCCCAGCAGAAATCTGTCCGTAAAACAGCGTATCTTTAATTACAGATTAACAAGAGTTCGCAGACTGGTAGAATGTACATTTTGGAATTTTAGCAAACAAATGGAGAATATTTCACAGGCCTCTCGATACCAGTATTGAATTCAGTGAATCTGTTATTAAAGCATGCTGCATTCTACACAATTTTGTTAGAAAACATGATGGAATACGTTTTGAAGACACTCTCTTTGACTGTTCATTGGAAAGAATCTCTACAGTTGGAGTAAGAAGCAACAATCAAGGTTTTGCGATAAGAGATTACTTTACATATTAATTCATTTCTCCTCAAAGAAGTGTTCCTTGGCAGTATGACAAAATTTAATATAAAAGCTGTATATGATAAATGAAAAGAGTTAATATTAAAAAATTATCAACTTACTCTTATAGTTCTTTTGTTTTTCCTCCAACTTATCCCAATTTTCAATGAATTGTTGACACAATTCCTCGCATAAAGTCTTCTTTAAATTTTTCTCAGAATATTTTTTTGATTTTATGTTGTATAAAGATGGCCGTTTTTTCAATTTTACGTATAAATAGTTCAGCGTCCAGCGACATGTTTACACCGAGTACTGAAGCAAACTGGTGATCATCAACTTTGCCAACTCCTCGTGAATCGGACTAGCCAAACACGCCCTCGATGATTTGTCTCGATCAGATCCATAGGCGTAGCGTCTTGGGGGGGGGGGGGGGGGGAACGTGCCCCCAACTTAACTCGAAATAAATTAAAGCGTTAATAGAGGTTCAGCTAAAATCGGAAAATTGTAGAAAACTTTTAAGAAAGTTGTTTTTTTCCGCTTTTTCAAACTATGAAACTAAAGATTCCGATTATGTTTTTAGCCTTAAAATAGTTTTTAACAATGATATGATCCATAACAAAAATTGGATGCTATTTTTTTTTCTCATTTTATTTGTATTATATATATTTTTCTCATTGTATAACTTTTGAATACTACTCAAACATCAATTCTATTGTTATTCAATTTCAAAAATATCATATTTCATATTTTAAAGACCGTCTGGCAGTCAATGCGCGAAAGAGGACCTTAACTGAATTCAATTCGTGCAGCCCCAAAAAAAGTTAGAAGCACGCTACGCCTATGATCAGATTTATTGCAAGCAACTAAATAATCACCAGTGGGCGCAGTCCTATCTAAACCAACATGATCTATTTTCCCCGGCAACAGTTCCATCACCCAAAGAATCGAACATGTTGGAATTTTTTAGTTGCCGCAACTGAAAAATCGCCAGTGGGCGCATTACCAAAGGAATCAATGTGTTTCATTTTTGTGATCAAAAAGTTGCTTTGAAATAATCGCCAGTGGGCGCCTAGCCTTAATATTTATTTTTTAAATATTAAGTAAAAATTCCAATTTCAGACTTAGATCAGTTTTGTAGAAACCTTTAATTCCAGTTTACAGCAAAATAAAAATTAGTTACTTCATTAAGGCTAATAAGAACTGCTTTAAATATAAAACGTTAAGTTAATAATACAAGAAACACAAACAGGTATCAGAAAGTAAGTATACTTTAGCATTATCTATATATGAGGCGGTGAAAGGCAAAGTGGTGTAAGTCAGTAAGTCAAGTGGTGTAATTCAAAAGAGTTTAACTGCAAAAACTACAAAAAACTCCACCATAAATTGAACAAATTATAATTTATAACAATTATTACAATATTGCAAATAATAACTACTTACAATTCAACTATAAATTGAACATGGTAATTACATATTTGCCCTCAAACGAAAAAAGTTGAAAATGTGACTTACACAACTTTGCCTTTCAACGCCTCATATATAAAACAGTTCCGTAACCGACTCACTCACTCACTCACTGACTGACTGATTGACTGACTGACATACAACGCTCAGACCAAACCGCTGGACCTAAAGGGCTGAAATTTTGCATGGCGATTCTTCTTATAGTGTATGGGTGCACTAAGAAAGATTTTTGAAAAATTCTTCTTAGATTTATTAAAATTAAATTTTTAAGTTGTTTTAGTAACTTTTTTTAACTTTGCATTTAAAATAATAATTTGAGGGTTATAAAATTTATATCAGAGAAAAATCATAAAAATTCCTTTAAAATAAAATCTTTTTCGAATCTTTACCTCCATTTTCTAATTTTTGGCGAATTTTTAAAGATTAATTTTTAGAATTTAATTTATTAAATGCTGATCACGTGATTTCTTTTTCTGGTACTTTAAATTAATTTATCGTCACGTTCATAGCAACGAAATAGACAAAAAATATTATTTTTTTCTTGCTAATGCGTCAGACAATTGGGAATTATCCAAAAAAAATATTAAAATACAGTAAAAGAAATGTTCCTCAAACTGTACTATGTATTCTGTAGTATGTTCTATTAGATTTGATTTAAATATTTTCTTCTACATTATTTTATCTATAAAAATATCCGTTACGATTTTTTTATAAATATATTTTTTCGTTTTTTTTACATCAATTGCATACATTGGCCGTTGTATTTAATTTGAATGAACTCCGTAGCGAGGTGCGTGTTTTCAGCTAGTTACATAATGGAGAATACTTTTCGACTTACGACTGATCTTCATTTGACCTCACAAATCGCCATATCAAGTTACTTTCCTATCAATGTTTTTCCAATCACAGATTAGATGGTTTGGTGTAGATCGCTAAGGTCAACTTTTGCTACACGAGGGCTAATTAGACCGGGTAAAGTCGATTCCGATGCCAAGTGTGGTACTCGAACCGACAGACTTAGGTAACGAATGCCAACGCCCTAGCCATTCGACCATCGTCCGTCTAGCCACAGATTAGAATGTGCCTATTATTTGTCTACTTCATTTGAACATATATATAATGCACTTTAAAAAAGAATATTTTTGTTATAAATTTCCCAAAACAATTTCAATTTCATAGCACAAGCCACCAATAATTTAAAGCTCTTGAAAAATTTGACTATCTTATAAACTCCACATGCTTATTTAACAGGGCCGCCCAGAGACTTTACGGAGCCTGGGGCAAACTTCTGTTGGAGGCCCCAAGAAATCTGATTAATCGAATAATTTTTTTTTTATTTTTTTTTCTTTTTGGGGGGGGGGGAGGGCCCTTTTTTTCAGAAGATTATTTTGAATTTTGAAGTACGGTACAAGTTTCAGAATTTTCTTTCGGAGGAAATCTAATGAATAATTAAAAAAAATTTTTGGGGGGGCCCCTCCGGCAGTTGGGGGCCTGGGGCAAAGTGCCCCAGTTGCCCCCCCCCCCCTCTGGGCGGCCCTGTTATTTAAACATCTATAATCATATGCAAAAGGCAGAAATTGAATTACATATTCACTAATTTATCAGAAAAATACTTTCGACTTATCAGAGCAAAAGAAATTTCAAGTTATTTATCAGAAAAATCCAGAGCTCATGGGATTGAATTATGGCAAAAATCTAACATTGGCAGCTGAAGATGTGGAAAGAAAAAAACTGCAACAACCTAATAAAAGGAGTCTCTAATGCAAATTACATTCATCCAGGGCCCGATTTAGAAAATTCTTGACTATAGGCACAACTCGGGATGGGGACCCCCTAACACTGATGTGGGCGTAAAGTTTCCAAAATTGACACACACAAAAAAAAAAAAAATCCATATTTTTTTTGTGTGTCAATTTTGGAATCATTGTGAAAGTACCATTTTACCAAGAATTGGCTATTTGAAGCGTAGAAGCCTAGAACATTATCAAATAACAAAAAGCAATACAACATATTAACTTTATTATTAAAACACCAATACAATGCAACCAGAAAAACTTATTAATCCCTTATATACACTATAATTTACATATGATGAACTATACATATAACTATACATATGATGAACCAATCAAATTTGAAAGGATATATTAAAAAAATTGCTATTAAAAAAGGTAAAATTTAAAAAAATTTTAATTGGGAATTTTTTCTTTTAAAATAAAAATTTGGGGGGGGGGGGGCCTAGGCCCGGGCCTACTGGGCCTAATGGAAAATCAAGGCCTGCATTCATCTCCAGTGTACTACAACAGCCATGAACCTGGATTTCACCCTTGTTTACAGCTCCCAAACTACAAAGCTAAGCATACTGGGAATTTCACTAAACATTTTTGGGGTGCCTGACAAACTGCTGTGACCCTCTAAAAGCACACAGCAGAATATCTCTGCATAAGACACCTTTCTTTAGGGTGTATTCCAAGCATATTTCAGCCCTCTGAACTCCACTACGAATTTTGAAAGTTTACTGTTCTTTCCATTTAGGTACGGATGACTGCTTACTGTCAGTCACCAGTAAAAATTTGGAGACATTCTACATTTGGAATTATTCCCCCCCCCCCCCCCCAGCATACATACTGGCTATGCCAGTTTCCCAAATAATTTAGGGTTTCTGTGAGAGTCTGATGTCCAAGCCATAATTTATCTTACTCGCCATATGCGAATTCATTGTGGTCCACCAAGCTTTCATGTGCAGACCGAAACAATCACTCATTATCAGTCAGGTTCTTTTGTAGACATAATTTTGGAAATGAGCACCTGAAAAATACAAAACTGTACAAAGTGTCACCTGCTGCTCATGTTGTACCCATCGATGGATCTTTGCAAATCATCAAATTCCTAAATGAAATATGCATAGAACATATATCAATATTGGCTTACCGATTCTTACCTTGATGACGAATTGAGAGTAGCATGTATAAACCCGATTTCTGTAAAAGTCAAAAGTTTGTATCAACATAAAAAAAAAAATCCCTCATTTTTAAATAAACATTTGAATGCATTTCAGTTTCGAGTTTTATTTTTTACATTATTGGTTCATCATATGTATAGTTATATGTATAGTTCATCATACGTATGTTATAGTGTATATAAGAAATTAATAAGTTTTTCTGGTTGCATTGTATTGGTGCTTCAATGATGAAGTTAATATGCTGTATTGCTTTTTGTTATTTGTTAATGTTTTAGGCTTCTACGCTTCAAATAGCCAATTCTTGGTAAAATGGTACTCTCACAATGATTCATGATTTTTTTTTTGTGTGTGTGTGTGTGCGTGTGTCAATTTGGAAATTTTACACCCCCATCCCGAGTTGTGCCTATGGTCAAGAATTTTTTAAATCGGGCCCTGCCCACGCAGGCTTCTTAAATAACCCACGCGTTGATTTTTATAAGTTTTTTTTTTTATCATAAAAGAGAGAACAGACAATCAAAAATATTAAAAAGTATATATATATATATATATATATATATATATATATATAATGTCGAATTTATAAAAATAAAACTCCAAGTGGACATTGGCTAGCTGATTTTCTATCGTATCACTGCACCTGTATATAACGTACATGGTCGTAAAACGTAGTTTCGTTCTTCTGTCGCGAAGCGGGTATGACTCATGACAGTTAGTGATAAACTTACGCGCGTACATATTCGTTGCATCGTAGAACGGGGAGATGTACCCGGGGAGCTGAACTAAATGACAGCCTTGTCGTACGCATCTAGAAGTGTTTAATAATTCAACATTAATTTTTATAATTAAAGTTTCCCGTCTACATATATGCATGTATAGCAAGTGCGTTAATAAAAAATTTCTTCTCATATTATTGTATTCTAAATATAAATATTTTTTGTTGTAGCCCTGTACTATGTCGGTGGTTAAAAAAACAAAAACAAGCAATAGAAGTTCCACACCATATCAAATAGAATGGTTTGATAAATATGGTGTAATTGAAAGTAATAAAACGCCCGTGTAACTTGTAACGAAAAAGTCACTTCACGTATCTTCTATCTATATAAATAAAGCAACAGAGGTGAATGTCGGTGGAGTCCGTCGGATCACGTGACCGTCACGTTTCAGGAGATCACTCATCCTGAGAAAACATAGCCGACATTTTGGTCGAAAATCGGTGTATTTTTTGTCATGAAAGTTACATATTTGGAAAAAGCTTTGAAAACTGATAATTTTTTCTGCTTACAATTATTCTGTTACTTTAATAGTTTTACAGATATTTTAATTCTAAAAGCACTCCACCACTGAGACTTAAGTATCAAATCACCCTTCTCCAGTATGGTGCAGCCATCTGTCGGCAGCGACGGGAATGAACTTTGTCGGGAATTTAATACATTTGTATGGCCCTGAAAAGGGCCTTTTTTTTTTCTTTTGTGGGGCCCGAGCATAGACGAGCGAAGCCCGACTTAAATTATGCAGAAATGTATTCAACTGATTTAGATGCGAGTAATAATGTAAATAATTATGCAAAATTATCAGTTTTTGCTCGATATAAATCAAGCAGTATAATGAAAGAGCTAATGAAACTAATAACGTTGAAAGGGAAGTGTACCGATCTTGATATTTCTAGATAATTTGATATTGCTTTTATAGAAATGGATATTGACCTACAGAACATTGTTTCCGTAACAACAGATGGTGCACCCCAATATGGTGGGGAAAAACATTGGTTTTATCCAGTATCTTCCGCAAAATATTACACATTCTCCGATTGAATTTCATTGTATACACCAGCAAGTACACCAGTAAATATACACCAGCTAGTTCTATGTGCGAAGCAAGGCTTAAAACCATTTTCCAATGTAATGCCAGTTGTAATAAAAGTCATCAACTTTATAAACGCAAGGTATCTTAAAACATTTTGCACAATTATTAGAGGAAATTTAGTGATACTATTCAGGGATTTTGACATACAATGTTCTATGGCTCAGTTGTGGTCAAGTTCTTAATCAGTTTTTCGTTTAATTAAAAGAAATTAAGCTCTTTAACTGAAAGAAGTACTTTAAGTAAAAAAAAACAATAGTTTTGACAAATTTTCAAATATAGATTGGTTAAATGATTTAATATTTTTATGCGACATCACTCAGCAGTTTAATGAACTGAATAAAAAACTTCCAAGGAAAAGGATAAACTGTTTTAATATTTGGAAATATTAAAATATTTATAACGAAACTTGACATTTTACTAAGGATTTGGAAATGAAAATCATGAAATATTTTCTTTAATTACAAAAACATTTTCAAAACACAAAAATTTTTGAAAATACCGACGTTCACTGGACGTTCAAGAAAATGCAAATAAAAAATATTTAATGATTATACAGGAAATAAAACAAGCTTTTGAGGTGAGATTCAATCAATGTACAAGTTTAGAAGATACATTTCACTTTATTTTATATCCATACAAAACGGAATTAAAAACAAGAGTTAAACGAATTTATGTGGCTAGGTATCCATGATATAGAAATGGAATTTCAAAGCAGCATAGTGTGGATAAGTTAGGTTACCTAACTTATCCACACAATGCTGCTTTGAAATTCCACTTATTTCTTAAAATAAATTTGAAAACTTGATTTCCGAAGTAGAAGGGAAAATGTAAGTAGGGCAGATAATGATCACACACTAAAAATTGAAAATATATTAAACATACGCGATTATTTATCAAATAATGAGTGAAGAAATTTGCTAATGCTTATTTAACTATATTTGGGTCCATATATCCATGTGAAAAATCGCTTTCTTCAATGAATTTTGTAATCTACCAACAGAAATACACTTGGAAATGAATTAACTATGAAATGCGTTAAACTAATGAATACAGAATATGATCCAATATTAAGAAACGATTTGAAAATAAACAAGATTTCTCATTAAATACACTTTAACTTTATTATCAAATTTATTTTACATACACATACCTGTAACTATATTAATAAATATTTCATCATATGTATTTTTCTTTATTCCTTGTTCATTCAAATACTCAGTGCAGGGGCAATTGTCGACTGGGCATGGTGTCAGCAATTCATGGTATCAACCGATTTTATATTAATATTTTGAAGTCAACCTTTATTTTATGCTCTTCACTTGCAAAAGTTTTAAAACAAAAAGGAAACGTTAACTTTTTAGAGGACTTTAAGTGAGAACCAAATAAGCTTTTAACCGTTCTCACCTTCCCTTTCCAAGTGATGCACGAGGTAGTAATAAAAAATTTTAATCACTTCTTGAAAGGGTTTGCCATCACTAGTTATCACCATCAATTTCTTCTATAGATATCATAAGGATTGAAAATCTAGGTCAAATTAATGCACCACCTTCAGCTAAAATCTACATTTAGAAGACTTATTCAAAATGAAAGTTTAATATTATACAGCTTTTAAGAGAAATGAAGTTTTTTGAAACTGTAAAAGTCACAAATGGAATCCCTGCCATCTAAGATTCAAGTAAATCTTTCAGATCAAACTAGAAACTCTTCCTACACTCAGTCCAAATGGCTGTATAGCTGTTAGTCAAGGAATAGGAAGAGAGTTATATGAAAGGAACCTTAGTAAACAATCAATAAAATTTAATGTACACCCATATGCGACATTGGTTCAAGTCTTCAAATGTATGGTGGAGAAATATCTACACTTATTCCGGAATTCAGCATTCTGTTTTTTTATAAATGTATAGGTATCCTAATATATTAATTTTAAATTTCATAATGCTAATGAATAAAGAACCATTCACTTTTCAAATATTAAGAACTTAATACAAACCTGGTGTTTTCCCATTAAAGTTGAAAATATGCAAAAATAGCACATTGAGATTTCTCCCGAAAATTAAAAACAAATATTCTCAGTTTGATTACCAATCACTCGAATGCCCCTAATGTAATATTTCCAATAACTATAAATCTCCAAAAACAAAATCTGAACAGCTCTACATTACTTATGTAGCAATCTTTACATTACAAGAAACATCCAAAAGATGGCAGAACCACTATATAAATCTTTATTTTCTCCACTTCATAAGGATAATTTGAAACCGCTCCAAGATTTCAAACACTTATGAAACTAAGGTGTAGTGTAGTTCAGTTTAGTGCAGCAATGCCTGCTGAGGTACTACTCACTACACTACACTCAGGGTGATACACAACACCCCCTACCCCACATCCACAGTATTAACTGGTAAGCATCTTTTAATTTGACTTAAGTCTTCCTCCTGAGCTGATGATTATATTGAAGTGTAAGACAACACAGAAACTGAACACAATATGAAAAAACCCCAAGAGATAATATGCTAGTAGGCTTTAACCTACAAAGTTTTGAGACAAAAGAAACTACAAACATTCATATAAAATCATTTATTAACACAGCGTAACTGTTTTAGATTTTGAAATGGAACGGTTAAATATGTATGGCAAAGCAAGATCATCTATTGCTGTTTACATTCAGGGGGCTGCTGTTGCGAATTCTGTTTCCCTTGCGCTTTCTTTCGGTTCTGTAAGGGAAAAGAGTAAATAAACAAAAGGGACATAGCAATGCAAAGAAGTCTAATTTTAGCATATGGATGTCTACTAAAGCATATTATTTTGAGAGATTAGTAAGTATTAAGGTGAACAGTTAGAGTTCTAGATACTTGAGCAGAAGTCTTCACTGAAAGTTGAAGTACTCCTACCAACCACATCTATACTTTCTTTGAAATGCCCTGTCTGGGTCAGCGTTTCCCTGTTAACCAAGGTTTGCATTTACAGAATGAGCTTAAAATTAAGGGCTTTTAAGGCAACCTTGAACATTTTCCAGGTCATTCAGCAAATGTTCTGTATAAATTGCCTAAGCTGTCCCTTTAAAACAAAACTCACTACCATTGTCCTTTTCGGCTGATGTATTAGTGCTCAATCATGCCAGTTCATACAATTACTAAGTGTAAAAGTTAAAGGCTAAATTCTATCAGTAATCTAACAAACATTAAAATGCTGCAAATGAAAGTTATGGTATTAACTGACAGCATCTGGACAAGCTCTTAAGTGTACTGTATAGACTACAAAAGATTATTTCTTTATAAACTAATCTGAATGTACATTTCAAATTAATATAAATGCTAAAAAATAACTATATTAAGCTTTAAAATGTCTGAAAAAAATAAATAAAACTCGGGATTTATGTCTCACTTAGTGGATAAACAAAAAACATAACAGAAAGCAAAATTAAATTTAAATGAAGTGATAAAAATTCAGTAATTTTATAAGCACATAAATTTATATGCAAGTATGAATGTGTGCATGTGTATATAAACATATATGCATGCTGCCCAATTATAAACAAAAAACTCAAGGGGGGGGGGACTACCAAGCTGACCAAAGTAAGTCCTGACACAGCGTTTTTTCTTTTAGGAGCCCCTAATTTTTTTTTAGTCCTTTTGAAAGTCATTAGAAATTTAAAATAAAACAAATGTCACAGAAGTTTAATTTCAACCAATTGCAAAATGAAAATATAAATCTTTTAGCATTTTATCTGTCCCCAAACACATCAAAATTATATAAATCAATTTAAAGATTGTCATGAGAAAAACAACTTTCACGGGTGCCATTACAATTTCACACTATTCTCAAATTTCTCAGTTTATCATACTGTAAATTCTAAGAACTTACAAAATCCCGAATATTCGTAGATATCAGCTCTCCAGACTTATTTAGTATTTTCATGGCTCCACAGTTGCTTTTAAAATATTACTTATTCGATAACAAGTGTGTTTCAGAAAAGTGATAATTTCATCCCCTTTCATTAGTTACATCAGAAAGTTAAGGATAAATTCAATTTTACATAATTTATATTACTAACTTGAGTTACTAAGGGATTTATAAAACCTATTGAAAGATGCAGCAAAAAGTTGAAATATTGTACAAATGTCAGGGTTACTTTCAGAACTACCATTTTGCACAGTCATAAGTGTCTGACTAATGCTGAAACTTAACTTCTTTTTACTATTTAATATTTTGCAATCAGCAAGCACCTAAAAAATTTCTCCAGATTGTTATTGATTTCAGTGAGTAAAATGACATACAAGACAACCTGATAATTTTGGGTTCTGCATTTGCATAGCATTAAATCAGTAGATACTAATTGTATTTAAAAAAAAAAAAAAAAAAAAAAAAAAAAAAAAAAAAGAGCTCTATCAGAGTAGAAAATGTGAAATAAACACTGCCAAATTATTACTGTTATTACAAGTCCCCAATAAAGCCTCCCAGCAGAAAGCATCTGCGAGAGTAGGTGTTTAAATTACCTATAAAAGGTACCTAGTTATAGTTGTGTTCTAAGACAGACAAGATATGCATAAAATTAAACTCATCACATATCATAAACATGATTATTTCAGTGTTTAGCAAAACAAAGCAAGGAAACTAATAATCAATGAAATGGACATAATAGGCAGAAATTTAAGCAATCTGAGAGGAATTAAGACAAAAAAGTAATGACTGAAAAGATATAGAAATAAGAGAGACAAAAGTGGCTTAATTTTATTAAAACAGAAGCACAAGAAAAATACTAAACATTCAAGCATACAAAGATAAAATATATACATTAAATTATATTAATCATTATACCACTCCTTTATCATTTTCATCATCCTCTTCATCATCGTCATCTTCGTCTTCATCATAATCTTCATCCTCTTCATCTTCATCTTCCTCATCAAACTAATAGACATATTGAACAGCTTAGATTAGTTTCTTTTTAAAAAGCCTTTGATAAATACTTATATGCTGAAATAAAACTTAAACATACTTTCTAAGAGGTAAAGAAAATAACATGCTATACTGCTGGCCTTATGAGGAATGAAAATATTAATGTTAAAACAGGTAAATAAATCAGAAATGTTGAGTCAACACAAGACAATTAAATGCAAAAGTTCCACAACAGACTAACATATTTTACTTTTAGTTACTAAGGTTACTGGTTCCTTTCAACAAGACAAGAAGCTTAGATAACAAGATTTCAAAATACAAAAGCCCAGAAAAGACAATTTATCCACAGTGGAACAAAAGTGATATCTTAATGAACGCAAAATTTTAGACAATCTAACCTTCTAATATTAAGCAATGATGCACTAGTGGCAGTACCTTTACAGAAACAAAGATTTTGCAGCTAGTCAAATGTTAGGCAAATTTCATTTAATATCACTACTCTTGATCGATAAAGAGTGGCAATACAAAACAGTTTAACCCTGACTGCTTATCCCACAAGCAAAGTCTTTTTTCCTTTATTAATAACACATCTCATTTTTACCGTTTAACCAGTGATAATGCTTTAAATACAATATTTAGCCTTTGAATCAGATTGACCAAAAATGACAATAGTTGTTCACCTTATTTTTTATTTTCATTTTAGTTCATTGGCAGTTTTTACGGGCATTCTTATTGTTTGTTCACCATTTCAAATCAGAGATGCTGGGCAGAAAGCATTTAGTGAGTGACAGAACATATATTACTGATAATTTGTTGGATTCTGAAAGTGATAGTTATCGTGAAGATAGTGATAGTTGTCGTTTGTGACTATAATACGATGGGTGGTGTTGATTTATGCGACCAATAAATGTCATGCTACCCTACTCTCAGAAATCAACAAGGAAAGTATAAAATTTCAGATAGTTCTTGGATCAGGCAATGTGGAATTCTTATGTTCCTTACAAAAAGCAAAATCCAACACAAAAAGTAAAGCTTCTGGAGTTTAGTTTGCATATGAACAATGTGCTGTTTGTTGCTAAAAAACTGCAATTGGCAAAATAATTTGCAAAGAAATGTGAATTTGGTGCAAATAATGTTAAGTTCGACTTTGCCTTGAAATGTTTTGAGATTTATCATACCAAACTTAATTTAAGGTAATTTGTGTTAGTAAAGTATATTTTCTTTAGTGGATACATTTTACTTTTGTATTTCATGTAATTAATAGGAATGTAACCACAAATTAACTAGAGTTATTTTCAAAAATTGGTCCTTATGTGATATCGTATGAAACTGATTTTTCTGAAAATATCATTTCTCATCATCTAAATCTATATAAACAAGTCTATTTTACAACAACAAAAGTTATTTGAATCCTCCAATATATATAGATTTGCAATAAAAAACACTATTTTTTTAAGTGGTTTTGGTTCAAGAATTGAGCAGTCAGAGGGTTAACGATACTAACATGGCAACAAGCACAGCACATTTATATTAAATGAGATAGCATTAAAAATGCCAGTCCTTCGGCTTTAAGTTATAAACCAGGGGTGGCCAAACTGCAGCTCTCCTCTAGATAATATATGAACTGACATTCAATAATCATGACAAGAATTTTAGAAATCTGTGCAACAATCAAAATACCTAAAATTAAAGGCATGTTGAATAACCTCCACTTTCAGCACAACTTATAGATATGAATCCATATAATACATTTAGGTTGAGTTTATTAATGGGGGGAGCTCAACATTGACAGATCAACATTTAACTGAATTGCTACAAACTGCATAAAACTCAAAATATGCCACTTTTACAGTTTGACAAAATAGAAGTTATTAGAGCTACTAAAACTATTTAAGAAATTGTTAAAACAATTAGAGAATGATATATTTAATAAAAACATTAGAAAAAAAACAATGCTCTCATAACACGGCCATCCCTGTTATAAGGAATGAATGTAACTTGCTGAATTATACTAAATGAAAGGCCTCTAAATGGGATTCTAGAATTACCTTAGATGGTTAAAAAACACTCATAAAAGTATAAGGTACACATGAAGTGATAACATATTAGCCACTTCAATATTCTATTCTCAGTTTTGCATCATTCACACAATTAAAAAAATAGTAAGGGTATACACATTTGTCAAGCTAATCATTTAAAAAATTTATCAAAAATGAATTTTATAATGCACTATTTAAATTTTTATATAAATCTACAAATCTAAATAAAACTAGATGCAAAAAAATAAAGGGGAAAATATATTTTGGGGGACAAGCCTTTACACAGACAAAACCAAATGATACAGTAGAGTTAAAACCAAACAGAAGCAACAAGTGACCATTAAAAGCTGCTATGGTAGGAATGCAAAATTCTGAAGCCACCATATTCCTACCATTTTAGCATTGAGGGGGGGGGGGGGGGGGGGGGAACTACATTTTCATTGGTTTATTACACTAAAAAAATAATGAATCAATCTTGCTACAAATATGCACACATTAACATTTTAACCTAGAGAAAAAAGGGTTGATAACTATTATGCATGCAATTGTACATTAGTTAAAAATGCCAAAAAATTATGGATAATTCATACTACTGGTAAGGAACTTAAGATTTACGTTGCTTTAACAGACAGGATTCAATCTGTGTCAGAACTCCAACACATTAAAAGAGAAGACTTACACTACAGACAAATATGAATTATCTTAACACCCAGAGTTTATAAGCCACCAACTTTACTTCTTAAGCATTGCATGCAGCATTGTAACTACACATCTATATATCAAGATGTATCTTACATTACACAAAAGTAATCCTTAAGTTAATCTTAAGTACAACACTAATTTATCACTGAAATTGATTATTAAAACCAAAAAAGACTGAATTTGGAGACAAAAAAGCATCCACTAGGGTCTACAGCAAAAGAATCTCCACTAGGCCAAACGTGTTGAATATGTAATTGTGTCTTGCCTCCAGTACATTTGCTGCAGCTAGTTCAAACTTAAATACAAGTCATGCTATTCACTGATAATGGAATTATGTAGGAAAATAATTACTAATCATCACTCACCACTATTTAAATAGTAGTAAAGAATTTTCCTTTGGAGAAGAGAAATTTAACTATTATATCTAGCTTAAAATTGTAGCACAGGTGGTGCTGATAATATCTAAAACAGAAAATCTTCATTAACATCATGCCAGAGTTATGAACAAAATTTGTATGCTAGTTTAACAAACTACTATCCATAACACAATGTAGCAACTACTATCAAACTAAGTTTAGCATGCAAGTAGAAAAAAAGGAATAAAGTTTCTACAACTACTAACTATTTATGTACTATAACTTGCATATTAATTTTCATCATAGCAATGGCATGATATTAAGATTTTCTCTAAAGAGACTAACTGTAACTTAGGAATAGAAAATTTTAAATAAAAATATAATTTGGTTGTACCACCCTGATATGCAAAATAAGCTCTTTCAAAGAATAAAAATTATAACTCAAAATTATGCATAGCAGAAAAATTAGAAATATTACACTACATTTTAAATAATTATGCTTAAAAAATTAACAAACCTCATCATCTACCATGTTTTCACCAGTGAAAAACAATACAGCATGAGGAATTATTCTATCTTTAATTAGGTTGCCTACTTCAAAGTCATTATTCAGCACATTTTGAGTTTCTTCATCCTAAAAAAAAAACCTTTAGTAAATATATTTTTCATGAAGATATAATCGTCATGACTTTGCAAGAAATAGGACTGGATCTTATCTCTAGATGGTTTCTTCAAAGCAATGAGATTTATTCAGAACACTGCAGATCAAGTGCATTTTATGTTTACAGTATGCAATAGTCTCCATCTGCCAATACACACAATACCTGCCATTGAGTTTAACAATACAGAATTGTTTTGATTAGTGTATTTCAATTTCAGAGGAGGCCTAACAACTCCAATAAAACCCAAGTCAAAATCTACCTGATGTAGAAAGTAAACTAAACCTAATTTAACTGTTCAAAAAGTCAGATACACGATTCTATCAGGACAATTTGATATTTTTAGGACATGGATTGCTTTATAAAAATGATTACAAATGCTCTTTTGCAATTTAATGAAATATTTAAATATTCATTAATGCACTAAAAATAGATTAAATGTTTTTTTCCCCTCTTGCCATATATATATACACATACATGTAATAAATCTGAAACTCAACACATATCTTAAAGCTTCAGTAGGAATTTTCTAAACATTTAAATTTTAGATTTTGCCTCCAGTTCATTTAAAATTGATTTGTTTTTATGTCTCCTTCCTAAGTATAGAAATTCCATCAATATTTAAGACTATTTTAATATCTAAATCACTACATACCAATTCTTGTTCTTCATCCTCAGGAACTACATGAAAAAAAAAATTAAATTAAAAATAATGAAAAACCAAAATACAAGGGCATGTTATATCACTATCTTTTTATTCATAGAAAGTCTAATTGATGTTTTTATTTTAATCTCACTTCAAACTTGAATGCAAATTACATGACAAAATGTTAAATAGCCTTGTGTAGTCAGCCTCTATAAACACTTATTTAACATTCCATCTAAATTAATGTGAGAAAATTATGCAACTGTTAAGCTAAAACACTGGAAACAAATTTACAGGAGAAAAATCAGCTTTGTTTCACATTTGCAACTTGAATGGTATTTCTACTACGTCTTTCGTGTTTTTTAGTTCGATTAAAATCCAAAATAAGAATAGTTGCATACAGAATGCTTTTTTAAAAAGGATTATTGTATTGATATTTTGGAAGGCCACAAGACTTAAGATTAAAATATGAACTAGGAATAAACATGTTTTACCGAATTTTGAGACAATAAATGACTTGAGGCAAATTAAGTTATATCAAAATCATTGTGAAAAAAGAAAAGTATTATTATACTAAACCATAAGACATTACTGAAAACAGATCTTCCATGCAGCCATAGTTTGAATTTATAAAAAGTGAAATTTGTACAAAATACAAAACTAAGGCTTTAGCTCAAGGATAGAAGAAGCTTTTCCAAGACTTTGCATGCAAAATGCTTTTTAAAAGTCTTGGGGGGGGGGGGGATATTTAGACGTTAGAATATTAACACTTTGCAACAAATTTGTAATGGATGAAAGAACAAGAGACAGTGTTAGATTTCAATATCTACAGCAACACAAGGCACTGACATTTTAAAAAAGGCACCATTATCAACCTTCATTTGTCTTTAAAAAAAAATAGATGTAGTATAAAGGCCAAACTTAAGATATTTAGTAAGGAACTTACCAACAGGAGGATTGAAAAAGTTGAAAAATGAATCATTCTGAACAGTTTTTGTTACAGTCCTAACTGCTCCTCTAGCCTTATGCTTTTGCTTTTTCTTTATTGTCTTGACTGTTACATTCTTTCCTTTTTTCCAGTCAATAGTACAGCTATAAATAGAAAACTAATGAAGTACACAGCACAAATTACACAAGCTCTATGACAATAAAATGAGAACTTTTTGGGTTTGCAGTTATTTCTATTTCAAACTGAGAACCATTTCCAAAATTAGACAATTCTTAATTTTAGATTGCATTTTAATCTAAAATAAATAGAATACAATTAGATGAGGGCACTTTGATTTTAGAGATTAATTTTAGACATAGCACACATCAACACTTAAAAAATTATGCAAGTGGATTGACATAAAGTTCAAACTTTATTTTACTTTTTTTCTCAAACAGTATATTAATCAAAAAATTAAAATTCTCTACAGTCAGCGCAATAGATTAATGTTAAACAACTAGGGGGTTATTTAATAATATATCACAGTAGTAATCCGTTATCTAGAATTTCTGAAAATTTAGTTGTAATTTGATAAGCTTAAAATTCTAAGCTTCACTATATCTTAGTGATATTTTTAAGTCATTCTAAAAGTTATTCGAATTACTTTCATTGTTAAATGAACTGCACTAACCAGAGATTAGCCCAAAGGGAAGTTTGGGGGGGGGGGGGGGGGTAGAAGAGAAGCCTAGCAACCCCCCTCCAAAGATTATAGCATATTACAGTGTATACACCAAAAATGGCCAGCAGAAAGTTTTTCTACCTACGTGTCCAATACCAACTGCTTACACACTGCAGTAATTTACAAGTCTTGACAATATTTAAAAGGCAAACCTTAATATTTTTAAGCTTTAAAAACACATACAAATGCAATACTGCCTATAAATTGCTAAAAATTTTGGTATTATCTTTTAAAGCACAAAATTATGAAAAATATATACCCTTTGGATTTTACAATTTCTGGACCTTCAAAGGCAAAAACATCAGTAGGATCAGGAGAACACCTTAATTCATAGTACTTTGTTAGAACAGTATTGGTGAAGTAGTCATTTGCTTCAAAGTGAAATTCAATATAAAAGCTCTGGAAAGAAAATCATGGAATTAGTTAATGAAATATTGGTTAAGCAAAAATTTAGCAATGCACTCATATTTTTAAATGAAGTTTTAAAAGGAATTTGATATATACAGTGGAATCTCGATCCATCGTTTTCCGTATGTGTCGTTCATTTTATCCAGTCCTAACAATCATATTGCTTTGTTACGTTTCCACATCTATCGTTTTCCCACATTTATCTTTCATTTCAACCGGTCCCAACAACAAAATTGCCATGAACAGATAAATGCTTTTTTCAGGTAACAATTATAACAACACTTCTTTACAACATCAACTTCAGAACTTAAAATAAATTCTCCAGAAACAGTGATCATGATTAAGTTTCTTTTATAAGGAACTAGCTGTTTACCTGGCGTTGCCCAGATATTATTAAACTAAATTTTTTTTATTAAGACAGGAAAATTAATTCATTCTACCTATAGTGTAAAATCAAAGTAATTTTATTTACAGGTATTTAAAATTGTATGTACAGTATACAAATGACAAAGTAAAATTGCAAATTCAGTATAATAATTTAGGTCAAAACTTCATAAACAATTTTAGTTTCCCCAATTTCATCTCAGTGACCCCAAAACTATGGATTCAACAGTACTCAGTCATTTTGTACATTTAAATTTCCCCCTTTGCTGATGGGAATGAAACATGCCCTTAAACAGCATCAGGAGTGCCATTGTTCATCTCAGTGACCCCAAAAACTATGAATTCAACACTACTCAGTCATTTTGGACATTTTATATTAACCCAATCTTCCCTCCCTCGACCCCCCCCCCCAATGCTGATGGGGGCTGAACTTGCACTTAAATGGTATCGGGAGTGTCACTATTCGTCACAGCAACCCTGAAAACTATGGATTCCATATTGAGTGTAGTGTTATTTTGGACATTTTATTCCTCCCTCCTCCCCCAATGCTGGTAGAGCTCAACTTACACTTAAATGGTATCAGGAGTGTCACTGTCCATATCAGCAACCCTGAAAACTATGGATTTGACACTAATATCACTCATTTTAGATTATTTTTACATGTCCCCCTAGGGATGTCTTACCCCAGTGCTTCTTTCCAGATTGTAAGTGATGTGTACCAATTTTGGTTGAAATTGCTCCAGGCATTCCAGAGTGATGACGGAACATAAATACATACACATATATATATGTATTTTTGAGCATTGAAGTTAGACATTTTTAGATTACCCAAAATACTTTCAAACACTGATTTTAATATCTCCCTAGTTTAATAAATACACAATTGTTGAAGCTGAGAATATAAATAAATGCGAGGAAAAAACTCAAAAATTTTTGGGTCAACAATATCAAAAGCAACAAAAAGTTGAGGAACACGAAAAAAATTCTACAAGTTGAATAAAAGGTGGCTATAAAGAAACTGCAGCTGATGCAGCTAATGGCTAACAGACTGATAAACTACAGGATATGGCAAAATATAACTTTATATAAACAAAATATAAAGAAACAAACTTAACTCGAAACCTTAATACTGATTTACAAATTTATGATTGACTTGCCTTTTTATGCAACTATTTTAGAGATTAGTAAATCTGAATCCCAGATTTTCAAAAGCGCTGTTTCAATTTAAAACCTTCATAAATTACACAATTAGAAACTAAACACATACACACTCACATGAGTGTGATATACTCTAAGATAAAACAGTACTTCGGTTCAACTCAATTTCTAAGATAGGACAACTTACCATTGGTTCCCTAACTGTCACAGCCTTGACATCAATGAGATGCTTAAGAATAGGCTCATCATATTCCTGTAAAATGAAAAAAATTCGTGTGAAGTGTGAAAAAATTTGAGCAGTTTTCATGAATGTTTAATTACATTAAATGATTCTTGGTATATAAAATTGCTATCATAAGTTTCATAGCACCTTTTATTTGCCACATCTTACCATCATTTTTGTAGTGTAGAAGACAAGTTGAAGTCGGTGATCAATGAATTCCTTTTATCCTTATTTGAGAAAGTCATTTTTAGCTTCAATATAAACTAATTCTATTATTGTTAGAAGTCTTTATTTCAAAATTTTTTTAATTAAAGATGACATAAGGTAATGCAATAGTTTTTACACTTTAAGGGCAATTTACATGCTTAGGATGAAGGAAGGATTCATCAAAGGAAAGGCAACAGTCAATGTCAAGTTGACACAACTGGCAGCAAGAGATTAATCTTACTCTGATCTCTAAATCACAACTCTAAAAATGAAAATTGGAAGTCGCATAAAAGCTTAATCATGTAAAGGAGATACTGATAAATTATAAAGGACATTAAATCTTATTTGATTTATATATGTGCAATTCATCAAGATGCTATATTACTAGGCTATATTTTATTGTCCCACACATATCAATTTGAGAACGACTGCAATAAAGTAATACTGAAGATTTCAAAACTATCAGGATAAATTTTTTTGGTAAGAATAAACTACAAATCTCAAGATTAACTTCCTCGTAATATATAAAAAAAATGTTACTTGTCTTCAATCAAAGATTCTATTTTAATCCACCCAATTTGAATATGTAATAGAACATATAAAACTATTAACAGTTTTACTATCATTTAGTAAACAAGTTCAGTTTAAAGACATGATTAGAAATATCATTAGGTATCCAGGATTAGGTATAACTTTAAATTCTAATTTTGTAATCTGTGCACACTACCAATTATGATTTAGGAAATTTTACCCATCTCCTTAATAAAAAAGGATTAGGGATCACAAGTTTTATACAAAAGATCAACACTCAAGACTTATTTAATATAACTGCAAATCTAAGGATTACCTCAATCATATCAGCAACAGTAGGAGCATTCTTGAAAGCGGTCAGCCAAAATTCAGGAATACCTTTGATATCTGAAATGGGCAGTTAGATGTAAAATAGAAAACATAACAAATAAAATCCACTACTTCTAATAAATATCTTTAATTTTAATTGAACACTTAAATTAAAATTAAAATTTTTCAAAAACTAAATTTTACTAAACACAGAAAAAAAAAAATACAAGAAAGTGAAAAGTGAACTTACTCTAATTAAACCATTTGAAACTTTTTATAGCTTCCTTTGACATTTTCAAAGTCTCAATTATAATATGAAAGATATTTTTTTAGACTTTAATAAAATTTAATATTAAGTTTTCAGTTCAAAATATTCACTTCCTGGTAAAAAGGTAAAAGTTCACTGTAAGTGCAAAAGTATTTGCACATCTGATGACAGAAATGACACTTGGAAATATTAAAACTATACAACAGATCTAACAGGAAATATGAAATTAAAATGTGCAAGAATCTAGAGTATTACCTGGTTCAGGATCATCTACTTTCATTTCTTCATCTTCCAGTTTTACTTTCTGAACTTCATTCTTAAATAAAATTAACACATAATAAAATAAATGAAGCCCATACCTCAGAATAGATAGCATTCAAGAAAAACTACTTACAGAGAGCTCTATTTCTTTTTCAGAATCTGACTGATAATCACACTCTTCATCTGTAGGATTTACAGTACCATTTACTATTTCAGACCTCTGAAAAGAAGAGTTCAACTTAGAAATTCTATAACTTAAAACATCAAGACAAAAGTTTTAAGCATAAGAATTAAGATAATTTTGAACCAGAAAACAAGCTAACATTGAATAACTTAGACATGAGGTTGGTGTCAGTAAAATGTCCAAGTTAACTTTGAAGTCTTTAAGCCATTACTACACAATTAGTCCTTGGACGTATACATTTCCCTGACCACCATGGATGAAATTCTGTGTATAATTTTCCCAAAGCACTGACATGTTCTTAAAGCAAGCTAAATTGTCGACAGATACTGAACCTATTGAACTTACTTTCAACTTTGTATTACAACACATTAAAATTCAAACTTTTTTTGTGCCATATTGTAGGTAAAGAGTTAAATAATTTAATTTTCTTTAGATATGTGAATAGACATAGAACTTACACCATAGAAAGTTGATAAGACTTCTGTAAATTGTCTATTCAAACCTTCAGCTTATTAAATTAATGAACTTATTCATCAATGTCTTGAAGAAAGCTTTAGAATGACAGTTTTTGTATATATTTTTTTATATTTGTATTAAATTGTTTTATTCATTTTAAAACAGAGCTTTTACACATTTTTTTTATAGATCAAATAAAATAATTATTCTAATTTTCTAATGGGATTCAGATTAAATTCTCTAATTACTTTGTACATAAAAATTTCAACAATTTGTACAAACCAATTTCATAAGGTTTTGAACAACCTTTTAAAAATTTTCCTGTACATGTACATATTAAACAGTAAAAGGTTGATACAATTTTTACTTAATTGAAACTCAGCTTAGCCACTTGATTTTACAGATGCAATTACAAATGACCATTTGCAGGACAAAATATATTTTATCTTTAAAAACAGAAGTAAAAGCATTGAATGTTACACAATACACAAGCCATATTTATAAAAATACAATTAAAGATTAGACAGACAACTATGAGCAAAAGGAAACAGTATTAAAATAAGAAGAGTTGTCATGAAGGATTTTTTCAAGTAGCAGATGAATTTATGCTACGAGTACAAGTATAAGCCACCGTAGCTGCCTCAAGTTGCATCATCTCACCCATCTTTTAAGGGATCAGAAATTAAAAATTTTAAAACAAAATGATTTTTCGAATTAAATTAGATTTGGGAGGGGGATTCATATTTTGGAAGTCTATTGGTCCAATTTTTTCTTTGGATGAGTTATTTTCTAGCAGCATTGTTTTATCACTAATATACTGAAAATTACTTTCATATAACAGGGATGAGTTTGGCAAAAAAGCAGAAAACAGATTCTGGAAAATGTATAAGTGCGGTTGGAAGAGGCAGAACTCCTCGCTGGGTCCAAGGGACAACACCCCTTAAGATGGCAGGGGCAAACATTATAGAAAATCCCCAGCCTGGTGGCTTCGCTATGTACTGCTGGCTGTAGTACAGTAAAAAAACACTTCCGCTGGCAGTAGTGGTCAGTAAAACAATGCTTATCGTACAAAACTTCAAAAAATATCATCCGATCTTAAAATCAGAATATAAAAACCGCCAAATCACCATTAGATTTGGCGAAACATCACCCCTTGGCGTTCGTTGCATATACTAAACTCTTTGCAGCATATTATGCAATAGGCAACTCCAGATTTTAAGTTTCCGGAAAACATCTCCCAAATATGAGTTTGCTACACTTTTCTCCAGCCATTCCCAGCGCCATGGAGTTTTAATGCCGAAGTCGTTCGCACGAAGGCTTATTTTATCCGATCGACATACTATCTTTCCTAACAGTCGCCATAACAATATTAAGAAAAAAATAACCAATCAATTTTCTTACACCACGTATTAAACTAAAGCAAAACACATACAAAATCAAAAAGTATACAATGCCATGTGAGCAACGAGCAACACACGTGATACGGAACAAGTTCATGGAAAGAGAGGCACATCGGGACACGCAAATGAAAGTGTCTCCGATTTGCTGTGATGTCATGATGACGACATAGATCCTTCCATCAATCCACTTCTTTCACTTCGATCGCGCTTGAAACTGCCGGTACGAACGTAGTATAAGCTACAGTGGCTCCCAAAAGTGTTCGTACACTTACGATTTTCAATGAAATAGGGGTCTATCCATTGATTAAAATGAATATTTCAGAATTGGTATTTAATAATAAGATCTATAATCTATTCTTAACAAAACTACATGAAATATTTTGAAAGCATAGTAAAACTTTATTTTTAAGAAACCAATAATCCAAAAGTAACAAAAACTTTATCTCACAAAAGTCATCGTACGCTTGTAAAAAATTTCTACGTATTAGTAAATATTCTAATTTTTCGTTAAATTAATATTTAGTAGGATATCCTTTAGCATCCACAACAGCTTTTAAACATCTGGTAATAGATTGCTTTAGTTCTTTTGTAATTTTTGCATCAATGTTCATCCATTCTTCCATCATAATTGTTTTTAGTTCGCTTTTCATGTGAGCGTCGTGTTTTCGTACTCGAACCTCCAGTTATCTCCAAATATGTTCTATTGGGTTTAAACCTGGCGATTGAGGTGGTGTTTTCAAAACTTGGACAATTATAGAGACACCAGATGCGAACGTTGAGAGCTGTGTGTTTAGGACCGTTATCTTGACCAAAAACAAAGTTGTTTCCAATACCCAAATTTTGAGTTGATAATTTTAAATTGTCTCTTAAAATATTTAAAAAAACATGATTCACTATGCCATCAATAAATACCAAATTTCCTAGTCCTGATGCTGACATGCACCCCCACACAAGGATACCTCCACCGGCATTCTTAAGTGTTCCTACTAAGTTCTTGGGATTAAGTTCCTCATTTTTTTCTTCTCCATACAATTATATGCCCATAGCACCAAAAATGTTCATCGGCAAATAAGACATTATTCCAATAGGTTTGGGGCTTATTTATCACTGATAGTGAGAAGGGAATCCTAAACTTTGTTTTTCTCATTCACAAAAAATTTTCTATGGGCAGTACGGCCATGTAATCCAGCTGTTCTGAGAACTCGTCAAAAAATTTCAGGTGAAATTGAAGTAGGAAAATGTTTCATTGAATTCTGCAGAAACTTTTACAGCACTCAAACGTGAATTTTTCACAAATTTTCTAATTATAAATCTCTGATCACATTTTGTTAACTTTGCCGGACGGCCTTTTCTTACCTTGTTTTCGATCCAAATTTCTTCTTTAAAGCGTTTTTTCACATAATGCACAGTAGAATGGGATAAATTAAGTAATTTAGCAATATTCCGAACTGATTTACCGCTACTATGATGAAAAATAATCAATTTTCCAATGCTGTTTGTTGTTTCTTTACGACTACGAGTCATTTTTAAATAATTTAAATAATAATTTTTAAATAATATATTACGGAGTAGGCAAGCAAAAATTAAAGACAAGCGTTATTTTAAATGCCACCACAATTCAAAAATAAAAATAAAGCGCCAGACAATAATTTTAATTATGAATTTATCCGAAAATATTTCAGTGTACGATGACTTTTGTGAGATAAAGTTTGTTACTTTTTGATTACTGGTTTCTTAAAAATAAAGTTTTACTATGTTTTCAAAATATTTCATGTAGTTTTGTTAAGAATAGATTATAGATCTTATTAAGTACCCATTCTAAAATATTCATTTTAATTAATGGATAGACCCCTATTTCATTGAAATTCGTAAGTGTATGAACACTTTTGGGAGCCACTGTATATCAGATAAAGTGGATCTTTTAAAAAAAATTTTAAAAAGCGGAACTTTGAAAAAGGCGAAATTTTTCTTTTGCAGAAAATATAAAAATGCGGAAAACTCATCCCTGATATAAAAAATAACAAGGATTTAACACAATAAATGCACAACAATACATTGGATGAAAAAATAAGCACTTCAAAAACTTGAAAAAGGATTTTAAAAGTGAAAATTGAAAATAAGTTCTAACTATATGAAACCTGTGAAACTCTGGAAAATTTTCCTCTTTTATAAAAATCTTTACTGAAAATGTTTCACAAATGCAGCAAATACCACCACTACCCTACAATGAACAAATATCATATGCAAGTTCTTTTAATAATTGATTCTAATTACTGAAATTTTCAATCTGATTTCAGTCTAAATTGAAAAGGTAGGTGAATATTTCATGAATATCTAAAATGAATACAAGGAAGTAATTTTCAGCTGTTCCAAATTTTGGTAGGGAACACAGCAATGCCAAGTAAAGTCAGGTACAACTGATATAGTATCAATACAAAGAATCAAATCTTAAAAGTATTGGAAAAATAATGAAATATACATTAAATTTTGTTGATGCAAAAGAAAATTTACCAACAGTACACACACACACTTAAACAACCCTTTTGACAATATGGGGTCAAATACTTTATGTGCAACAAAAGGAAGCTAAAGACCTTTCAATTAGATTGATCAAAAGGGAGCAGGTTTATGGGAACCATTAAAAATCCCTAATGCTTGACATACAGTTACCCTATAACAGAATAAAGTATAAAGAATTATATTTGCATAAAAGGTTAGGATAAAAATTTTAATTACATTACCTTTAGATATAAAGGATCAAACATTTTCTCATATTTCATTTCGAGGTCATGTAATTCCTTAAAAAATTCCATTTCAATATCAACATGTTTCAGTTGAAGGTTCTTTAAAGCTTTGACTAATCTTTTCACTGACTTTGGTAAAGAATATGCTGAGCTATTTAATAAGTTACCTAGTTTATTATTTAATGCAGCCATGATGTCTGAGTCTGTCATTTTGCTGACTGCTTCTGAAATACAAAAATAATTATTTTAAAATACAGTATTTCAATGCTGAAATCATTGAATTTCTCGACACTTAAATTTCCATTGTAAAAAAATAAGTTACTGGTATGATAACCTTCTGGTTTTCAAACCATTTCATTTTTAAAATACTCAGTATCAAAAAGGAAAATAAAGGGAAAAACATTTCAGTGATCTAAAAATCCTCATATACCAGAGTCTGGTTAAAGTAAGAGGCACAACTTAAGTTTTGGAGAAGTTAGACTGTTCCAAGAACTTCATATGCAAATAAATTTAAATGAATCAATGATATTTTTAAAATTAAAGAAAATTCAATACCTCTGATAATTACAAATCAAACTTGAATTTAATCTTTAACAAAATAACATTCTTACTCATATCTGAACTTTTAAAGGACTAAAAGCAAAATTTAAGGCAACATAGCAGATGCTAATTAATAACTAATTGTCTATTATCAATTCAGGTTTCTTTAAATCAATGCCTACAATAGTTTATATACAATAAAAATCAAAACTGCATCAATTTGAAATATTCAGGATTTACTTTTACTATAATTAACTCTTGCATAAAGTATGCTATAAGGGCAAGTGTACCAATAAATTTTCATTAAACTAGTTTAGTTAACTTATCAAAAGTTTAACAATCGCAGCACAGAAAATTTATGTTGGGAAAAAATAGATATGGCTTTAAAATTTTTAATACTGTCAAATAAAAGGCAAAAATTACATTAGCAAGATGAATAACTTAATTTCGGGGAAAAATAGTGTCAAAAACAAACCTGCTAGATATTTGCACTTTTATACAAAGCTTCTTCATATTGTGAAAATTATACTACTGGGCTTAAAAAGCAAAATCAGGCCATATATAGGAAATATAAAAGAATCCCAAAGAGGTTTTTAAGAGTATTTTGGGACCTGTGGGAAGAGTGATGCAATGTGATTACAAAATTTAGCATACATAAATGTTAACTTTCATTCACTTGCAAGAACCTGAATGCATGAAAAATATTGATAAGCCACCACTATATAAAATTCAAAATTTCTTGTTTAAGTTACATCATAAATGTCTCAAATGTCAGATTGAAAAATAAAAATTTAAGGGTGACAGAAACAGCCACTCCCTCTTCACATTGACAATGAATAATTCAGAAACCACCATCAATTCAATTCAAGCTATCAGGGAGATTATGCTTTTTGGAAACCATTTATCAAACAGAGCTCCCACATTCAATGAGATATTAAAGATATTAACCGACCAGGTAAGGGAAACACCGGGTAAGACAAGGGGACAAGGTGAAATTAGAAAAGAAAATTAACACATAATTAAACATGATAGCTGCACATAATTCCATAAAAGCTGAAATATAGAACTTACGTTCTTGATCAGCTTCAATCTCAACAGCTTCAACATCAGCATTATCAGCAGCTTTTACCTGAACATCACCAGTTTGCCCAACACTAAAAGAATGAAAGCACTTCATATAAGCACTTAATAATATTAAGTTAAATATAAACGTGAACTAGAAATCAAAAAAATGTTATACTAAAATCCATTTTTTATCAGATATTCATTTCTGTCTGAAGAGGTTGTATAATCTGGGTCTCTCCCCCAATACAAGATAAATTAACAGAAAGACCAAAATTTAAATTTATAAATACAAGACAAAGACAGCTCAGTTTGGCCTCGATAAAATGGGAGACTGCACTTTTATAAAAGAAAAATGTACCATGCATCTTTATTTTAAATATATTTTCAGATTAACATACCAGAACTAACTACATATTAACATTAAATCTGTATCACGAGAAAAGTAGGTAACACATCATACTATACCAAAAATTCAGAATAAGATAATTTTAGCAAATTATTTGATCGTATCTTTAAAAATTAACAAGATGTCATGAAAATATACAACTTAAGTAGTTAGCAGCACAAAAGATTAATTAGTGGCAACACGCATTATATAATGAATTCAATTGTCATTATGAATTTGATTCTCAAATTGCAATATGTATCAAGTGGTAAACATGTGACTGTCAAGCAGCTCTAAGCAAGGAAAATTGTTAGAAAGAGAACTAAACAATTTTTTCTCAGTTTAATTGCTTGAAATACAGTCACATGGCCAAAATATTACCTACTGAGATAAAAGCTCTAAGACATGCCTAACAAATTATCCCTAATGACCAGAATCTTACATCAGACATTCACTTCAATGTGGATAACCATAAACCAGAAAGCTCTATTCAGCAGCTCAAATAAACCTCTCTACTTGTGATTTAGCAATCTTTTGTTCAATTATTTTCCCTTCATTTGTTAATTTTTCAATTATGAAGTGTTGACTGGTGAAGTTTTGAAAATGCAAAATGTTTTCCCTATGTAATACATGAAAATACACCATTTAGCATAGATAATAAACTTTTCACCATATGGCACCAAGTGACCAAAATATGGAAATCGTTTCATTCTACTAAAGAGATTAAACCAACAAAATAGGAATTATTTGTCTATCAAATTTAGATTTTTTTATAAAATCCTCAGATATCTAAATTTCTGAAAATATTTTGATAGGTAATCGATAAAAAAGGGGCAGCCTGTGATTCAATAAAATTTGTGAGGGATACAATCAAAGTTTAAATAGTGTTGAAGAGGTACAATCTAACAAGTTCAAGAACTAAGCAACAATTTAAATGTAAACAAATTTATAGTACAATAAATAGAAGTTATACACATAAAAATGTGAAAAGTAGTGCTGTTTGATAGTGTGATGTTAATCTTCTGGATGAAATTTAATATTTTTAATGTTCTTACATCAAGGTATTTAATAATTTGGTCATTAGTATTAAGATTGAATATTTTAACCATGTGGCTTAATTCTCTATAAAAGCAAAAAGGAAATAAAACTGAAAGAAACATCTTTCAAAACATAAGTTTATAAAATAAATCATTTATTTCTGTAAACAATATAACATTCCCAAAAAATTAAGTTTTCATAATTTCATCACATATAAATAAGAATATTTTGTTGAATTTAGATGAAAATAAATATCAAGGAAAATCAATAAAAATTTAAACTTTTTAATGCAAAACATAACTTTCCCAAGTCCCTCTTTATAGAAGCAAACAATATAATCAAACTTGGCTTAAAATGCCAAACTCCAAAAGGTACAGCCTTTTTTTAAAAAAGAAAACTTATTAAATATCAACATTGATAAATTAATCAAATTGTCTAGGAATTTCAAAATATAAAAAGTAGACATGTATATGGCATTAAGTTTTTATACCAAAATAAGAGCCTTTGCATGAGAGGCATTTTCCCATATAATTGAGATATTTCAACAATCACACACTATGCAATTGAGATGCACTCCAAAGGGATTCCTATTAAGGAGGAACCAATGATCTCATCCACAATCACAAAGTAGAGAAAAATAAAACTTAAAACCCTAATGCAATAAGGAGTAATGAAACAGTGAAACATGTCCATGGAACACTATGGCAAATACATCAGTTATTACTTCACAAGACTGATTTTATATTAGCAGCAAAAACAATAAACTCCTTTAATGTTTAACCATATCCTTTGAATAATTCATCCCTCAACATTATAACAGTGATACTAGACATGTTTAACTGAAGTTAGCTAGTTTGATTTTTTTTTCTTCTTACAGATAGTTTTTGAGCAAACAAATATATATACTTGATGATTGAAAATACTGTACAGTATTCAAAATAGTTTTAATTGAATTTCACTTAAAATCAAGTAATATTAACAGACTCCAAAAATAAAATCAAAAAATAATTTAACAAAAATACAAAAGCAAGCAAAAATTAAGATCTTACAGGCCAATTTTAAATTGATCTGAAAAATAGACAACCCAATTTGGCTAAGATTCTGTATGTGTTCCAATCTCACCAAGATGATTTTGTGCCAATCCTTGTGGGGCGGCAAGTTCTACTCACCTTGGGAGAGCCGCCTCCATAATCTGTCACAAGGGTTGCCATAATAGTAGGCCAGCAGTTCAGAAGGGTCAAATGTCAGTACAAAGATTTTTTTTTTCTGCTGTTTTGGTGACCAATTCAGTTTTATTATTTTTGTTCCAAGTTTTTGCATGTGTTCTTGGTAATTGTATGATTTTCTAATCTGATTTTCTTTTATTTGTATATTTTATTTCACATAGTATATTTATAGATATATACAGCATAATATAGTAATATATACAGTCGAACCTCCATATATCGAAGTAGCAAATTGCCGGAAAAAAATTCGATATATAGAAATTTCGATATATAGAATTGAGCTTAATTTTATAATTCTCCTAAAAAAAATTAAAGCTAATTTTCGTATACGAAACTCCATTTCTAATTTATATGCGAATCCCATTAAATAAAAGTTAATAACTAAAAAATGAATTAATATGAAAGATTTATTGAGTACTACATACCTTTAAAAAAACAATTATCCAGACAGTGGTTACAATGATCTCAGTTACATTCTTTTTATTAAAAAACTACGAATATCTTGCTGAACAGCCAGTTTTGCGGAAAGTTCAAAGAAATGTTCTTATTTATTCAGTCCACTAAAAAACTTCATCAGGGACATTTTCCGCGAATTGAAGTCCACGACATATTTCAAATGCCAAAAATTGGGAGATTTTATTCTAAAGTGAAATAAAATTTCCCAATTTGTCTTGAAAAAAATTTCGATATATAGAGATTTTTTCGATATATAGAAACAATTTTTCTATGTAATGAACGTGGAGATTTGCTAAGAGTTCGATATATAGAAAATTTCGATATGTGGAAGTTCGACTGTATTTATATTAAATTGAAATAGATGGAATTAGATTGTTAAATTTGAATTTTGAACTTTATTTGAAGTGATTAGGTTTGTCAATTGGATATTTTATTTCATGTAACTTTAATTAAACTGAATATTTATGTTGCCCATTAGCAATATTGTTTCTAAATATCAGGCTACATTAGTTACTGTCCAAAATTTTTTTCAGTTTTATCTAAATTACAGAAGAATTAAACTTTTTCCCCTTTCATAACACCAAAAAAAAATAAAACAGATCAATTAAAATTGACTAAGTGTTAACTCAAGTGATGTCAAGGCATAAAGTTCCAGGATAAACATTTTTAAATTCCATCATACTACCTTAGTGTCAAAAATAGAATGGTTTTTAAAGCAGTTACCGTACCTTCAACAAAAAAACTGGTTTCAAGTAATAAATCAAACATTTTTTATCTGATAACACAGTAAAAGTTGGCACATTAGAGATTAAAAATTTTAATCAAGTTAAATCTATCTGCTTTCAGTTGGTCACATCAGTATTTTCACAATTAAAGATAAAATATAATTAAATCACAATACTAACCTTAGCAAGTTAGTTTAGCTTTAGCAAGAGAATTTCTTAATAAAAATTTAGGAACTTCATAAAAAAAAATATGTAATAACACCATAATTACACCTGTCAAACCACTCATACCAATTCAGAAGAAAATAAAATTTTAGAATTGTTCTCTTCATAAAGCAAAATTAATTCTTATCCAACATCAATGCTTGAGTCCCTTACTGATCGAAAGGGAAATTAGCAAGTGATTCATTTTGCTTCATACACAGATATAGTTAAAAAGTAATATGATCAACAGTAAAAGTTCATAGTATGTTATATTATGCCAGATAACTTTGTTATCACAATGCTATTATGGTAACAACTAGATAAGTGCTATGAATTTTCTTAAGCTGTTTTTTTTTTTTTATCACTATCAGCACAAATTAAAACTAAAAATGATAAAAAATTATAAAACTTACAAAAAATAACAAATATTTCTACATTTATGAATAGAAAATAAAATTTTATAAGAAAATGAAGTTTTATATTAAAATACTGAATTGATTGTCACTTTCTATGCCATCACACTAAGCCAAGAAAAAGAGCTAAAGTTTCTGAATAAAGCAATTTATCTTGAGTAAAAATTTTCACAGCTCATTTGAATAGAAATGCTATGGATGAATATTGCTATTAGATTTACTTCTATAAGATATTTACATCCTTCAAAATAAGCTTACTTCTTTATGAATGTACATTAATTTTCAGCAAAACAATGGACCACAATAAGATATTACAGTTTATTTGCTGCTCAGTTCACAGAGTATTGAGCTGCATTGTGTAAAAATATATACTTAAATTAAAAGTGTGTGTGTATGTATATATATTATTATAAGTATTACATAAGAAAAATTACATGTGGCCAGGGTTATTTAACAAAGAAAACTGAACATGTCATCAACATATGTATGGATATTTAACTCATGGAGCTCATTGAAATAACATTTTTGTATAAAACTATATCATAACTTGATAACCATCAGTCAAGGGAAGGACTGAACTGAACTTCAATGTGCCAGACTTGAAGATATAGAACTTTTTATCCTTTGATATACATAGCAATACATATAAACAATTTTGTGGTTCAATTTCACCTAGCCATCTTACAGAATACAGAAGCTTCTGGAATGGTGCTACGACACCGTATTTTAATTTTGTTACCCCTTTCCTCTGTTTTCTTCATGACAACACATTACACAACATCATGTTAAATAGCTTTAACGAATTTTAAACTTTACGACTATACACGGATTTACACAGTATCATAAAATGGGATTTTATGACTATATTAAAACTTTAACACACAAAGATATTACACACATTCTAGTACTAAATAACTAATTAAAGATATTACTCAGTTAATATTAATATTAAATGCAATACTAAAGTTTTTCGTTTAAATAGCTTAAATAGCACTTACTCTTTAGGATCACCCATTGTTACGCTGCTTGAAGTCCTAAATATATATAAAAAAAAATTTATTTAAAAATATGTAAAAAGCAATTTAATAAACAAGAAAACGTTAATAGCGATGTATTTCCTACTATTTTTTATTATACGGTCGTTTGAAATTAAGCTGCCGAAACTCACGCGACAAAATGCGAACGATACTTGAGACCGCGCGTCGGGAACAAAAGAATCCGCATTGAAGTATTAACTAAGGACTAAATGACATTCCTCCAAACTGCTTGATTCAATTTAATGAAGACATTAATTACGGACTGTTAATACCACAATACAAAAATCCATGTTAGAAAAGTTTTAATTAATTACTGTTTGAAAAATTAATCTACCAAGCCTAGAATTCCGGTCGCACGTGAAACACGCACTAACTCTTAGGATTAAGATTATACAAGATTTCAATTATATATTCAAGGAAAACAATTAAGCTTCTGGTATCATTTTAAAACAACAAAACTTAATATACTGTTCACTGAAGACCCTTGAATTTCAAAATTTAATGATTAATTAACCGGACACTTACCAACGCACCGGACTGCGGGTAAAGACAGAATAGAATAATGGCGGTAAAAAAATGAGGGAGGAAGTTTATTGCCAGTTACCCGCCATAAAATCGATTGAAAAATTTGGTTCTTCTTTACCCAAAATTCTTGTTTTCTGAAATCCATCACTAAATATTTGAATACAAAATTAGAACCTACGAGAAGAAATAACTATATCTGGAGTAAATTCAAATCATGGTAAATTATGTTTCATCAGTGCTATATTCTGAATGTCCCCTTGTTTTGCCACTTTGTAACCATCTTTCATAAATGCGGTTCTTATACTCTGACAGAAATTTAGTACATTAAATAATGTACAGGATAGAAAGCATACAGAACACCCGATATCAGAAGAAACAAAGCAAAATAATTTTCTTTAAAAGCGGGCAGGGGTTTCAGAGTTAATAGTATTTTTAACTAAATTTCAAATGCATTCAACGTTAAGTTAAGAGGGAAGAGAGTGGGTCAATTTCACATTTGCTGATGGTTGTCTTTAGAGAGAAATTTTTGACTTTTGGCAAAACAATTATTTATTAAAAATATAACGGAGCCAACTCGATTGCATGAATTCATGTCCATGAAAAGAAGTACTCGAGTACTTTGAAAGATAGCAAATTGCGCCATCGGAGTGCGACGCCATTTTTGAGTTTGGAGACCAGAACTAATCGCTCCCATGTTAACGTTCATAGAGGAAAATTTCGAGGATTTTTTACTTCAAAGCCAACATTTTTTAATTCTTAAAACGTATTGAAATGTATACCGAAGAACGTCAACTTAATTTTAAAAATACTTTTAACAGTGTTCCAAACGCAATATTAAAAGGAAATTGAAAGGTTTCTTTGGAAATCGACTGTTTTAAGCTTTGTGCGCAAACATTTGGTACACAGTTGGCTGATTTTCGCCAAGTGCGAATGCTTTTGTACGTTTCAGATTAATCTCTTGTTTGGCGATAAATATATCACTAGGGCAATAAATACTATGTTGAGGTGACGGGTAGACGCCAGATGTTAGTTGAAATATTCTTGTTTTGACTTAGATGAAAACATTTCGTTTTATAATTTTACTTATTTTTCTTCATCAACAATTATTATTTTCTCATCTTACAACCGACATATTTCATTTAAAAGTATTTTGCACTATACGAAAATCTGAATACAATTTATAATATTTTTGGTGTAGTATAGATCTGTTTTATCCTTCTTTATTTCAATATGCTCTGTTCGGCTGTTGACTGCAGTCATCGGAATTTAAAGCACACCTGTTCTCATCCTACTTCAATTGTAAAAAAAAGGATTTTCGTACAAGAAAAAATACGTAATTTTTACGGATTTCTTAGAGATAAAAATAATAATCTAAAAACAAAGATTTAAAAAATTAATAAACAAAATAAGGAGAATTTTTAAACTGTTTTTTGGAGGCAACAATATTTAAACTACGATGCTCATATAAATTATGTCAAGTATTCTGTTGAAGTTTAACCCTCAGATTCTGATAATAAAACAGCACCAATGCTTCGCACAAAAAAAAAAAAAATTTTTCGGTGTTTCTAGTGAAAAGAAATAAGTTCTAAAATAGAAAAAACTCATATTTAATGGACAGTAATTGAAGAATCACTTGAGCTGAATAAAATCCCATTTTATTTCTCTTTTGATCGCCCCCAAAAGCCACGCTTTCTTTCCTTTCTTTTTTTCTCTCTGTGTGTACGTCTTTTTATTTAATTAAAAACAAAAATTTAATTTTGAATTCTCTAAACTCAGCAATAAGTATGTGGGGATCTAGAGATTATTCTAGTGTCCATGTACTCACGAGTTCGCGGAGCTTAACTGTTTTAACATTCTACAAATTGGCTATTTTTTGTGTATTATAATTATTGTTGTTCGTGCGTTCTTTTTTTATGTCAAATTTATAAGCAGTTCGTCGCATTAAAGATATCAGTTCTTTTTGTAGTTATAGAAATTCATTCATAAATGATAGCTACAATTTGATGACCTATTTTGATTTGGATACACCTTCGTTCATATATTAGCGTACTGAGATTCAAAATGCGATTGCAGTACCAGCAGATTATTTTTCTCCTTCGCCTGATTTAAATACGTGTTTTACATCTGTGCTGAATCGAGCAGTTTATTTACCGTCTATCCGCATTCATGAGGTAAATTATTTGCTTTGTTATCCTATATTGTATAAAATGTCGCTACCTGAGTTGTCTCCTAGTACTGTTGCTCGTTTGAGCTTAAAGCCCCCACCCTTCTGGAAGACAAATCCAACACTTTGGTTTGCTCAAATCGAGGCTCAATTTGACATCAGCGGAATAACTTTAGACTCAACAAAATATAATCATGTGTTTTCCGCTACTGAATCCAACATTCTAAACAGTGTCAGTGATCTTGTTCTGCATCCTCCTGAAACTGATAAATATGCGAATCTTAAAAAACGTTTAATTGCCTTGCACTCTGAGAGTGAAGAGTCTAAAATTCGAACATTATTGCAAGGGTTAGAGCTTGGCGACCAACGCCCGTCTCAATTACTCTCCCACATGCGAAATCTTGCTGGAGAAACTGTCGGAAAACCCTTGTTAAAGTCCCTTTGGCTTTCTCGTCTTCCCCAAAACACCCAGAGTATTCCCGCTGCTCTAGGTGACGATTTGTCTCAACTGGCCACTGTTGCGGATAAAATTATAGACCTGTCTAATCCATCTACTATTAATTCTACTACGGTATCCCAGCCTTCACAATTAGAACGACAGATCTCCCAACTAATTCAGCAGGTAACCGAACTCACAGCCATCGTAAAAAATCGCCAAAGTTCGCGTGAGCGTTATAGAAGTGGTTACAACAATGATAGACGTCGAAGTAAATCTCGAGATCGATATCGACAGTACAAGGAGCCCACTAGCAATCTTTGTTTTTACCACATAAATTTCGGTGCTAGGGCTAAGAAATGCACTCCACCATGTTCTTTTTCTCAGACGCGAAACTAGCCCGCCGGTCGCCAAACGGCCTGCATCGCGATCGCTATGTTAATCGTATTCTTATGACCGATCCATCTTCAAAATTAAATTTTTTCATTGGTACTGGTGCCGATATATCTGTACTTCCGGCAAGACAGTCATTAAAAAACACCCAACCCGAGTCTGGTTCTGTACGCCGCTAACGGTACACAACTACTAACTTTCGGTACGAGGCGTCTTACCTTGGACTTAAATTTAAGACGAGCTTTTACTTGGTCATTTGTTGTTGGCAGAGTTACCCAACCAATTATTGGCATTGATTTTCTCAAACACTTTAATTTATTAATCGATGTTCAAAACAATTGTTTGATCGATGCTGAAACACGATTGACTTCTCATGGTAAACTCCCTTCTATTAACCCACTTAGTAATATCTCAATTCTTATCGGAGACTCAAAATTTGATAAAATTCTCGCTCAATATCCTGACATTACAAACCCTTCAAAAACTCAACAAGTGCAGTCATCCCCTATTTTTCATCACATTGAAACGAAGGGACCACCTGTTTTCTCTAAACCGCGACGGCTGTCACCAGGACTTCTCGAGGTGGCACGTCAGATTTAAATTCTTGATGACTCAAGGAATTATTCGCCCTTCTAAAAGCCCTTGGGCGAGTCCACTACACATGGTTAAAAAAGCCAATGGGGAATGGCGCCCTTGTGGAGATTATCGTAGACTAAATTCCGTTACTATTCCTGACAGGTACCCTGTTCCCCATATCCAGGACTGTACGCAAATGTTTTGTAAAAAAAAAAAGATCTTCTCAACTCTCGATTCGGAAAGGGCATATCATCAGATACCGATTAATCACGATGATATACCAAAAACTGCTATCACAACTCCGTTTGGCTTATTTGAGTTTATCAAAACTCCATTCGGTTTGCGAAACGCCGGTCAAACGTTCCAAAGATATATCCATCATGTGCTTTCCGGCCTAGACTTCTGCGTTCCCTATTTCGACGACATCCTTATCGCATCTTCTAGAGGGACTGGGGGTGCCTTGGGTGGATTGCAGATCTGTACTGTATATCCGGCATCCTCCAGCCCCACAGAAATTGAAAATGCATCCGAACTTGGGAAATTAACCCTCTACTGCGTATTCAGGCTCTTGCTACGTAGTGACCGACTTTCAGGTGTATCATGGACGATAGACCTTATTGGTCTGGGGGTCCGAGGTGTCAATTCAAGGTTTATCGCATCTTCTAATGAGGAGGAACATTGTAAACACTTGCATGAGGTCTTTAGCGGCCTTAGAAACCATGGTCTAAAATTAAACCCTGCCGAATGCACCCTTGGAAAAACTTCTGTTTCTTTCTTAGGATGTCTTATAACCCCCTCAGGCGTGAAACCACTATCTAAAAAGACTCAGGCTATCATGGACTTTCCTAAACCTAGCACCATAGCTGATTTAAGACGTTTTTTGGCGATGGTTAACTTCTATCGTCGCTTTCTACCGCAGGCAGCTCAGACCCAGGCTCCTTTGCATTCTCTCCTTAGGGACTCTAAGAAAAATGACAGACGACCAGTACCTTGGGACGACATACTCACTAGCGCATTTGAGAAATGCAAATCAGACTTACAAAATGCAACAACTCTCGCATACCATAACCCTGAACAACAGCATTCCCTAATGGTTGATGCATCTGACATCGCCATTGGTGCTGTTTTGCATGCCCAACACAATAATAGACTGCGACCTCTCGCATTCTTCTCCAGGAAACTATGCCCCGCCGAACACAAATACAGCACGTATGACTGGGAACTTCTAGTAATCTATGCTGCTGTTAGGCATTTCCAAAACAATCTTGAGGGTCAAACTTTCACTATTTATACAGACCACAAACCCTTAATTTTCGCTTTTTCTTCACGTAATAATAATGCTTCACCTAGGCAAATCAGGCACTTGAGCTACATCGCTCAATTCAGCACAGGCATACGTCACGTGGCAGGACCAAGTAATGTCGTAGCAGACACTCTGTCTCGTTTACAGACAATAGAGTCAACCTTTTCAATTGACTTTGCGCATATTGCAAAAGCCCAGGAAGATGATCCTCAACTTCACAAACTCAGAGACGATCCAAACTGCTCTTTGAAATTCAAGTCACTACACCTGAGCCCGGATCTTAAAATTTTGTGTGATATAAGCCGAGACAGAATTCGACCTTACGTTCCATCAGCATTCCGAAAAAGTATCTTCTTTTCACTTCATAATCTTTCCCACCCAGGCACCCGGGCTTCCAAGAAATTGGTCGTGGATCGTTTTATTTGGCCATCTATTTCGAAGGACATTGCTGAATGGACTCGTGCATGCAGTGAATGCCAAAAGTCCCAACAAGCTGCCTATTCAAAGCATCTTGCCCTCGTTTTATTAAATTTAAATTCCCGCTGAAAAAGAACAAACATTGTAACTTATAGTCATTGCACACGGCTAACAGACATCGGAAATGAATTAATCTAAACAATCCAAAAATGATTTGGCATCGTTATTTAGAAGGTTACCATACAAGGGTTATCATAATTTTCTTTTTCAATACGCTTATCGCCTACTAGGCAGTGTTTTGCAAAGTGAAATTCGAAAGTGAATAAAATTTATTGTTTTTCTCATTAAAAACAGCGTGCCCAGACGTAATGTTTATCAAAAATCGTAGATTTTAAATAAACTAAGGACTACATAGTAGGAATTCTTTAAGTATGGATAGATTTCGAGCAAGAGTCTCCGCAAAAAGGGGGCAATGCTAATCTCCATAGGGTTTCCTAGTTTTGTTCTCCGAAGGTTTCCAAGATGGCCGCCTCACTCCAATGGCGTATAACCAAATTGCTGTCATAGAACGTATTATCTGGTGTACCCGGAAAAATGACACTTAAAGCCTTTTAGAATTTTCAAATGCATTTTATAATGATGAAATAATAAAATATTAAATTACAGTCTGAAATTCTCATATCAATGCTGCGAAGTTGGTGAGCGATACAAGAAACCCAACGAGTCTCGAGACAGTTACTACCTAAAGATGCCCGAGGTGCAATTTGATTTTACATTGGGGGGGAATAATAAATAAATTGCTTTTTAAATGGAGGTACTTGGTAATCAAAGATCTCAGAAAGATTTTAACCTGACTTCAGACCTCAGAACTCTAATCCTTATGATAAATGCTCTGTTTATATTAATATATAAATGACTAAAAGAATTCAAACGATCAAACTCGGCTCGTTTACGAATTTTTCAAAGTTCACTTTCGTTTGAAAAGGAAGTTAAAAAAGTCTAAGAAATAACAGTCTTCTACATTCAACTATATTTTGTCCACTTTAAAGGAAATTTTAAAAAAAGGAAAGGAAATTCCCTTGCTTGCTGACTCTCGAATTTATGACGAACTACTACAAAGTGACGACTACGAAGCTTTGTCTTTTTCGGTTTATTTGTAACATTAAAGATTGTAAACATAAATAGAAAAATGTTTCCCCAGATAGGGATTCCAACGGAGGGTTACATGACCCTGTTTTACGAGAGCGAGGGACGAACTGAGAAGCGAAAAACTTCTCCCTCTCTACGGGCGTCGCAGCGCCCTCTCGATACAATTTTCTACACACCCCACCGTGAACAAAATGTTCACCTCTAATTACACAATATGTAGGGTATATAAACTACTTAATAAAATGTCACTAACACTCAAAATACAATACAAATAATCAAATTTACATCAATACAAGAACAAATATTATTTTAAACTTACTTACAAAAAGAGACCTAAATTTATGTACACAGTTCTTCAAAACAAATTAAAAATTTTCATAATCTAAGAAAAGGTATTAAAGTATATACAAAACATTAATCATTTAATTCAAGAGGATATATAACTTGTATGGGACGTTTATACTGGCCACTTGAAGTACGAACAAGACAAGATCTTACGTGTCCATCACGACCTACGAATACTTCATCGATGATGCCTAAAGGCCAAAGTAATTTAGATTTCGCTGACCCTTCCAACAAGACCACACCACCTTCTTTTAAATTATCTTTAGAAGAAGGAACTATAAAATTATGGGCATTTCTTAATTGAAGCAGATAATTTTCCTTCCACTTACGCCAAATTTGCTTCAAAAGTCTAGATTGGTACAATTTTCTGCGATTTAAATTTTCCTTTGTCGATAACTCATTGTTGAAAAGATCAGCAAAATGCACAGGATAACTATAATTTTGACCAGGAAACAAAAATTGAGCCGGAGTAAGAGGCTGTGGCTCATTTAAATCATTACTTACGTAGGTAAGTGGCCGATTATTTAAAACACATTCGATTTCTGTGAGGATAGTCATCATTTCTTCAAAAGATAATAAAGCCTTGCCTAGGATCTTTTTCAAAGGATCCTTAACACTTTTCATGAGCCTCTCATAAAATCCACCCCACCATGGGGCATTAGGCACAATAAATTTCCATGTTACGCCGTTAATAGCAACAAAATCCTTCAAATTTTTGTCTAGAATTATTTTTGAAAATTGTCCTAAAATGTCATTTGTGTTTTTGAATGTTTTAGCATTATCCGAAATGATGACTTCACAATTTCCCCTTCGAGCCAGAAATCGCCTTAAAGACAAAATAAAACTTCTAGTTGACATGTCGGAAATGAGTTCAATATGAACTGCTCGTGTCACTCCACGGGTAAACAAAGGAATGTAGGCCTTACGAATGTCCTTATCTGATTTCAAATAAACAGGTCCTGTGAAATCGACCCCTGTAACTGAAAATGGCGGCCTTTCCAAAATCCTGTCCTTTGGCAGCTGAGCAGTTACCTGTCTCGCAGGTTTCAAAGTATACTTCCGACAAATCAAACATTTATTCAAAATTTTCTTTACCTCTTGCCTACCCTCCACAATCCAAAATTTTGTGCGAATTTTTGCCAAAGTAGCTGACACCCCACCGTGTAAAATTTTGCTATGTTCTCTAATTATCAATAATTCTACAAATTTTGATTTAGGCAAAATAATAGGATGAATTTCATTCTCAGATAATTCACCCTGCTCAATCCTCCCCTTTAAACGAAGTATTCCGTTATTGTCTAAGAATGGGGCTAAGCTAAAGATTTTCGATTCGGTGGGAACTGGCTTGCCAGTTTTCAAACAATGCAATTCCGAAGGATAGGCAATTCCGAAGGATAGGACTGTTCGAACTTTATCCAAGTATTTTCTGCAATTTCTAATTCAGTTGCAGTAAGTGGACCATTTTCATATTCTAAATGCTTCAATTTCGCGATAAAACGATTAACCAATGCAGTAATTCTTAAAACTTTCATTAAATTAGAAAAATTGTTCAAATTCAAAATAAACCCTTCGTTCTCTGAAATACAATTATTTTGCACAATTACTTCACAGTTTTTTCTCAATTCAAGATCACAATTAGGTTCAAAATATTCAGAATCAAATTTTTCACAAGGGGGCCAAAATTCCGGTGGTTGTCTCAACCACGGCGGTCCATACCACCACAATGAACTTTCAGCCAAGTCTGTGGCGGACATACCCCTAGATAGCACATCAGCTGGGTTCTGTTTACCAGGGCAAAAATGCCATCTGCCAGGTTCAGTTAAAGATTGGATTTCTTCAACCCTATTTTTTACAAAGGGTTTGTATTTGCTAGATTTACCCTTAATCCAAAAAAGTGTTATCTGAGAATCACTCCAATAAAAACATTTAGCATCAAATTTCAAGCATTCTTTCACTTCTTTAACTAACCTAGCAGATAACAATGCTCCCATTAATTCCAGCCTCGGCAAGGTTATAGTTTTCAATGGTGCTACCCTGCTCTTTGAGCATATGAAACTTGTGATTACCTTACCGTCAGCAGAAACACTTCTCAAGTATAGCACAGTTCCATAAGCTGCTAACGATGCATCTGAAAAACAATGAAGTTCAAATGATACAAATTCACAATTAAGCTCGAAAAGATAATATCTTGGAATCTTGACATTGATCAATTGTTCTACATCCTTGCACCACAGGTGCCACTTATGAGTCAGTTTGTCTGGTAATTCTTGGTCCCAGTCCAAACCCAATGTCCACAGTTCTTGAAGTAGACACTTCACCCTTACAATGAACGGTCCGAGGAAACCAATCGGGTCGAAGAGTCTACCGACAATTTGTAGAATAAAACGTTTGGTGTTTATTCTGCGAGATACGAATTTCATAAGTTCTGTGGTGGAAAAGTATATCGTATCACTATCTGGATCCCAGGCCAAACCTAAGACCTTCGACGATAAGCCAGAACGAACAAGAGTGTCCGTGAGCCAACAACTGTTCGACTTCAATGTTGTTGGCTCTCCACAATTCACGAAGTTCGGATGAATTAGTTGTCCACTTTCTGAGTACCATTCCAGCATCACTGAATATTTTTACACTTTCTAATGAGGTTTTCAGAGCATCTGAAACCTCTTCTCTTCCTCCTATTAGATCGTCGACGTAGACACAATTCGAAAGTAGATTCGATGTAGCTGGCAATTGTTCTTGGTATTTCTGAAAATGGTACTTCAGAGTGGCTGCAAGAAGGTATGGACTCGATGTTAGCCCAAAGAGAACCCGCGTGAAGTTGAGCACAAATGGTTGTTCATTAGGATCATCAACCCAGAAGAAACGAGTGAATTGACGATCTGATTCATCCAATTCAATTTGCAGAAAAGCCGACTTTACATCAGCTGTGAACGCAACAGCATTCTGGCGAAATTTCAAAAGCAATTGGAATATGTTGGGATGCAAGTTCGGACCTGCGTGCAAACAGTCATTGAGAGATATTTTCTCTTTGTCATGTGCAGATCCATCGAATACTATGCGTACTCGACTAGTTGTTTTGTCTTTCCGTATGACAGCATGATGGGGCAAATAAAATGATCTTTCTTCCGGATTTTTTAGAGAAGTTTTTTCAACGATACCTTCTCTCAAATATTCATCAACAACACCTTGGTACTCATCGAAAAACCTGCTATCCATCTTAAACTTGCGAGTCAATCCCTCAAACCGTTTACGAGCAACTCCTATATTATCCTCTAAACCATCCTTCACACCCGACCTCCACGGCAATTTTACACGATAGCGCCCATCAACAAAACGAATCAACTCATTGAACTCTCTAATCATCTCCTGATCCCTAATATCAACACCTGAGTCACAATCCTGTACACCTAAACTCTCCAACTCCCAAAACCTTCTCAATTCTGCCGAAATTGACTCTTCTTGATTGAGGACCAGATTGACAGATGTAAGTTCGTCAGCCTCACCACATCTCCCATGAAGCGACCACCCTAAACAAGTTTCAACTGTCACTAACGAAGAATTCAACCTTTCGACACCTCTAGTTAAATTCCAGTAGTAGTCCGATCCTATCAATAGCGAAATAGACTTGTCTGATGACTCATCTGAACATGTCAACACAAATCCCTTAGACTTCATTTTTTCCGACACCTCTTTACTAGGAAGTTTCACAACAGCGTTCGATATTTCCTCTACCTCTAGCGCTTCAACGATAAACTCCTCTCCGTTCAACACATTTTTTAAAACTATCTCTACTCTGCGACAAATTTCGGTACTAGGAGCCTTAGCACCAAAAGAATAAATTTTCAAATTTTCGGAACCCAAAACCTTTAAACCTAGTTTCTCCGACACACTTTTTCGGATAAAACTACGTTGTGCACCATTATCAAACAAAACTAAGGCTAATCCCGATTTTTTCCGACCCACTATTTCTGCTTTAACGCACTGCAACAAAACCCCACTCAAATCATTCACCACATGGTTTAATGACACGTCATTCTCAACCTCTACTCTCGGCTTTTTCTCATTCTCGAGTTTAAAGCAAATGGCTTTGGCGTGGCGACCCTTACAATAGCTACATGTTGGCCCCTTGCATCTTTTTACGAAACAGTTAATCTTACAACACATCAGACAACGTTTTTCACGGACTAGCTGATCTCTCCTCTCCTGGAGAGTCAAAATATTACACTCTGAGCTCCCATGCTGTGAGTCATTGCAAAAAAGACACCTAGAATTCACGCTCTTCGAAACATTGGCGTGAAGTTCCAAAGCTGACTTATTCGTGCGATTCGGCTGAGAGTTGGACCCCCCTCTGAGTAGCAATGGGAAGAATTTAGGGGTGGAGTGACCTTGGATTCTCTGAGCCTTCTCCCTCGCACTCACCGCTTTGTACAAGAAGCTCATTAACTCTTGAAGATCATGACATTTATCTGAGCTGACTTTAGCAAATTCTAACGTTATATCATGTGGGAGATTTTTCAAGATTATGTTTGTCAAAAGAGTAGTGTATGTTTCGGAATCTATTCCCAGACTTTGCAAACACCGAATCTGTGTTTGACAATCGAAATACAAGTTACGCAAAGCCTGAACGTTAGAAGAATTTTTGACTGGTTTAATATTAAGCAAATTTGAGATGTGCGAGTTTATTAAAATATCCCTTTCGCCAAAAGTTTCAGAAATCAACTTGATTGCTTGCGCGTAATTTTCTTTATTAATTGAAAACCCCTTTATGCTGCAGAGAGCCTTCCAGCCTAACATGGACTTTAAATAGCAAAATTTATCAACTTCATTTAAATTTGGGTTATTGTGGATTGAATTTTCAAATTGATTCCAGAATTCAAGAAATTCGGACGGCTCTCCATAGAATTTTGCAATAGACAATTTGGGAAGTTTAGCAGTAATTTCTACACGAGTTTTCGATGATAACGAATTTTCGGTGGTTCTATGTTCAGTGGTAGAATTTAAGTTTAACGATTTAATTTTATTTTGCAATTTAATTTTTGCAGAAATTACCTTTTCACAATATTCATCTACAGTTAAAACTTCAGCCCTTATTTCATCCTCATCATTAATTAGTTTATCTATGTCATCATTTAACATACTCAAAATTTCACTTTTACTAATTAACTGTTCAAACAAAGACTCACAGACATCAGGATTCAGATCCGGTTCTAACAAATAATTATCAATTTTGTCAATTATCTTTGTTAATTGTTCTCTATGAACATCCCGTTTGGTTTTGAGCTTTATCAATTTCGACATTTTGACAATCGCTAACACAAAACAATAAATATTACAAAATCAAAACCTCAACTACAACAATTTCTAACACAATTACTACAACAATTTCTAACAATTAAACTAAACCAAACTAACGAAAACAGAATGGCAAAGTCAACAAAATAACTAATGACTATCAAAACAAATGTCACAATAAACCAATTCAACAAAAACTTTCAACAAAAATTTCTCACCCAAAACGACGACTTGAACACACTTCGAAAACGAACCGATGAGCACAAAAAAGTCCAATTACGACACACTACAAAATTCCCGACCGTCGCACCACTCTCGAATTTATGACGAACTACTACAAAGTGACGACTACGAATCTTTGTCTTTTTCGGTTTATTTGTAACATTAAAGATTGTAAACATAAATAGAAAAATGTTTCCCCAGATAGGGATTCCAACGGGGGGTTACATGACCCTGTTTTACGAGAGCGAGGGACGAACTGAGAAGCGAAAAACTTCTCCCTCTCTACGGGCGTCGCAGCGCCCTCTCGATACAATTTTCTACACTGACTTTTTTTTTTTAGTGAAAGCTCTTAATTTAATTTATAACTTTTGGTTTATTTCATTGACGCATTTCATATTTTAAACTTTCTAAGATAGTCCGAGATGTTGTTAAGAGGCTCATCCCAACAACTACCTGTCTTTTTATTACTCTGACGAGTCACCGAGTTTTTCTACGAGTCTCGGTCAAGTAAAATTTTCGATGTTTAAAAGCGAAAGGAAATGTCACAGAATAAAAAGAAGGAGGTCATCGTAACATATTTTGTATTTCACAATAACTTTCAAGCGGAATTATTTCCCCGGAGACGACATTTTCCCCGCTCTTGCCAATGCTTGATGTCTAAATTCTATCTGTAACTTATCAAAGCCTATCCTTAACTTTGGTTATACTGACGTTCACTCATTTTGCCTTCTTTGAGATAAAGGGGTTACCTGCAATTTTTATTTCAATAGCATCTGATGAATAAAGTGAGATAACATTTAGTACAAGTGAATGCTTTATTGTGTACATACTTTTCACAGATTTTCTCCCCATCAGAACAAAAATGAAAAAGTAAACTTAAGAGCCTTAATAGAAGGCGTGAATGATCAATGGATCGCAAATAAATGTCTCATTTGAAGTGAGCTCTGATAATCGATACTACTTTAATTGCAATAATTTTCAATAATAGACTAAATCAAGCTGAAGAAAGTTATTGCCCACATCGGCGAAGAGCCCCACAAGGTGGCATCACAGTTATGCAAACAACGTGATTTGCCGTCGAGTTGCTTTATTGAAACAAAAACTTTTGCCCACTGTTCAGCAACTAGAAATGGAGGAGCCGTATTCGAAGTTCAAAAAGGTGGTAACTAATGTTCCGCATAGGTAAACAAACAACAAACAGTTCGAAGAGGTATTCGAGAGTAAAAAATGTTTCATCACTAAGGGCCTGTTCACATAAGCTCCGTTAGCGTAAGCATTAAATTTTAACTAATCATATAGCTGAGCGCTATGACATCATCCGTTGACTCGCGTATCATCATCCGTGAACACTCCGTTGACCTTTTATGCTTACGCTAACGGACTGCTATGTGAACAAGCCTCAGGGCCACCGTCAGCTGAGCCAGTGCCCGGGGCAAAATAAAACAGCGGGGCCCCTCCCCATTCAATATTTGAACATTGTATACATTTTTTCAGTCAACTTTTATTTTAACCGGGCCCTCCGGAAGCCCGGGCCCCGGGGATTTTGTCCCCCCTGCCCCACCCTGACGGCGGGCCTGACAGGCCTTAAGACTCCGCTTAGGTGTTCAATCAGTTAAAGTTGATAATTCAGACGTAAAGACTGAAATGTCAAAGTTCAATAAGCGCTGCGCTCAGTAAGTTCCTGTGGAAGACATCGAGAGTAGACGGTTTAAAACTTTAGCGAGATATTACATCGAGTGAAACATCCAAAGCTTCAATTCATTGGTTCAAAGAAGGAAAGATTTTAACATTGGACTCGGCCATCTGATTCCTCTGACTCAAAGATGTTTGGGAACTTCTTGAGCGAAAAAGTTATTCGAATGGGACTGAACTTTTGTCCCTTGTCAAGAACTTAAAGGAAATATTCATGCTGCAAAGAATGGTCAATGGCTCTCTAAGAAGGTGACTCAACGATTTTCGTCCTATTCCAAGAACATGGGGAATTTACTGATGCTGCGTAGAATAAACTAAATCATAGTTAGCTGAAAAACTTTTAGGAAAGCTGGGTATGAGGAATGATACAGTGCCTTTCTAAGAAAGACAACTCACAGTTTTTGTCCCTTCCCAGAAAATTAGTATATATGCTTCGTGGAATATACTCACCAAATATTAATACTTATCTATCATTAGACTTACTTAAAATTATTATTGGCTAAAGTTAGAGGAAAATAGGCCACAAACAATGGTGCGTTGTCCTGTTAAGAAATGTGGCCCAGCAGTTTATTAATGCTTGCGACAGATGCTTTTAACTGTAATTCTCACTGACTGTTGGCGCCACCTAGATCAGGCTAGGAGTTCAACAAAGTGGATAGCCACGCAGGTTTTATATTGTAATCTAATTGATTTGTGGGCGTCTGTGTATGTTTTCCTCTGTATGTATTGTGCTCGTTCCGTAATTAAAAGTAGAAAAGCTGAAGTGGTGGTCTTCAATGACTCTTAAATCCATGAAACGTTCTACACAGAGAAAAAAAAGTTGGTCGGTGAACTCACTTTGCTGGGTTGAAATCCACTGCACAGTGGAACTCGCTTTTGGTGAGTCAAACAACCCACATTGGAAAGTGGGTCCTACAACCCACTTTCGAAAACGGGTACATTTACCTGCCTTTGTGAGTTTAAAAACTCTTTGAATGAGTTGATTAAAGCGAGTTGTGTATTGAGCCTATATATATATATATATATATATATATATATATATATATATATATATATATATATAATTTTTAATATATATATATATACACACATTTGATTATTTTTTTAATATTATAAGACACAGATCATTTAAAGCTTTGGTAATAATTCCTAGTTACTGCTTTACGTATCTCAGTTTGAAGCAAGTGATTTATAATTTTATTCCAGACACCTTTATTTGATACTTGCCATCCTGAGAACTATAAATTATATAAAGATGACATTGTTTGCGTTGAATTAAAATGAATCAAATTAGCACTTCTTTAATCTATTGAACATTAAAAATATTATCATTAAAAGTTATAAAGCATACTTCACAACTAGTAATAAATACTTACACTTTAAAAAAAAATTATTTTTATCTTTAACTTTTGCAGTACATAATGAGATGTTGCCTCATTATGTACTTCATGTTTAAAAGAATTTTCCAAAATGCCTAGTCTGAAAGTGTTTGCATCGAATTTTTTAAATGAAATTTTGTTACCCAAATTAGATAATCATTTAAATTTTATACAGCTAAAATGACAACTCAGAACAATAACATTAGTTTGTAAAATAAACAAACTTCAAATTATGTTTTTAATATTAGATAAGAAAAATTGCCACTGTACTTTATACATGCCATGAAAATTTTCAAAAACAATTTCCCCCCCCCCCCTCTCCCTATTCTGCATGAATATTAATTCAATTTGAATTTTCCAGCTACCTTATTATCATTACAGAATTCCTTCTGTTTTAAGGTGTTTATATAAAGCTAAAATGTATCAAATCTTTAGGAGAATAAATTAGTTTATAAACTGAAAATTATTAGTATAAAAGGAAAAGAATTCGTAGAATTTTGAATTAGTTATCTAGATAGATCATCATCTGTTACAAGATATTTCTTTTATTTCCTACTCTCTTATTTACTTATTCACAAACACACACTTCCACACATAAATGTAATGTATAGATGAATTTTAAAAACCTGATTTCACCCTCTAGTTTATCCATTTTTCTAAATTCGACCATGTCAAATGAGTTTATAATTAAATGTTATCGCTAGATGGTATCATCTGTAGATTTGGATTTTAGAATGAACTTGGACATTCAAACACAACTTATATGTACACACAAATAGATATACATACGTATACTACTCGTAGCATTGCATGAAACAAACTGCATGCTTTTACTTTTTTTTCTGTGGTTCTAAGCTTTTTTAAAATATTGATGAGTTATTAATAAAAGTTGTAGGAAGCGAATAACAGGAACACACAGCTCATTAACATCTGTAAAATAAGTTGTCAACCTTATTTTTTATAGTGGATATTTAGAAGCTGTGTGTTCCTGTTATATCAGTAGATGTCAAAAATTACTTTTAGAAATCGTATTCTTGTTTTTTTTAAATCATAAAAATCTATTTATTCATTAAAATTGCACTCAATTAAGAGTTTTCTATGATGAGATTTTTATGTAATGTAAAAATAATTTTAATACATAATGTTTAGATATTACATACATGTACGCACGCACACACACACACACACACAAGCACATGGAAGATTTGCGACAAGAAAAACCTAATATCATGATATGCTCAACCATATACAGCTATAATTCATATATGAGTTATATGTTAAACATGCAATAGCTTACGCGATTGTCGCAACTTTAGCCTTACACAACAATTTCAAATTTAAACAAATAGCAAATCTTCCGTTAAAAGTCCTCACATTTCTATTGTGTTGAAGTATGCTCTATAATTCGGATTTACATGAAGGATTTTGCATATATTTTAATGTTCAAAAGATTAAAAATGTACTTACATGCACTATAACACGTGGACACTCCGTTTCGTCGACAAGCGCCATTTTTCCTATTTCCCCAGCCAAAAAGCTACTAATTGCTTCAAAGTACAGCTTTCGACCCGCTTCCGACCCTCTTCCGAAGAAAATCTCCCGCAGTGCGAGTCAGGAAAACAGGAAAATCTCATCAATCCGCAAACAAGATATTCAGCTCGCTTTGGGGTGAGGCGGTGAACACATTAGATAGGTCAGTCGACCCATTTTATTTTCAACCCACATGAAGTGTGTCTGCAAACCTGGAACTTTCGAAAACTGACCGGCTTTTTTTTCTCTGTGTACATGTTTAGATAATTAAGTAGTTTACGAAAAAAGTAGAGTGTTCTTACATTTATGATCTTTATATTAACATTTTGCGTATTTCAACACATTGCTGACTGGCAATTTTATTTCAATATATACGTAAGTTATCGGTAAAGGCTGAAATTTTGGAATAAAGTACGATATTTTTGTTATCTGAAATCTAATTTTCTTTATATGAGATTCCCAGTTTAAATGATAAAATGTGAGTATTTGCCTGAAACTCATTCAGGTCATAGTAAAGGTAGTTTTCAAGTAAAGCAAGGTTCATTTCTTCAATATGACTTTCCTTTATCCTAAATTGTCTTCAACATTTGCGTGTAAAAACACGAGTTTACACAGTAGCGGTCAACAATGCGTTATTTAATTTTGTGAGAGGGGAAATGTGTAAATACTTTTTGTTCCATGATTTTCTTAAAAGAATTGTTTTATAAAAATGATGTAGGCTATTTGTATGATTTTGAAGAAATCTCTGTCCTTATCAATAAGAGAACCACTGTAGTAATCACACAATCTTACGGGACATGAATGTAATCAACTAATTAGTTTCCAAAATGGAAGAGGATGATATTTTCCCAAATTATGCTCTGCATATCTATTGGAAAAAACCTCTAGAAGTCTCGATTTGCCCTGCATCAGACAAAAGCGGTGCCGTCATTATCACTAGAACTCCTAGATATCCAAGCTAACTCACGATCCTCCATATTGTTGCCCAATGTCGACAATACACGCCACGCAATACCTTTGATGTCATTTCAACATCAGGGCCATACTCAACCTCTTTTTAATATCGGGCCACATGCATATGTTTTCTACGATATGCCGGCCACAACATAGTACATTAGTACACTATACCTCATAATATAATACCGTAAAAAACAACAACTAAAAACCCATATGTATTCAGTCGTTAATTTAAAAATGAGTATGATTTTTTTTTATGCTGAGTCAAAGTTTTGACTATTTTAGACAAATCAAGTTTATACTTGCTACATGCTACTCTCAGTACGTCATTAGGGTTAGAATCAGTATGCTGATTTCTAAATACGTTCTTCGCATATTTCATTTAGGAATTGGATGATCCACAAAGATACATTAATGCATACAACGTGAGCAGCAGGTAACACATTTTTGTATAATTATGTACAGGATGTCCATAATTAAACTTCCCTACTTAAGTTGTCTACAGTCGAAACTATTGTTCAGAAAGTTATGAAATTTTGTGTAGGACATATTGAAGGAATGGAATTTGTTTGAGCAAATAAAAAAATTAGTTCAAAATTTCACTCAGAGGAACGTTTTTTTGATGAATTACACATTTACGACTGGTTCTTTACTTAAAAGATTATGTTTAAAAGATTTCACCATCTTTTTATCCATAGCTCACCCTAACAGAATAACTCAAACTCATTAAATTTTGCAATCTTTAAAGTGATTGCAAAGTCGATCGGAAACTTGTTCGATAACTAATTTTCGGACAAAAGATTTGAAGGAACGAAGAAAAACAAATATGCAAATTAATTTTTGTCGACGTAGAGCAGAAGCTGTTATAAAACATAGAAACTTTCATGGAGATTTTGTTTTCAGCGTGCTTGCTATTGCTAATCAGAATGTCATCGTTACGATAACCAGATCGAGCTCCCCAGAACTCAACCCATGCGACTTTTAGCTTTGAGGGAATGTGAAACATCTAGTCAGTCTTGATAAACCAAGAACTATACCTCATAAATAGACAGCATTTCACGACATGTTTTCAGCATTTCCCCGGACACACTGCGGTCAACTGTAGAACATACTATCTTACGATTTCAAATGGTAGCTGAAAATGATAGCCGTCATGTTGAACTTGTCTTGTTGTAATACATTTTTTTAACTATAGTAAATGTTGGCTAAACGTGTAATTCATCAATAAACGCCATCTGGAGTCGAAATTTTGAACTAATTTTTTTATTCGCTCAAGCAAATTCCTCCCCCCCCCCCTCCCCCTCAATATGTCCTACACAAAATTTCACAAGAATTTCTGAAGAATAGTTTCGACTGTAGACAACTTTAAAGTAGGGAATTTTATTATGGACACCCTGTATTTTCCAGGAATTTATTTCCAAAATTATGTTGAGAAAAGCGCCTGCATGATAATGAGTGTCTCGGGTCGAAAAATAAAAGCTTGGTGGGCAAGAAATTTGAATGTCCCTGCTTTAGGACCTGTTCACATAGGAGTCCAGTAGCGGAAGCGTAAAAGAAACGATGGCGCTGAGGCGGAAATAAACCAATCATAGGCGTTAAAAATTTCGTTGCTAATCGTTTGGAAGGTTTGTCATTGGTTAAATATATTTCAATACTTTAACGCTTCCGCTATCGGACTCCTATATGAACATGCCCTTAAGCTATTAAGTTGCATATACACACACCACTGCATAATTCAAATAAAGGCTTTTAAATGAGCTAGATATCTATATATATATAAGGCAATGTTCGTATGTTTGTCCTCTATAGATTAAAAAACTACTGAACCGATTTACACGCGGTTTTTTGCAAAATGGTCCGTGTTGTCCCGAGAAGGTTTAAAGCTGTTGAAATCCTCGATCTGACCAGTAGAAAGAAAATTAAAAATATTTTTCGTTCGATGTCTGTTGAGATATTATCTAGGAACCTTCTACTTTCAAACAAAACATACGGATGGCAGCACTTAACAACCCCTGATAGCCACTCCTCTCATCTATATATATAAAAGGCAATGTTCGTATGTTTGTCCTCTATAAACTAAAAAACTACTGAACCGATTTACACGCGGTTTTTTGCAAAATGGTCCGTGTTGTCCCGAGAAGGTTTAAAGCTGTTGAAATCCTCGATCTGACCAGTAGAAAGAAAATTAAAAATATTTTTCGTTCGATGTCTGTTGAGATATTATCTAGGAACCTTCTACTTTCAAACAAAACATACGGATGTCAGCACTTAACAACCCCTGATAGCCACTCCTCTCATCTATATATATAAAAGGCAATTTTCGTATGTTTGTCCTCTATAAACTAAAAAACTACTGAACCGATTTACACGCGGTTTTTTACAAAATGGTCCGTGTTGTCCCGAGAAGGTTTAAAGCTATTGAAATCCTTGATCTGACCAGTAGAAAGAAAATTAAAAATATTTTTCGTTCGATGTCTGTTGAGATATTATCTAGGAACCTTGTACTTTCAAATAAAACATACGGATGGCAGAACCTAACAACCCCTGATAGCCACTCCTCTCATCTATATATATAAAAGGCAATGTTCGTATGTTTGTCCTCTATAGACTAAAAAACTACTGAACCGATTTACATGCGGTTTTTTGCAAAATGGTCCGTGTTGTCCCGAGAAGGTTTAAAGCTGTTGAAATCCTCGATCTGACCAGTAGAAAGAAAATTAAAAATATTTTTCGTTCGATGTCTGTTGAGATATTATCTAGGAACCTTCTACTTTCAAACAAAACATACGGATGGCAGCACCTAACAACCAATGATAGCTACCCCTCTCATGTAGATGTTGAACATTCCTGTGAGGGAGGCGAGGGGTAAGGTCATGACCCCCGAATCTTGAAGGAGGGAGAGTGTTTTTTGACACCCCACGTAAGAAGACATGCTGTCTGTAAGCTCTGTATGTTACCAGGAGAAATAGCTACTTACAAATCAATATATACTGTTATAGATTAAGATGTTGTGTTGTGATGATAATTAATAGTTTAGAAATAATTAACGTTTATATTAATATCGGGTATTCAGATAATTAAATTAGTAAAGTAAGTAAATTTTAGTAACGATTGTGCTTTGTTTTAATCAATTTATTAAGCCTCTGCTAAATATATGTAAGGGTTATACTTGTGGTGATCAGATATTAATTGATTTGATTAATGTCATCGCATTTGGAGAAGGTGCGCAAGTTTCTCTAAATGTTTTGACATTGAGAAGAATTAAGTTTGAAATAGATCATCACAGGTTATACCTTATTATTGTTAATATTGATAAACTAGTAGGTAACCCGTCATTTTGACGTCATAATGGAAAAAGTATATGAAAGTTAAAAAATATCCCGAATTATCTAAAATATTGCATTTAATCCACACCTTGTAAAAGCAAACCCTTTCATTATTTTTTATTTATTTAGTTTTTCATGCGATTGGAGTAGTAGATTGCCATCCAACCCGTCATTTTGACGTCATAATACTAAAAATGACGTCATAATGGAAAAAGTATATGAAAGTTAAAAATTTTTTTTACAGTTCACTACGCGATTCATTCACATTCACGTTTGTTTACTTTCAGAATTCATCGCAAAAGTAAACAGATTTTTAAAAACTGTTAAATATACAGCTAAAAATATCCAATTTTTTTTAGTTCTAAATGTTTTATAGAAAAATAGGCTGAACAAACTTGATTTGATGGAGAAGATATTTGTTTTTAGGTAAGAAAAAATTCTGATCGACATCTGAAATTGAAATTAAGCCTTACCGGCGGTTTGTTTACTGAGGGCTTCAATTGAAAGATGAGTACAGCCCGGAAGTGTCATACAGAGACAACGGCTATTATATATAGGATTAATAAGTTTTATTTATGAACCTTGTGAATGGCTGGCATATTGTTTTTTTTATTGTTTTTTTGGCTGGCGGTTTGTAATTTAAATGGTAAAAGTCTTAGAAATATTCTTTGCTTTCCTTCTATCCTTAAAAAATGACCCAGCGCCTAGCAACAGCTTTCATAGCCTCCCCCACTATCGGTAACCCAATACGTCCGCTACGGCCCTTTTTCGAACGGGGAGAAATCTTGGAAGGTCAGATGCAAGGCGCGCAGGGATACATCGCCGGGTGGATGACCAGGCCGCCAGGAAATTAAAATAACCAACAAGAACGAGATGAGGGGTGGTAAAAATAAATTGTATAAAGAATTGCAGAGTGCAAGAGTGCCACCTGTAGCCTTCCCCCCTCATTTCGGCCATTACAATTCACGGAGCATCAAGGAACTATTTGGTGTGGAGGATGGTTTCACCGGACTGATGGAAAGTGTGACAAGGTGCTGACTCGGAGCGCGGGAGTTTGAAAACAAGGAGATGATTCTGGATCCTGAACGGGGAGGCGAGGGCGAAAGACCGAGGGGTCGGGGCTGAAGCTCTGGCCTCGGGACGACGCTAAGATCCCGACGATGATGGGACGGCCACGGGTGAATTTGCTTTTTCCTTTCCTTTCCCATACTTCTGTAAATTCTATCCATAACCTCTCTACCTTTGATTAAAGCTGCAGCAGAATCATTAAGATTAGATTTAAATGTAAAATTAAATTTAAGATGAGCAATTGCATATAGAATAATTCAGGTTTTTTTTTATATTCGCCAGCCATTTCATTTTGAAATTTCATTGTATATATTTTATGGAGTTGTGAAGATATAAATTCTTAGTTTTATAGCAATTGTATTATTGATGATTTAATATTGGTATTCCGAAAAAAAATGTTTAATAGAACTGATTACCAGATTGGTGGTAATATTGTTAATGTAATCGGAAGGAATAAATTTGTTATGTTAAGGTATATCTTTGTCATGTCGGTCCTTGCTTTTTTAGTAAATGTTCAGATTTTTAGCTTTAGGTTTTATTTTATTTTATTTCAGCAGATATGAAGCTTTTTCTTTTAGGTGAGATAATTTTATTTCTAGGTGTTCTCCAAGGTTAAGTAAATTTATTAGATTTAATTTAATTTTTTCTTTTGGCTCATTATTCACCACAGTGAAGCATTCAGTTCGAACCAGTGTTAATTATAATATTAATTATGATGGGTTATTGCATTTAAAAATAACACAACGCAACTTTACCATCCATCTTAAAATGTACTAACCACTAACGGCCCAATGGCAAATATTGTTGTACGTAAATTTAACTGAAGCCCACCTTAATTAGTAACTTTCATTCCTACCTTCAATTCAGTAACTAGTAATTATAAAATAAAGTTTAAAATAAACCCCATACACAAATTCGTTGCCACAGTTGCAGTAATTTAGTGATGCACCCAGGGGGTGGGCCAAGGGAACCTACCCCCCCCCCCCCAAAGAAATAGAAACTGCATTATGAATACTGAATTTGTATTATAAATATTTTTATCCGTTTACCCCCCCCCCCCCCCACCAGGATTAAATCTTGTGTTCGCCACTGCAGTAAATTATCCAACTGAATTCTTAAATTCACTTGATTTATCTGGATTGCTATCACACAACATTAATCTGAAGGTTTGAGTTCCTATCATTCTTCTTAGAAACATTGACACGCCCCATACCGTCTTTGCAATGGTACCAGATTGACAGTCAAGAGATTATTAAAGAATGTAATTAAAGAAACAATTTTAATTGGTAAATTCAAAGGAGGGGATGTGCTAATACTAAGCATTTCAATGATACCAACAGGTATGCAATTCCGAATCAAATGATTGCAAATTCCAATTAAACTGGTTTCTGGAATAACGATAAATAAATCACAAGGTGCGCATTACAAGTATGTGGGTTAAATTTGGAGAATCCATGTTTTCCTGATGGACAACGTTGCATGCTCCCGTGTAGGAAAACCAAGGGATTCGTTCGTATATATGTCAAATAGAACCACCAAAAACATTGCTTATCCAAGAGCATTGCAATGAACTTAAAATTGAATAAAACAGTAATTACAATTTATGTAATCCGAAACATAAAAAGACAATAATTGATATCGAACTTTCAACTAGGTTCATTTAAGGGGGCTTGGGGTGCCTTATATGGATGGCAGATCTGTACTGTCCATCCGGCATCCTCGGACCCTACAAATGTCACCGAACTTGTGAAATTAACCCTCGGCTGCGTATACAGGTATTGCTACGTAGCGACCGGTCGACAGTTTGATCAAGGCGTATGAGCACTAGCTTGGATCCTGTAATTTATGAATACTTATGAATACTTAGGTTAATTTAATCTACATATATATAATCAAATCTAGCAATAGCGAAGCATTGCCGGGTCAGCTAGTATATAATAAACGCGTAGGTATGCGGCACAAAAATCGGCGATATTTCTACACTCCGAATGGCAACGGCTGCAACTACCAGATGTAAACATTAGCGGCCGACCGCGTGTGTGTAGTGGTTCGACGATAGCACGCAATTTGGTAAATTTAATTGCTGTATTTTATACGTGAAGAATTTTGATTTATTCACGAAATAATTTATTCTTTTGTTCCATTGGTTTTTCTAAATGTATGTAAGAGGACAAGCGTTTGACAAAATATGTTTAGACCTATCAAATCCAGTGTTTAGTCACGGACAGTTGTATGTAGGTTTATCTAGAGTCCGTTCTTTTGATTCTGTCACTGTAGTATCTCCTATTTCTGAAATACTCAACTGTGTATATCTAGAAGTTTGAGGAATATCATAGTAAAATATTAATAATTGCATTATAATATCTTAATAGTAAGTAAGAGTTAATTGTCTACACTTTTTTTAGTAGTACTTGCTGAATTGTTACTCCATTTTATAAGTGAAGAAATTTTCCCAACAATTTTTTATTTGGTATAATTAAGTGTAGATATCTGAATTGTGAACAATAGTACATATAGAGAGTGATGTAATCCACACTATATTTTAGTACTTGCTGAATTTTTACTCCTCTTTTAATGAAAAAATTTGCCTCTAACAATTTCTTATTTGATGTAATGATAAAGTGTGGATATCTTAATTTTGAAAAATATTACATACAGAGAGGAATGAAATTTTTAAAATCTTTGTTGTTGGGTTTCTCAGTTTTATCTTTAACTCTGTTCTGAAGTAATGGAAATTCATATTTTTTTAATCACGATGTGTTAGAATCATCCTTATACAGAATTTTGCAATGATTATAAATTTTTTGGCTGAGATCGCCCTACCACTTAATAACGTATATTTATGATGACAGGTAATAGACATACGTTTCTTTCAGTTGAGTTGTTTTGCAAAAGAAAATATAAAACTAAAAGCGACCATGCTGGTCGTGCAGCGGCTAGTATTTTATAAAGTTTTCAGTGTGTTCTATTTTTTAAATAATTGTAAAAACTGCCTTGAACTGGGACTGGAGATAGAACACCAGCCTCCTAACGTCAGGCCAGGCATTTTACTTACTGACAAACTCCAACGACGCGAGGAACTCTTATTTTTACTTTCTCCTTCTCAAATATTTTCCCTTTCATTTTGAGATACGATACAGGATCTTGGTTACCAAAAGAAATTGGGAATGAGGGAGAAAGTGAACCAACGCACATATACATACACACACACAGTCGACTCTCGTTATAACGACCCTTCGCGTCCCAAAGAAAAGGGTCTTTATAACGAGTGGTTATTGAACTCAAAAATTATCGAGTACCGAGATATGAATGTATATATAGGTAAATAAGTAAATAAATAAATAAATAAATGAATATATAAATAAAACATACATATATACATACACACACACACACACACACACACACACACACACACATATATATACACTGCTGGCCACCCAAATTGCAACACCAAGAAAGACAAGAGATATCACAACAAAATTTATTTTGTAGATAACATGTTGACCAAGTATCAAATGATTAAATTTATAGACTTCTGTGAAGTGTGGTTCCTGCCAAAATCAGTAGCCAGAGTAGCCGCCATTGTTGGAGATCACCGCTGCCACACGCCTCGGCATTGATTCAGTGAGACTTTGGATGAGTTCTTGGGATACAGCAGACCAAGCAGCTTCCACACGTTGCCAAAGTTGATCTGCTGTGGCAGCTGGGGATGGAATCTGGGTCAAACGTAGAGCAACCACGGACCACATGTTTTCTATCGGCGAAAGATCCGGAGAGCGAGGCGGCCAGGGAAGCAATTCAATCTGGCGATTGACGAAGAACCGTTAGACAATGCGTGCCACGTGTGGTCGCGCATTATCCTGTTGAAATATGGCTGTGGGCAAGCCCTGTATGTAAGGAAGGACAACTGGCTCCAACACCTCGGAGATGTAGCGCTGGCTGTTTAAAGTACCGGCAATGCGTACTAGAGGTGTGCGAGAGTGATATCCAATACCGCCCCATACCATAGTACCCGGTGCAGGACCAGTGTGGCGGTGCATAACGCAGCTGTTCAGCATCCTCTCTTCACGGTGTCTCTAGACTCGAATGCGACCATCGTGGTGTTGCAGACAGAAGCGTGACTCGTCACTAAAGACAATTTCATTCCATTCTGCCGTCCACATCCTTCTGTCATCGCACCATTGGCGGCGGAGACGTCTGTGGTTCTGCGTCAAGGGTAGACAAAGCAATGGACGTCTTGCGGACAGACCACTCTGCTGTAAACGGCGTCGAATGGTACGCGCAGACACTGGATGATGCGTTACAGACTGCATGTGCTGTGCTATGGTTCGTGATGTGACTGAGCGATCCGTCACTGCCATGCGTACAATTTGCCTGTCATCACGTGAAGTGGTGCGCTGAGGTGGATGCGATCGAACACGCCGGGCCGTCGTACCCTCCTGCATCCAACGATCACATATCCGCATTACAGTTGTTTGGTTTCGTCCAACACGACTACCGATTTCCCTGAAAGATAATCCACAATCTCGGTAGGCCACTATCCTTCCTCTGTCGAACTCGGATACTTGATCAAAAGATGATCGCTGTTTTCGACGAGGCATAATTGATCGTTTTTTTGAAAAAACCACAAGAAAAACACAATTGCCGAACTTGAAATCGTCAAAATCTCCAAGCCTTAAATAGCGCTTTGAAGTGGCGCCACAGGCGCGCGTGATGTGCGTCTGCGCTGAAATTCTAATCATTTCCATATCTCACCTCCGCTAATGCATGTTGTAAATTTCATGTTATTTGCATGTTTCCTTCAGGGTGTTGCATTTACATTGGCCAGCAGTGTATATATATACATACATACATATATATACATACATACATATATATATATATATATATATATATATATATATATATATATATATATATATATATATATATATATATATATATATATATATATATATATATATATATATCCACTTTTTAAGAAGTAAACCATAGAAATAAACAAAAATAAAATTCAAGCATAGACTGCTAAATCACTATAACATAAAACATATCCTGCAAAGAAAACATTTTCAATAGAGGATAGCGCAGAAGCTTCATATCCCCATAATGAAAAAACAAATAAATAATCCAACAAATATAGATAAAAAATTATACTAGAATAGACAAAAACAAACAGAAATCAAGCACTCTGGGCATCCACGCACCAACGGCAAGATTCTGCATAAGAGCCGGAACTGAACCATAAAACTGTTCGCTATAACCGTCACTTACGGAATTAGGGTGTGTGGGCACCGTTTATATTGCATTAGGATTTTTGTGTGCTTGCTTGTAAGGTGCGTTGAGCCCATACAGTAAGTTGTGTTTGTATTTTCATTTTCTTCTTGACTAATTGCTTCATTGGGGAACTCGGGGCCTTGGGATGTCTTTTGGGATTACCTGCATCCTATTCAGAAAGTTCCCCTTGAGGTAATTGACATGGTTAGGCCCCCTGATGACGTGACCTGTCGATTACCTCTGTCGTTTTATGGTTCAGTTCCGGCTCTTATGCAGAATCTTGCCGTTGGTGCGTGGATGCCCAGAGTGCTTGATTTCTGTTTGTTTTTGTCTATTCTAGTATAATTTTTTATCTATATTTGTTGGATTATTTATATATATCCACCATACCTAGAAATCCATTACAAAGGAATCCATACATAGGAATCCAGGTTATCATGCATAGGAATCCATTTCCCTTGATACCACCAGATGTCTGGAAGGTGGTAAACGGTGTCGAACTGATTCTAGCGACGTTGTTGGTGCTGACGTGGCCGCTCTTATGATTGCGCGATCCTCGCGCGCATTTGTGTTCCTGAGACGCCCTGACCCTCCGCGACGGTATACTAACTCTTCCGTGATCCATTGTTGCCAACACCGAGCAACTACCATATCGCTGCGACCGAGGTGGCGGCCGATACGCCTGTTCGACCAACCTGCTTCTCTGAGGCCTACTATACGCCCCCTCTCAAAGTCCGACAATTGTTCGTACTGTCACCGGTTACATCTCAGAGGCATCTCTAGTTACAATACCGTCCATCCAAGTCGACAGATTTGTTTGAATAACCCTATGGCACGAGCAATCATGCTTTTAAACTCTCCCGGCTGCGCGTGTCATATGCGCATAGCGCGATTACCCTTGTCTCATTGGCGTCGAAATTTTAATCATTTGCGTATCACTTACCAGACTACATTCCTGCCAAGTTTCGTGATAGTAGCTCGATTTCTTCTGGGTGTATATATTTTTTTGTGACAGAGTGTATATAATATGTATAATAAAATATTCATTTTATATTAATGTTACATGTGGACCATAAGACGTACCTGAATTTTAAGTCGATTTTTTAATCTAAAAAGGTGCTTCTCGTGGTCCAAAAAATACGGTAATTTACTTACATAGTTAGTTTGTTGGTGGCAGTATTTAAAACTTTAACATGTATGTTTTTCACACGCATTTTTCAGATACACATAAGTCTTAAATGGTCGCTAGTTTAACATAAATTTTAGTGCTGCTCCGTCACCTCTTTTCTATCCTCCAAGTACGGCTTTTTTTTCCAGCACCTTATTCTGTGAATTTCCTCTCTCTGATTTCTAAATTATTATATTTTCTCTCTCCATATCGTCAACACTGCCGAGAACAAAGTTTTTCGCCCGCGTTCCTGGGAATTCAGCCAGTGAAAAATGGACTTCACACGATATGACGCATTGTTCCTTTTTATCAGCGATCCGATTCCGTTCCCTATAAACGATCATTCATCTTCTCGGAAATCTTATTTTGCAATCGATCGCAAGTTTGAAAGGCGCTCTCCGACTTGTAGCAAACTGACATTGATTAAGTGCACGCAGATGATTCACACTTTAAGGACGGGTCAAACATTGGGGTACTGTTGATACAGACAGAATGCTCTAAAAGTAGATTTTCCTCCGGGATTTGTAATTCGTGATGTGCATGATATAGGGCGGAGAATTCTGTTAAGATATTTAGTGTAATTTTATATGGAGCATGTACGACCACAAGTGTTAGGAAACGAATCCGGGTCGGCTCGTTTTGAGACGATACTTGCCCATAAAAGGCGACACAAGGAAGTCTCTATATTGTTTACTTCTCTCCCAAGTGTGATATTCATTTTTTATTTATTTATTTATTTTCTATTGAAAAGACGATGTATGTATAATAAATCGTTTTGACTTTTGTATCCACTACGCAGTGGCGCAATTCAGACGGTAATTTTAATCAACCCTCCTTAACCACAAAGAGTGAAGCGCCTATGGAAATAAAGGCAACTGAAACGCTATGAAAAATTTCGTTATATATATATATATATATATAAATTCAGCCTGCGTATGTTTGTGCTTGCAAAACTCGAAAAGTGGTCGGTCGATTTACTTGAAATTTTCACAGAACGTTGCATTCGAATACGCGCGTGTTTTTATAGACCTATTATATAGATGTCACACCTGTGACAGGTCAAAACATGCTTTTTTGAAAAAACAGCGCCATCTGTGGGACGTAAAAGCAACACACGCTATACTAAATATTTTACGGTAATGGGAGCGCCATCTGTTGAACGCAACAGCAACACACGCAATACTAAACATTGCACATGTTGGACAGCGTGCTTCTTGACAGCTGCTGTCACTTAGCATACCTATTATATAGACGTCACACCTGTGACCGGTAAAAATGTGCTATTTTTGAAAGAAGCGCCATCTGTTGGACGTAAAAGCAACACACGCTATACTAAATATTTTACGGCAATGGCCTCCACGAACTTAACAGTATTATTCAGTCTAACATTCAAAGCGAGGCAGTCACACACAAGTCCGTCAACACTGTTGTGGAAGCAGTTGAAGCGGTTCATTATCCAACAGAATTTTAGAATTCACTCGATCTGTCAGGGATGCCACCGCACGTATTGCAATTAAAAATTTGCGTACCAATTATCATATTACGAAATATCAACCAGCCAAAGCTTTGCAACGGCACGCGGCTTGCAGTAAAAGAATTATTGAGCAACGTCGTAGAAGTATCAATCTTGGCAGGACCATTCAAAGGTGAAGATGTCGTCATTCCTCGCATTCCTATGATTCCAGCGAATATGCCATTCCAATTTAAGAGATTTCAATTCCCAATTGAATTGGCGTTTGTAATCGCTATCAACAAAGCTGAGGGCCAATCTTTAGGACTGTGCGGTTTAGATCCTCAGTTCTTCCCCTCCTCCAAAAAGAAAAACCCTAATCCAAAAATGGTGCTACGCCCACTTGAAAACGATTCTGGTATTGCCGCTACTGATACTGCATGTACACACAAGCGAATCAGCTCCCCCCGTCCCCTCGCGACACATTAATCACGCTCAAGGAGCGTGACTAATCGACCCGACTGACCGTTCTCACTTTTCCGCCGATCACAACTTTACGACGTCATTATCCCTTTGACCTTCAACCTCCCACCCCGTCATCCGTTTACGAAAAGCTCGATTCGGGGACTCCCACTTTGACCCCCCCCCCAACGTGGGGAGAAGGTGCCTCGTCACTTTGATCATTCGTCAGAAAACCGCCCTCCGAAGGGAGCGCCCGAGCGGCGAGTGGACCCATAAATCACTGTTTCCCCCTACAATTCGCTCCCCTTTTGCGAATGTGTGTTCGCGGTGGGAAATGTGTATCGCGTAGCTCAGCGGGCATAGGCGTAGCATGCTTCTTACTTTTTTGGGGGGCGGGGGACGCGAATCGAATTCCGTTAAGGATATCCTCAGCACATTGACTACCGGACGGTCCTTAAAATATGACATTATGTTTTTTGAAATTGAATAACAATAGAATTGATGTTTGAGTATTATTCAAAAGTTATACAATGAGAAAAATAAATATAATATAAATAAAATGAGAAAAAAAATAGCATCGAATTTTTATTACGGATCTTTTCATTGTTAAAATCAAAGTTTAAGGCTAAAGACATAATCAGAATGTTCAGTTTCACAATTTGAAAAGACAGAAAAAAAAACCCAACTTTCTTAAAAGTTTTCTACAATTTTCTGATTTTAACCGAACTTCTATTAACCTTTTAATCTATTTAAAGGGGTTGGGGGGGGGCACGTGACCCCCGACGCTACGTCTATGATACAAGGCGAGAAGAGACTTCCTCATTTTAACTGCCATTTTTTTTTCGCATTTTTAAAACTTCCTTCTTTCTTTCGCCAGAGGTACTGCACGTTGGTCCTAAGAATTTTCTAAATTTTGTTAGATACAGGTAGCCCTCCTACATCACGGCATCTTACAACACGGTTTCGCTCTAACACGATAGGAAAAGTGCGGGAATCCTCGTGTAACACGGTTTCGCTCTAACACGATAAAAAAAAATTGCGGGAACCCTCGTGTAACACGGTTTCGCTCTAACACGATTTAAAAAAAAAAATTGCGAATACCTTTCTACAACACTGTACTTCTACAGCACTAGATATCATGATATTTGTTTAACACATTTAAAAAATAAAATTCCTTAAAATAATGACGGGAAGGAATAACGAACTATAGTGGCTTTACATGAAAATGTATAAACAAATTATAAGTTATTCATTTATAACGTTATTCCGATGTCATAGCGGAAAGCGTCATGCACAGTTTACACGTGTGACGTAATACCCCCACGTGCACGAACGCCCTTGTGTATGAACCAGCAAACAAACCAAAATTACAGATTTTTTTTAAAGAGGATAGAAGGTGAAAAATATCTAAATGAAGAAAAAGGTTCTGAAAGGGAAGGTGATATAGTTCAACAGAAAAAAAAACGTTCTCGTTTGATTGTACTGAGCAGCGACGAGGAAGAAATTTATTACATTAAGGTCGCATTAAATGAAAATAATATTTTTTGTTTCTTTTCGTTTTGTGTTATACATACATTTATATTTTTAATAAAAATTATGTTGTTTATATGGAATTTAAAAAAAATTCTTTTAATAAGTTTTCGGAACGTAACGCCCCTTTTTGTACTGGCTCTGGGTCTCATATAACACGGTTTCACACTACACGGCATTTTCTAGGAACCTATCTACCGTGTTATAGGAGAGTTACCTGTATTTCGATGATGAATATAGTATGTCATGCGTCTGTCTTACGAACCATTTTTTCCTGGTTGTAGATGGCGCAATCTCCATTTATGCTACCCTGCTGTTGATGGGAGGAAGACACGTTTCTACTACCCTTTCCTCGTAGTTAGATAGCACACACACGACTGAAGTTATATTTGCTGTCAAAGACTTCCTTTGTTATAAGGTAAGTCGTACATTTTAGAAACCAATCTAATTTTTCAGTGGCTTTAAGCCTTATTCGCATTCTTTCCTGGGTGAATAGCGGAGCCTCGGTGATGAAAATTTTAACCAATCGCAGAGCTCAATGCAGTGATCAAGTGAGCAATCACAGGCCATATCAACATTATTAGAGCCATTGGAGGAACACAACGAACGCTACGCTTCGAATGCACTGTTAACAAGGCCTTATGGTCGGGAGTGGTCAGTTGTGATCAAGTGCCTAAAAATGCCTATTTTCGTATGTGCTCATGAAATGTATAATTCATTGAAACTTCTATCCTGGTTGCAAAATCATTGTTAAACAGAAAAAGAGGAACGACAAATCTTAGTAGAACTAGAAGTATTTTAAAAATGATAAAACTACACATGCTAGAGATTACTTAATTTCTAATCCTTGAGATCCTAAATATTGTTACGTTCTCGTGGTTGAAATAAACACACGAGAGACACACTAACAACACAGAGCTTGTATTAAACAATTCCTATATATTTTACATATGTACAAGCAGAGAGACTATGCTTGTCTGCATATGAGAGATATTCTCAAAATTTCTCTCTTATCTTCAAAGATGGCCGGAGACAGATTGTACCAGATGTTTAAGCAACGGTCACGCAAATCCGAGATATTGCGAATTGGTGGTCTTTGAACTCTGAGCTGCCGTCCCATGACATCCCAAATGTTTTCTATCGGATTGAGATCCGGTGAGTTAGGCGGGCAGGACATTAACTGGAATTCAGCATCATGTTCCTGGAACCACTCCAACACAATTTTAGCCTTGTGACACGGGGCGTTGTCCTGTTGGAACATTCCATTTCCAGCTGGAAAAACAGAGGCCATGTAAGGGTGCAACTGGTCCGCAATGATGTTAAGATACCCTGTAGCATTCATGGTCTGCTCTACCACAACCACGGGTCCCAGAGACGCCCAAGAGTGTTGGCTCTTTAAGCCAGCAAAAGGTTTTCGCAGATTTGTTAAAAGCTACAAGGCATTTCAAGATTCTTTTATGCATTGTAAAATGTAGTGAAAGCATAAGAAAAGGCCTTTTACATAAGTTTAAAAGATTGTTAGAAAAGGGAAACGTACGCAATAAAAATATATTTATGGTAAAGAGGGGAAAACGTTGGAGAATAGTGCGGTGTTCTTTGACTCAGTAACCGATGAATTACCCCCATAAGAAAAGGCTCAGTAGTAAAATTAGATCGCGGTTAGTCAAAGGCCCCATGATAAAAGAGTTGCGTTGGACGAGGGTCAGTCGAAAAAGCCCCTTTAGAATAAGGAATAAGAATTGAAAGGATTGTAGTGAAATTTACGCAACAATAGCAGTATTGTCGGATCATGGTCAGGAAAAGATGTTATAAAACTGACCAGGTGTTAGAAAATAAATATAAGAAAATGTAGAAAGGAGCAGGGGAAAAATGTGAAAGAATATGAAAATGTTTAGTATAGGTCCAATGAGAAGTGTGATTTTAATAAAAGAGAAATATTAGGGCCACTAGAAAAGGGTTTTAAGACGTAGGTGGAGTTTATATGGAGAAGAAAATACTGTGATTGGAAGGTGAAAACATGTATGCAAAAGTTGAGATAAATATTAAGGGGTAGAAATGATACAGAGAGAGAGAAAGTTTTTCAGAGAGTTGAGATCAGACGAGATTATTTCGCAGTGAGGAAAGGGCCTTCGGGCCCCGCTCTGGGGTAGGGTTCTCGAACCCCCCTGCGATAAAGATGGAACAATATTAATGTTCCCGTAGCAACGCCGATTTGGGGTAAGTCAGTCTTTACATTTCTGTTGCCTGTTGACAGTACTATTTTAAGATTTAAATTTAAATTAAAATCCCGTAAATGATACATACCTTGTTTTATCCGGTGAGGACCCAATTTGTTATTTGAAAGAATATTATTTGATAGTGTAGTTATTTGAATGTAGTTATTTGAATGATTTTAATACTGTAATTTAATTGTTTATTTGTGTAATAAATTTTCGTTGTTAATTTTGTAAATATTGGTCCTCATCATTTATATAAAAACATTTAAGTTGTGTCTAATCTTTTCTACAGTATTTACACGCTGGGTAAATAAGAAACGAACCTGTAATATTTTAACTTAAATATGTTAAAACCTATAATCGGTAAAAACGCCCCAGCAAATGGTTGCCGTGACCATTCCATTTGATTTCTGTAATCACTTGGGTATTAAAAAGAAAATTTTTCCTATATGGATATTAATATTTTATAGTGAATATCTGTAGAAAAAAAAAATATAGACACAGTAAATATTTATTTTTCTTTCATTAGTTTAAATTAGGATTTTTTTAAAACATATGGTATATTCAGATGATACAATTTTTTTTTATTAATTGTTTTAATTCTTCATTAAATACAAGAATTTAAATTATTTTCTTAATGTGTTTAAAATTGTGAATACCTGTATTGGCATATCGTTATTATTATAAAATGTATGTGTTTTAATATTTCTTTCAAATTTATATATTATATATATATCAGGAAAAATCATTTTATTATTATATGCACATTTCTGTCAGTAGAATATATGTATATCAATTTTTTTTTGATTAACATGCCTGACTCTTAGAGTCTAATGCCTGATTCTTTAGGTAATTTATTGGGAAAATTAGTAGAATTTAGCAATTTTATTTCAATTTGACATGTGTGTGACTTTAGTCCAGAAATTTTTTTTGTGTATCTTAAAATTTTTATTTTTATATTATGTCGTACTTTTAAGAGCAATGATATAATTAGTATATAAATGGTTAAGAGAATTTTTTTCTTGATAGAAAATCATGTTTTAATGTGTTATAATTGTGTTTTGATATATACCGTTAATGGGTTTCCGATTTCGAAATTTCATTAGGATTTTATGCATGTATATAATTTTTTTTTCTTTCTTTCTATGTGTTTGCTATAAAATTTCTATTGAGATTTTCGGATTTATGTGTCCGTAGTTAGGATGTAATTAGAGTATGTTGATATTTATTTACATTGAGTAAAATTTATTTTGTGCATGCTTATGGTACAAAAAATGGTTAAGAAGGATATTTTTTTTTTTAGACGTTTGAATTTCCTTTATTGTTTTAATGTATTTAGTGTATTATATCGACGCCCGTAGTCGCACTATTTAAATCCCAATTTAGGGAAAGGCGAAAAATAGTGCACGATTTGAACTGTTTAGTGGGCAAAAATTGGTCACTTTCTAAAGAATTGTGCTCTCATAAGAGGGGGCGAAGAATAGAATATTGCCCTTCGAAGAGAGGGGAGTGCAGTTGCGGTTTTTGTTCCTTTTCAAGTTTCTCCTGCGTTCCGTTTTGGCCGGGAGAGAAGAGGGAAATTCTTTTCACAGTAGCTATGAATTCGAGCTATAGTGATAGAGCGAAGCATCGGGTTTTCGAATTGCGTATAGTTATGTACTGTTTGCTTGTTGTTCCTCGATGGGGGGAGTCAAACAATATCTTCAGGCCGTGCTGAGTACGGTTTAAAGAAAGTAGAAGCGAAACGTATCTCTTTTGCTTTTTATTTACTCTTTTTATTATTTATGTAATTATTTTTATCGCGTTTTCTGTTTTTTTTTAAACTCATTTTCTATGTCTGTTATTAATGAGTGAATGTAACATAATAATGAATAGGCATGGGAAATAATGAATGAATTTTGATTTTCTGAAAATTGTCTTCTATAAGAGGAGAACAGATGAAATTCACAATCGCTTCACTTACAATTAACTCTCTGGTTCGTAAATTTATAAGACGATATTTGATCGTTGCGGACAGATAACGGAGAACAGTGAAGAATGGAATTTTTTTCGAAATTTCCCACGCGAGAATCGCGATATTCTGACATTCGTTCTTATGAATGGAGATGCGAACGCACCTCTTAGCGTTATCTTTTATTTTTTCAATTTTTTTTTCTTGTTCTTACATACGTTTCTTTCTTTTGCTATTTATTATTTATATATGTTTATTATTATTGTTTGATTTCAAATTGTTATTAATTAATTTCTTTTTGTAAATACTTAACGCATTTTAAATTAGACAATTATCTGTCGTTTCTTAGCCTTAACTTTAATCGAATGTCAATTGTCATGTCAATAAGAGAGTTATAACACATAATTTTTTTTTCCTCTCTCGTCATAATTTTTCCTATCATTATACTAGGGTTTTCTTTTATTTTTGTAAAAAATCGAAATATACAATTTTTTTTTTCTCTCCTTCCTTTTGCTTTTAATTACTCATCTCATGTTTCAAAAATTTAGTTTGCATTGTTGTTTAACTCTAAAATAACAAATCAAAAACAAAATAAATTTTAAAATTTTGGATGTAACTTCTAATATATCTTGTTTTGGCGGACTGATCACCTGTCATTGTTGTTCGTATATATAGATTTTGCGTTCACTTTCTTTATTATAAATATTTTTTTTCTCTAACACAGTACATGAATGCATAAACAGGCATTCTACAGAAATGTGTATATATAATGTGTGTATAATAATAGTAGTATTATTAATAATGCTAATTATGATGTGTTACAATATCATTAGATATTTGGTTGTTTTATACAAAGGTATGCCATAATAGATATTCATTTATGTAATTAATCATTTTTTTTCTTCTCCCTAATTCTTTATGAATATAAGAGGAAATTTTTATATTTTACATTATAAGAGAATAATGTCTTAATTTAATGACTAACAATTATTAAATATACAGTTATTTTAATTTTAACCTTTATACGACTAAGAATTTTTTTTGTACTGTCAATTCAACATGATTTGTAAGATAGACTTTACCCTATAGCTCAATGTTGTTTACTTTTGGTGCTTTCCTGGGCACCACAATTTTTGTTTAACCTTTCAAGTTGCTGTTTAAAGCTCTCATCATGAAGTCACATGAGTGATGTTGCTCTAGTAGCACAAGAACTTTAAAAAAATCTCCACATTGTGGCCGAGTTTTAAGGCCAGCAGTGTCGTGTACGAGTTATTCGTCGAGTCATCGGACGAGCGGTTCATGCAACGGAGAGTGAGATTGATTGCAGTCTCCTACGTTTTACGACGATTTCTAGATTTTGCTAAATGTGCGACAGTGTTTGTTTTCATCTACAGAGGGACGTGCATCTTCTTCACCTTCATACATGCCTGTAGAAATCGACAGCGGCGCTCGTTTTCATCGGCTGTGCGTTTGCAGATCTTCTTCAAGGGCTTGGTCTTCACTGATAAATCAATGCTCCACTCTAAATTTGCCCCTTCCGAGGTCGATGTAAGCGGGGTTTACAATCGTTTTTTTTTTCAGTGCACGAAATGAACTTACCTGTGAGCCAGTCGCAATAGCGGTCGTTTCATACTTTCGTGTATGAGTGTTATCCAAATCTTTAGGTCCTACGATTGCACTGTGGACGTTGCTGGAGCAATTCGAAGTGGTCCACGGACAATTTTCCCGTCCAAGAACTTTATGTGTTCACCAGAACCTAGCTCTTAATCCGTCGACACTGTTCATCGATTAACTTCAGAAATTTCCGTTGTGAGTGCTGTCATTTCAAGAACTATATATATTCCATAGAACATTTTTCCTTCCAGTGGATTCAACGTTTTATAGAAGTTTCCCATAAAAAAATGGTTACTTGATGTTGTTTATCCCGTTAAATATATACTCAGGACATTAATTATTTTAAATTCATTTCTTTATTCTAAACCAGTTATTTTTATTTGCACTTTATATATTATTATGATGCTCTAATTTTTATACCCATTTCTTTTGTATCCCTTCAGCTCAAGAATTAGTATTAATTACTTTTAGGTACAAAATGTTATTTATGAGAGTTTTCAGTATTCATTTTACTAAGAATTTTGGTTTTATTATAGTTTGCATTGCATTCTTCGTCTATACTATTGGCAATTATTTTCCAAGCATTTAAACTGTGGAAAATAATTTTTTTTTAATTATATATATATAACTCAGTATTATCTGTTTCATTTATTTTTTCAAGCAACTCATATATATTATGATTAGGCTAATTTTTATACTAATTTTTTTTTTTGTGTCTTTCTCAAGCCCAAGAGTTACTTTTAATTATATTTTAGCTACAAAATGTTATTTAGGTTGGTTACCAGTATACATATACGCTACGAGTTGCTTCTAGTAAGCTTATTTTAACATTGGTTATATCAATTTTTTTTTCAGCAACTCAGATTTTGTGTGTGGGCATTATTTATAATTTTATTGTACTCTTTTAATTTATTCATTCTTATTTATGCTTTATATTATATTACTACTGGATAATTTTCCCCTATATTAATACCTATTTTTTGAACACTTTAAGCACAAGTGTTACTATCAGGACTAATTTTGGAAAAAGAAGCCATTTATCTTGGTTGAAAGTGTTAAATTTTACTAAGAATATTATCCTAACGAGTCTACTTTTACATTGATTAGATTTTGATAAATTTTTTTGTGTGTGTTGTATATATATAACCTGGTATTTTTGTGCTATATATGTATGTTTATCATTTAAATTTGGGTCCTCCACCAGTTAGTAGTAGGTCTCTCAACCAATTAGGTATTAAATCTAAAATCGGGACTTACAACTTTTTTTTCTTTTTTTAAAAATTTTTTTTTCTTTTTCTGAGACTTTTGTGAGTATTGCTGGCTCTTTAAGCCAGCAAAAGGTTTTCGCAGATTTGTTAAAAGCTACAAGGCATTTCAAGATTCTTTTATGCATTGTAAAATGTAGTGAAAGCATAAGAAAAGGCCTTTTACATAAGTTTAAAAGATTGTTAGAAAAGGGAAACGTACGCAATAAAAATATATTTATGGTAAAGAGGGGAAAACGTTGGAGAATAGCGCGGTGTCCTTTGACTCAGTAACCGATGAATTACCCCCATAAGAAAAGGCTCAGTAGTAAAATTAGATCGCGGTTAGTCAAAGGCCCCATGATAAAAGAGTTGCGTTGGACGAGGGTCAGTCGAAAAAGCCCCTTTAGAATAAGGAATAAGAATTGAAAGGATTGTAGTGAAATTTACGCAACAATAGCAGTATTGTCGGATCATGGTCAGGAAAAGATGTTATAAAACTGACCAGGTGTTAGAAAATAAATATAAGAAAATGTAGAAAGGAGCAGGGGAAAAATGTGAAAGAATATGAAAATGTTTAGTATAGGTCCAATGAGAAGTGTGATTTTAATAAAAGAGAAATATTAGGGCCACTAGAAAAGGGTTTTAAGACGTAGGTGGAGTTTATATGGAGAAGAAAATACTGTGATTGGAAGGTGAAAACATGTATGCAAAAGTTGAGATAAATATTAAGGGGTAGAAATGATACAGAGAGAGAGAAAGTTTTTCAGAGAGTTGAGATCAGACGAGATTCTTTCGCAGTGAGGAAAGGGCCTTCGGGCCCCGCTCTGGGGTAGGGTTCTCGAACCCCCCTGCGATAAAGATGGAACAATATTAATGTTCCCGTAGCAACGCCGATTTGGGGTAAGTCAGTCTTTACATTTCTGTTGCCTGTTGACAGTACTATTTTAAGATTTAAATTTAAATTAAAATCCCGTAAATGATACATACCTTGTTTTATCCGGTGAGGACCCAATTTGTTATTTGAAAGAATATTATTTGATAGTGTAGTTATTTGAATGTAGTTATTTGAATGATTTTAATACTGTAATTTAATTGTTTATTTGTGTAATAAATTTTCGTTGTTAATTTTGTAAATATTGGTCCTCATCATTTATATAAAAACATTTAAGTTGTGTCTATCTTCTCTACAGTATTTACATGCTGGGGTTAAAACGAACCTGGGTAATTAAGTAATGGGTAATAACTAATTAGTAAGCAAACCCTGCTAATATTATAACTTTAATCTTATAAAACTTTAAACGGCACAAATCCCAAAAAAACGCCCCAGCAAGAGAACGTCCCCCAAAGCATAATACCGCCACCACCGGCCTGTGTAGGACCTACTGTACATTGAGAGAGCAACACTTCGTCTGGAAGACGGCGTATCCTGACACGGCCATCGGCGTGAGGAATGACAAACCGTGATTCATCTGACCAGGCAACTCTCTCCCACTGATCCATGGACCAGTCGCGATGTTCCCGGGCCCAGCGCAGGCGCAGTTGGCGATGACTCTTGGTCAGCAAAGGCACACGAGTGAGACGTTTGCTGCGTAGCCCCATATCCAACAGTGTCCGCTGAACAGTGTGCTGCGATACTATTCTACTTGGCCCTGCATTGTATTGGGCTGTCAGCTGAGCCACTGTCTGGCTCCGGTTTTGCTTCACCATGCGAGACAGTCTCCGACGACCTTTTTCTTTGATAGTGTGTGGACGTCCAACACCATGTCGTCTACTGCTGGTTTCACCGTCATTCATCCACTTTGCATAAGTACTAACAACTGTAGGTCGCGAACAACCCACGAGTCGTGCAGTTTCGGAAATACTTGTTCCGAGCCTTCGAGCCAGTACAATCTGCCCTCTATCAAAGTCGCTTAGATCCTCAGCCTTTCCCATCACACACAGAAGTAAGTGAAAGAATGATTCTTCAGACTCTCCAGCTGCAGTTCAATACCACTTCCACCTGATCACGTGCCTTCCACGTCATCCAGGCGAATTCATTGCAAAATGTAGGGGTGGTCATAATGTTTTGGCTCTTGAGTGTATATATATATATATATATATATATATATACAGAAGGTCGTGCGCGCTTTATGGAAAGGATTTTGTAATTTGTTTTTGTCATTTGTATTTTGAGATAAAAATTTGGAAACTTCAGAATAATCGTCTGCTACTGTTTTGTTTTGATTGGAATGTAAAATAAAAGATTTTTTTTTTTATGGCTCCTAAATTGAGAGATGTCTCGAAGGCTACGTAACTCCGCTTTCCGAGGAGAAATATTCGTATCAACAAATTATAAAGCGGTGTAACAATCGCGGTTATGGCATTTCAAAAAAAGGTATTTATAATATACTTTATAATGCAATGTTCAATGTCTACCATTAATGCCAAAATATATATATATATATATATTTATAAAAAAATCGTAACGGATATTTTTATAGACAAAATAATGCAGAAGAAAATATTCACATTAAATACAACGTTCAATGTATGCAATGAATTTGTATGTTTAATATCCATAAAACATATTTGAATTAAATGCTTAAAAAACTTCCATCTCAATTAGTGTTGTGGTTAAATTTTATCTTTTACCGTATTTCAATATTTTGTTTGTCAATTTATTTTGTTCTTATGCACGTGACGCAAAATTAATTTAAATTATCCCAAAGAGAAAAGAAACCACGTGATCAGGATTTAATAAATTAAATTCTAAAAATTAATCTTTAAAAATTCACCAAAAATCAGTAAACGGAGGTAAAGATTAGAAAAAGATTTCATTTTAAAGGAATTTTTATGATCTTTCTTGCGATATAAATTTTATAGCCCTCAAGATATTATTTTAAATGTAAACTTTAAAAAATATTACAAGAATAGCTTAAAAATTTAATTTAAAAAAAATCTAAGAATTTTTCAAAAATCTTTCTTAGACTATAACCCTTACACTATAAGAAGAATCGCCATGCAAAATTTCAACCTTTTAGGTCCAGCGGTTTCGTCTGTGCGTTATCTGTCAGTCAGTTACAGAACTGTTTTATATAGATATAGATTAAATTTGAAAGGGAAAAAAAAGTCTAAATCAAAATCAAAATCAAAATCTGACCGCGAAACCTCATCCTAAGATTGTTCGAACGCAGGTAAATATCAAGAAAGTGAGGTCTCTGATCCCAAAAGAAAATACGCCGACTCAAAGATCCATTGCATCAATACTAGAAATGTCTTCCGGCAGTGTAAGTAAAATCATTCATAATGATGTTTAAATCTAAAGTTCATCTGCTTTTGCCAGAGCATATTGATGAAGGAAAAACAAATTGTAGAAGATTATATGAAAAACACCTAGCTGCGGAAAGATGGAAATTTGTGGTAACACTCGATGAGCCATGGGTGCATTAAGTGACTGTAATAAAAAAAAAAAGATCAATTTTCTGTTGCTCAACTGATGGGAATGACCGTACGAAATTGCTTCGTCAGTGAACAGAAAAGTTCCCAAAGGGATTCATAATAGTTGCAGGATTTTGTTACAACGGCAAAATAAAAATTTAAAAAATCTCAAGTAAAGCCAAAATTAATTCACTCTACTACGATCAGAATATTTTAAAACCAACATTTGAAGAAGAAATTCCACCCTTATATGGAGAGGACATTGATAAAGTTGAGCTTCATATGGACAAAGCCTCTAGTCACATGTTTAAATCAACTGCCGCTTATTTAGCAAAGAAAGAATCAGGAACAGGAATAAAGTGTATCCCATTTGATGAAATTCTACCTGTAAAATAACCTGATGCTTCTCCAATGGACTTTTGCGCTTTCGGTGTATTAAAAAGAGCCTTGGAAAAACGGCATCCAAGAACACTGAACAGACTTTGGAAAACGGTCCATTTGCGAACGACCTTCTGTATATATATATATATATATATATATATATATATATATATATATATATATATATATATATATATATATATATATATATATATATATATATATATATATACAGTGGAATCTCGATCGATCGTTTTCGGATCCATCGTTTTTCCGTATCTATCGTTCATTGTATCCAGTCCCAACGATCATATTGCTTTGTTATGTTTCCGCATCTATCGTTCATTTTATCCAGTCCCAACGATCATATTGCTTTGTTATGTTTCCGCATCTATCGCTTTCCCGCATTATCATTCATTTCAATGGGTCCCTTGAAAAACGATAGATCGAGATTCCACTGTATATATATTATATATATATATATATATATATATATATATATATATATATATGTTATATATATATATATATATTATATATATATATATGTATATTATATATATATATGTATATATAAAATTGTTTAATTATAAGATCTTTAAGATTCTTGTATTTTCTCGTATAGAACGTAGAAATATTACATTGTCGTTTACAGCGAAGTGGCATTAAATATGTCACCATTCCATGACTTCGTAAAGTATCATCTCTCTCGGTTAAAAAAAAAATAGCAAAAATTGGTCAGCTAGGATTTGAAACACTTAAAATTTCGGAAAATTGTGTGACATTAACTTTACCGAGAAGCGATGACCTCAAGAGATGAGAGCCGTCCCTCGAAACCATTTATCCCTCAATTCGGTCTCTGCAAATGTCGTCAGATGGGGGGGGGGGGGCATTCCGACTGGATAACGATTTTCACAGTAAACTGGCAGACAATCCGAAACCAAAGACGGAATGTCCCACTCCACGAAAGAGGGTCGGGTCTTGGTGAAAAGAATTTCCGCCACATTACGTTTCAAACAGAGAGCGGACAGCAAGAAAAGAAAAAAATCCAGATGGAACGTCCCTCTGCTTGAAAGAGAAATGCTTCTCCTCCAAAGTAAGCAACGTTAAAAACTCCTCACATGCGAGACACTATTATATCACGTTTGTTTAAAATTAACACTTGAAAATAAAAATAAAAAGATACAGTTTGGCTGTGAAACTATCATTTAGTACTTATTAGCTAAATACACGTGCTTCGAGACGTAATACATGAATACAATCCATTATGTCATTTGGTTCATTTCATTTAGCCTTTATCTTACTGGGCTTTCATTTCATTTAACCATTTTCGATTACCTCTTTAGAACAGTTAATTTCATATCTCGTTTGGTGGGACGGCCATTCAGGGGAATATATATATATATATATACAGTCGAACCTCCATATATCGAAGTAGCAAAATGCCGGAAAAAAATTCGATATATAGAAATTTCGATATATAGAATTGATCTTAGTTTTATCATAATTCTCGTAAAACATTAAAATTAAAGCGTGTTCGTATACGAAACTCCATTTCCAATTTATATGCGAATCACATTAAATGAAAGTTAATAACTAAAAAATGAATTAATGTGAAAGATTTATTGAGTACTATATACCTTTAAAAAAAAACAATAATCCAGACAGTGGTTACAGTGATCACAGTTACATTCTTTAAAAGAAAACTACGAATATCTTGCTGAACAGCCATTTTTGCGGAAAGTTCATCAAAGAAATACTCACATTTATTCAGTCCATTAAAAACTTAATCAGGGACATTTTCCACGAACTGAAGTCCACGAAGTATTGTTTCAAACGCCAAAAATTGGGAGATTTTATTCTAAAGTGGAATAAAATCTCTCAACATGTCGTGAAAAAAATTTCGATATATAGAGATTTTTTCGATATATAGAAACAGTTTTTCTATGTAATGAACATGGAGATTTGCTAAGAGTTCGATATATAGAAAATTTCGATATAGGGAAGTTCGATATATGGAGGTTCGACTGTATATATATATATATATTGCTAGATTTATAGAAATACAAAGGCTGTTCACACATTTTTTAGACGATGTATATTGTATTCACAAAACTAAATTACATAAAATTCTTGTGTTTTAAATGTTCTATTTGACATCCCTTATTCTGAACTATCTTTCGACACCGCAATTTCCAGGATAATAATGCCTTTTGAAGTGTCAGAAGAGGTATTCTATCTCATTCCTCCTGAACAGCTTTCCAGAGTCCTGTAAGGGTTTTGAGACGACGTTTGGATAATGCAGATTTTAAAAGTCCGAAAGCACAAAAATCCATAGGTGATACATACGGAGATTTAGTAGGGATATCAGTGAAGGGTATGGCCTTGATACCAGTTTTTTGTTCCATTTCTTTTAGGAAATTTACAGTGGATTTTGATGTGTGACCTGATGATGTGTGACCTGATTCTTTGTCCTGATGGAGTCTCACAGATTGATGGCACTGTGGGTAAAGCGATGGTATTTCATTCAGAAAAATTGGCGATAAAATATATTCCTGATAGTATTTGGAGTTAATCTTGACATTTTTTCCACTCTCTTTATTTTTAACTTGCCATTATAAGAAAAACCAGCAACAATCATGAATCCCTTAGAAAAACTTTCTTTCGATTCTTTGAACCATGTACTTAAATTTTTTTCTCCCCTTTTTTGATAATAAATGGCTCGTTTTTTGTTGCAATCATTTAAATACACCCATGATTCATCTATTGTGACAATTGTTTTCCATTTTTCTTTGGATAAGTGTTTCTCGTATAGAATTCTTCAGCGTGTCCTGCGTTCAGCGATATGATTTGGAAGAAGACGATGCACATTGCGTTTTTTTGTTTTCTTAAGATTTAAATCAACGTTTATCATTTTGTTTGCAGTGGACACCGAGCATTTTAATGATTTTGCAACTGTCCTTTGACTAGGGGGATTTTCTTTTAACATTAAACAACGTACCTTTGCAATAGTCGAAGATGTCCGTTTTTTCCTTGAATACTTGTTTGGAATTTTTGTCCCACTTGAGGCTCCAATTTGACGTTTTTTTTCCTTTCTTGTTGACGATATTACCTATCGACGCTTTAGATATCACAAAACCATGACTCTCACATCGTTTTTGGAAAACGGAGTATGCATATTTCTCTTCGGAAAGAGCATAAATGTAGCCTTCGAACCACTGCTTTGTTAAAAACGCCATTTTGAATAAAAACAAAACTTTCAAGCCGCAGAGGATAATTTTGACTTTTAAAAACATAGTACAATTGCAATTATTTCTTTTGCAGCAAACGAAATAATTGCAACAATTTTTATTACCGCTTACCAAAATCGTCTAAAAAATGTGCGAACAGCCTCTGTAGAGATACCGGAACGGTAACCTTCCGAAGGTGTGTGGGGGGTATTCCAAATAATTGATAAAGAGAGGTACCTAAAGAGAGGTACCGGAACGCTGTTCCGGCGCGTTCCGCCTCAAATCTAGCCCTGTATATATATATATATATATATATATATATATATATATATATATATATATATATATATATATATATATATATATATATATATATATATATATATATATATATATATAGTATGTTTATTGGTTAGATCATACTTACAGAAACAATTAATTCGTGTTTAGACAGTATCGGCTCCGCTGATGATGAGATGCTGTCTAAAACCTTTTAAATACTTATCTTTTCATGTTTTTAGATTCTGGCTGCAAGATGTAATATAGCTTATGCTGGTTTTTCACTTTCAACTTTGTCATATATATATTTATGTATATATATATATATATATATATATATATATATATATATATATATATATATATATATATTTACATTATAACATTAAACAATTTTTTTATTATAACATTAAACAACGTACCTTTGCAATAGTCGAAGATGTCCGTTTTTTCCTTAGATACTTGTTTGGAATTTTTGTTCCACTTGAGGCTCCAATTTGACGTTTTTTTCCTTTCTTGTTGACAATATTACCTATCGACGGTTTAGATGTCACAAAACCATGAGTCTCACATCGTTTTTGGATAACGGAGTATGCATATTTCTCTTCGGAAAGAGCATAAATGTAGCCTTTGAACCACTGCTATGTTAAAAACGCCATTTTGAATAAAAACAAAACTTTCAAGCCGTAGACGATAATTTTGACTTTTAAAAACATAGTACAATTGCAATTATTTCTTTTGCAGCAAACGCTTTTTTATTACCGCTTACCAAAATCGTCTAAAAAATGTGCGAACAGCCTCTGTATATATATATATATATATATATATATATATATATATATATATATATATATATATATATATATATATATATATATATATATATATATATATATACAAATATATATATATATATATATATATATACATATATACATATAAATATATACATATATATATATATATATATATATATATATATATATATATATATATATATATATAAATATATATATATATATATATACATATAAATATATACATATATATATATATATATATATATATATATATATATATATATATATATATATATATATATATATATATATATATATATATATATATACATATGTATATACACATATATATGAAACGGCGCTTGATTAACGCCCGTTTACTACATTAGTATTTGCAGTCTTCTTAGTTTATAGTTCTTGGCACTGAAGTAAGGCAGACGCAAGTAATGACGACATATTACTATCAAAATCAATTAAGGTTTATTTTCTCCAACTTCATGAAAACCATCACTCCAACGTTCGCCCCTCTTAGCGGTCGCCATTTTATAAAATTCGGACCGGCTAGCATGCTTCCGATTACAACGACTTATTCCCGCGCTCTGCGTAATTCTCTGTTCTCATTAGCGCGTCTCCCTTTATGGAGTATGCGCAAAGCACCATCTGGAAAATTCTAGAATATATTTCTGTTTACCTAAGCATTAATTCTCGCACCAAACCCTATACATCTATCTAAAAATGAATTCCCTCCATGGAACTTCAATTTCGCGAATCGAGGTCATCTTCCGAATCGGGGGAAACTCTTTTTTCCAACACGTTTTGCCAATGATTTTAATGTTAAATTTGATTATTCTGAGGCCCCCCCCTTTAAATTTAATTAATGTTTTGACATATATATATATATATATATATATATATATATATATACATAAATAAGAATAAGATGAAAGAGAAAACCAGTAATAGCTCTAAAGCTACAAGCAGCCAGGAACATCCAACATGTAAAGATAAGTATGAATACGGTTTTTGACAGCATTTCTTCATCAGCGGTGTCAATACTGTCTAAAAACCAATGGATTGTTTCTGATGAGTATGATCTATTAAATAAACACACTCAGACACCGTACAATCCATTATTAACAGAAGAATTGAATAATAAATGAATTTGTATTAAAGTACTTAACCAAACACCAAGCCTGGCGCTAATCAGAGTGGAAGTTAAGAACTTGTAACCGCAAGATGACTGACGTCATAACTTGCAACCATTGAGGTAGTGGATACTTAGTTACATACTTACTAAGGTAACTTATTTTAAGAATATTATTCCATTATTTATTTAGTTTTATTATTGTTACTACTATAAGTTAATTATTTTTTATTATTCTTATGTTTTATTTTTGTTTTTAGTAGTTATTATTTTTATTTTAACCTATTTATGTTTAACTTATTAATGCAACAGAACAAACTATTCATTAAAACAAAAACAACCAATTATGTTTTTGGATAGATGGATATTGTGGAAGATGATGCACTGCGAGATTTGATGAATTTAGGAACTAAGTTTAGAATACCTAGTACTAATAATAATAAGAAAATCATTAGTTTCTTAAATGCTGATTTAGATAAATTTATTTACAAAATAGCAATTAATTATTCTGTACCTACTGAAGCTATCAACCCTTGGAAAATTAATTTACTAAAACTAGTACAAGCTAAATTACCCAATAATAGTAATAACATTAATAATCCTTATAAACACTTTAAAGCTGCTATTACAAAATTACAAGATGACTTTATAGTCACTTATGTAGATAAAGCAGCCAACAACTATGCTATAATTTGTAAAAAATACTTTGCCATATGTTTAAAAAAACAGTTAGAAAATAGTGATCTTTTTCAGCCATTAAATGAAACTACTAATATTATTATTAAGAAAATCATTGCTAAATATAAACTGCTAGGTATTTCATCTAACATTTATCATTTTCCTTATATAACTTTAGTTCCAAAATTTCATAAAACACCTATTGCTTTTAGAGCAGTAACCTGTGGTCATAATACTTATGCTACAAAAGCAAGTAAATTATTATTAAAATACCTTAAATTAATCTATAAAAATATAACATCAGGTGTTTGTGGTATAATTGATAATAGCTATAGTCTAATTAGAAAACTACAAACATTAGATAACTGTAAATATATTGTAACTTATGATTTTAAAGATCTATTTAATAATATTGATATAATTGATTTAAATAGAATAATCATAATGTTAGTACAAAATAATATTCAATACTTAAACAACGAAATTAAACTAACTCGTTTCAATAGGCTCCTAGAATTAGTAACTAAACATAATTACATAGTTCATAATAATAATATATACTTACAGTCCAAAGGTGTACCACAAGGTGGTAATGCTTCAAGTATGCTAGCTAATTTATACTTATATTATTTTGAAATTAATAATATAGAAAATAGCAATTACAATATATTTAGATATATAGATGATATAATAGTAATAAATAAAAGTAATAACCCTATAGACTTAAATTTTTACCCTCCTAATTTGGAACTAATTAAAAGTAGCCATGATAATATTAATGTAAACTTTCTAGATATCAATATTAAATTAAGTACTAAAAATAAATTAACTTATGACTTATATGACAAAAGATCTGAATATAATTTTAATATTGTTAAATTTCAAAATTATCTAACCTGTTTACATAAATCTGTTTTTAATAACATTATTGTAAATCAGTTAGTTCGTATAAATAGGCTATGTTCTAAAGACAATAGGATTAAGCATATTATAGACTTAAAAGCTGTGCTAACTAGTAATAATTACCCAGTTAGTCTATCCAAAAACATAATTGGTTGTTTTTGTTTTAATGAATAGTTTGTTCTGTTGCATTAATAAGTTAAACATAAATAGGTTAAAATAAAAATAATAACTACTAAAAACAAAAATAAAACATAAGAATAATAAAAAATAATTAACTTATAGTAGTAACAATAATAAAACTAAATAAATAATGGAATAATATTCTTAAAATAAGTTACCTTAGTAAGTATGTAACTAAGTATCCACTACCTCAATGGTTGCAAGTTATGACGTCAGTCATCTTGCGGTTACAAGTTCTTAACTTCCACTCTGATTAGCGCCAGGCTTGGTGTTTGGTTAAGTACTTTAATACAAATTCATGTATTATTCAATTCTTCTGTTAATAATGGATTGTACGGTGTCTGAGTGTGTTTATTTAATAGATCATACTCATCAGAAACAATCCATTGGTTTTTAGACAGTATTGACACCGCTGATGAAGAAATGCTGTCAAAAACCGTATTCATACTTATCTTTACATGTTGGATGTTCCTGGCTGCTTGTAGCTTTAGAGCTATTACTGGTTTTCTCTTTCATCTTATTCTTATTTATTTATTTTCTTTCATTAAAAGAGCAGCATTCAGCGCCTTACATGAAAGTAATATGTTTTAATGTCCAATACTAATTGTTTTAAGTTCATCTATGTTTTGGCTTTTAAGCCTATACTCTAACGTGTGGTCAATTTCAAAACCTTGTTAATTTTATATATATATATATATATATATATATATATATATATATATATATATATATATATGTATGTATGTATCTTCATTCTTGGGCCCGTATTTTTGGGATACATGCTATCCCACCCCGTAAGGAAAATGTTAAATTGACTTCAGTAGTAAATTGTTGTCATTCCTCGGAAAAGTTCACTCTGTAATTTAACGCGCGTGATTTGGCATTAAGTATGGATTTAAGATTTTTCTTTTTTTTTCTTTTGGGTATTTAAGCCCCTGTTTTAACCCCCTTTTAATGTTGTATTAAAAAAAATATCACAGTGAACATCTAGAACATGTGTACTCAAATTGCGGCCCACCAAGCTTTTATATGCGGCCCGATATACTCGCACTCATTATCGGGTAGGTGTTTTTGTAAATATAATTTTGGATACGATTGCCTGAAAAATACAAAACTATACAAAAATGTGTCACCTTCTGCTCACGTTTTTCGCTTCACCATATCTTTGTGAATCATTTAATTCCATAGTGAACTAGCTGAATATCCGTGCTTTTCGTGTACATTCAAATTAAATACAAAGGTCAATATATGCAATTAATGCCAATATATATATATATATATATATATATATATATATATATATATATATATATATATATTAATTTATTTATAAAAAATCGTAACGGATATTTTTATAAACAAAATGATGTAGAAGATAATATTCAAATTAAATACAACGGTCAATGTATGCAATTAATTTGCATGTTTAATAGCCATAAAACATACCATTTTGAATTAAATGCTTAAAAAACTTCCATCTCAATTAGTCTAGTGTCTAGTGGTTAAATTTTATATTTTACCTTATTTTAATTTTTTTTGTCAATTTATTTCGTTGTTATGCACGGGACGCAAAATTAATTTAAAGTATCACTAAAAGGAAAGAAATCTCGTGATCAGCATTTAATAAATTAAATTGTAAAAATTAATCTTTAAAAATTCACCAAAAATCAGAAAATGGAGGTAAAGATCCGACAAAGATTTCATTTTAAAGGAATTTTTATGATTTTTCGCGTGATGTAAATTTTATAACCCTCAGATTATTATTTTAAATGCAAACAATAGGTTACAATTGAACCTTAATAAATTGATGCGGGCATGTCTTGGACAAGCAAGGACTCATGGAGAATTGGCCGTTATCATACATTTATTCGACAATACTAAAAATTCTTTTAAAGTAAAATTAATAATAAAATAAGGTTCACATTCATATTATCAACTAATACATGAGGAATTCAGAAGTAGAGGCAAAATATTCAGTCAAAGCAAATATTTCTGAGTTCTTTCGGGAGGCACTTACGACTGTTAAAGAATGTAGGGATGAACGCTTTCGTTGTCAGGTGCCCACATCAGTTCAGACTCGGCATCATCATGTCAGACTACAGGAACTTCTACAAGTCTCCGCGACAGCGCAATCGGCTCAAGCGAAATCTGTCGACCTTTTTTTTTAGGGTCTGGTGTTCGTTTAACAGGGTCATTTTGCCCCCCCCCTTTTTCTCTCATTGGACAGTGAGTTGCCTTTATTTTAACAGTTTCGGCCCCAATTAGTCCCTTATTTCACTGCTCATGTTCACAGTATACAAAGTACCTCCCCACCATAATTTTCGTTTGGGATACCTCTGACCATTATTTGAAAGTTTTATTGTGGGCCAAAAAATGTCGTCACCATCTATCTTACAAACATTTATAGTCTTTTCATCGCTATCAATGGTCACACAGACAGTTTTTCTTTTACTCCACCCTGTCCGCCAAAATTACCTCCATCTGTCCACCAAAATTAGAGAGAATACACATTAACTGGGAACGTTACACCTTTAAGGAGTACCTCAAGCCCCGTCAGTGTTATAAGTGCCTGAAATATGGCCACACTTCTAAGTTTTGTAGAGCTGAGACCGCGACGTGCTATAACTGCGGGGAATCGGGGCACGAGGGAAAAGGGTGTAACAAAAAAAATGAATCTTGCCATAATTGCATTCTCTCCAATAACAATACCAAGGACAAAAAAAATCATGTAAAAACTAACCATAGGGCTAACTTTAGGGGGGGGCGACGCTTTTCAGAAAGAACTTAATAGATTGAGGAACTTTATCAATTATGGATAGTGCCTCCCTTTCTTGTCGACAGGTGAACATTGGTAAAAGTAGGTTCGCCTGCAGTCAGCTTAGGGCTGACATTTGCGTCACCCCCATTTCGTTTGCCTTTGTTCAGGAGCCGTACACTTTAAATAATTCTGTTGTTGGTTTTGGTTCTTCTCTGAGTATTGTTTCCAGTTCTTTAAATCCGAAGTCTTGTATTGTAGTTAATAATAATTTACCTTTTACTGTTGTTTTCTGTGATTCTTTTGTTAATGCTATTTTTGTTAATCAGATCAACATTTTATTTATTAATACTTACATTCCTCCCGGTAATGAGGAGCTGTTTGATGAAATTCTGAGTAATATTACTGGTATTATTAACTTGAAACAATGGGAAAACATTGCCCTGCTCGGTGATTTTAATTCTAAGCATTCTGCTTGGGGGAGCCAGATTATTGACAATAGAGGTATTATTCTTTTGGATTTTATTAACCAGTTTTCTTTTAATCTCCATAATCCTAGTAACGGCGCCCCGACTTTTGTTTCCTCCAGAGGTAGAAGCTGGATTGATTTAACTCTTACAAGTTTCAATAGTAATACAGTTATCACCGATTGGTTAGTGTCAGACCAAATTAACGGTTCTGAACATCAAAACACTAACTTCAATATTAGCACTACTTCTCCAACTGTCTCTTATCCTAATTTTGTAAAATATAATCTGAACAATAGAAACTGGCTCAACATCAAATGTAATCTTTTCAATAATTTTTATGATTTTCCTCACACTGATCTCAACAACATGGTACAGTCTATTCAGTCTTCTGTTTTTAGTTCTTTCCCGGGCAACTTTGGCGCTGTTCCCCTCACAGGAAAATCCCTCCACAGGGTCCCTTGGTGGACCGTTGATCTGTCTATTGCTAGGAAGCGTGTTAGAGCGCTTCGAAGAAAGTTTCAGCGTTCCACTACTAGTGATACCGAAAGATCTGCCAACAGGGCTTGTTGGGTTCGTGCCCACGCCAAATATAAGAGGTTGGTTATGTCTGCCAAGAGGAATTCCTGGAGGGAGTTTTTAAGCAATATTTCTGAGGAAACCCCGTTCTGTAATTTCAAATCCCTTATCAGTGAGGTTTCGGTTTCTGTTTTTTGTAGTAAGTTTGATTCTGTTGACAGCTTTTTTGTTAAAGATAATATCGATAGCCTTATTTCCTTTCATTTTCCCCACAATAATGTCAATACTCTTTCTCATAATCATGGTTGATACAATAACATTGAGCAGTTTGACCCTGTTTCTTTTTCTGAACTTAAATACACCCTTAGTACTTTTAAAGCGAAAAAGGCTCCTGGCCCCGATGGGATCTGTCTGGATGTAATTTTAGAGATTTTTGCTATTAACCCGTTTTTATTTATTGACCTTTTTAATAATTGTCTCAACCAGGGTTTGTTCCCTGAGGAATGGAAAATAGCTAGACTGATTTTTCTGCCTAAGGCAGATCGTGACCCTCAAAGTTTTAGTTCTTATCGTTCCCTTTGTTTACTGCCCATTTTGGGTAAGGTTTTTGAAAAAATTATTGCCAATAGGTGACAGGAGTTTATTAACAGAAACAATATTATCAGTGACTTTCAGTTTGGTTTTGTTAGGGGCAGGAGCACTCTCGATGCACTTTCTTTTGTTGTTAATAAAGTCAAAGAGCTCAGATTCAATAACCATGTTGCTTTAATTTCTTTTGATATTAAAAACGCTTTCAATTCTGTTTGCTGGGACGACATTTTGAATAAATTAATAGACATTAAGGCTCCTCCATACTTGGTTAACATTTATTTTAGTTATTTTTCAAATAGATTTGTTTCTTATTCCAACCAGTTTTTAAGCATTAAAAAACAATATGACTTAGGTGTTCCTCAAGGCGCTATTTCTTCTCCCCTGCTTTGGAATCTTATTATTAATGACATTTTTGATATTGCCCTTCCAGATAAAACCTTTTTAATTGCGTATGCCGATGATATTCTTTTGATTTCTGCAGATACTTCTTTCCCCGGTCTTGAAAATAAGTGTAATAGTGTCACCCAGTCCCTGGTGGACTGGAGCTCTAAATTCAGCCTTAAGTTTGATGACAAGAAAACTAATTTGCTTTATTTTATCAAAAAGGGTTGTAAGCCGGGGAAAAACCCAATTATAAAATTTGAAGGTGAAAAAATTAAAGTTGTTAATAGTATTAAATATCTCGGACTAATTTTGGACAATAACCTCACTTGGAATGAACACTTTAAATACATACATAACAAAACCCAAACTATTTTTAATAAACTTATCCGAATTTCAAAAGCCACTTGTGGGGTTGGTACTGCTGTTATTAAAATCATATATAAAATTGTAATAGAAAAAATAATCTTGTATGGTGCCCCAATCTGGTGGAATAATAACGTTAGAACTGTCAACTCCTTGAACAAAGTTTTTAGATCTGCCTTGTTAACAATTACAAAAGCTTATAGAACTTCCTCCACCGCCTCTTTAGGTGTGATTGCTGGTATCCCCCCTATTGATTTGACCGCCTCCCTTGAAACTGCATTGTTTTAGTTGAAAAGCAATAATCCTGTTAATATTTTTGGCATAACTTTACACCCCGAGGACATCGAGAAACCTAACCGTTATGTTTCATTTAAAGACAATATTTTTTCATATACAACTTTCAATCCTCTTTCTCCCGGTGACTTTCAGTTTTTCATTTATACCGATGGCTCAAGGATGAATAACAGAGTTGGTTCTGGTTTTGTTGTTTTTAATTCTGCTAATAATAATATCCACACTGGTTCCTTCCGTATCAACGATGAGGCTTCGGTTTTTCAAGCTGAGCTTTACGCAATCTATAAAGCAATAGAATGGGCTTTTATTAATGAGGTTTCGTCTTTCTGTTTAGTTTCTGACTCTCGCTCGGCTCTGGAGGCTCTTTGCCTCTATCCTAATTACAATTCCTTAATTATCAAAATTCGTTCTTTTATTTTCCATTTTACTTCATCTGAGCTGGTTTTTAAGTTATGCTGGACTAGGGCTCACGTTGGGACTGATGGCAATGAAGCTGCCGACGCGGCAGCCAAGTCAGCTGGGGAGCTAGCTATCGTCGACGGTAGGGTTGGCATTTCCCCCGGTAGATGTCGGCGCCGCCTTTTGAGCCATTTGTGGTTAGCATGGCAAGCGCGTTGGGAGTCTTTGGATGTCAGCGGTTACACGCGTTCTCTGGTCCCCAGCGTTTCAGTATTTAGGGATTTTTCTGGTTACTTTTTAAGTCAATTTATAACCGGTCATGGCAAATTTCCGTCTTATTATCACCGTTTCCTCAATAGATTTCCTGTTTGCATTTGTGGTGAGGATTGTGCCGATCCCATTCATTATGTTTATAATTGTCCATACTTTAATGACCTCCGACGTAGCCTGTTTCCTCATAATCTTTCCGAAATACACCCTTCTCGTCTGTTACTCAATCCCGTTTCTCGTCAGAATATCTCTAAATTTATACATCAAATCAATATTTTGGAAGAGGAAATATTTCAATATTAACTACTCATTTCATCTCATCTTTTTTGCCCTCGTCCTTTGCATCAGTTTTGTTTTTAGTTTACATTTTGTACTGTACCCGTACTTTTGAGCTGACAATGGCTCTCCTTGGTTTTTCGCTTTTTGTTCTCCTTGGAGTTTTTGAAGTTTGGAGTCGTTTGACTCTCCTTGGTTTTTGTTGTTTGGTTGAGAAAGACAGGGGTCTCTCATCTTTTTGAACATTTCTTTAGTTTCGTCTCTTAAAACATTGGTTTGCTGCTTTTTTTTCTCTGGGTGTGCTGCTCTTCAGTTGTCGTTTTGTTATGTTTGCTTTTGCCCATCACCATTGCTAACGTGTTGTTGTTTATCTCATCGTAACCTTCGTAACACCTTGCAAGTAATGTTTATACACCGTGGTTCTCCTTAGCAGTGCTTCATCGTTTTGTTTTGTTGCGGTCGGGTCGGCTGCACGCCTTAGTGGATACTAACAGTTTTAGTGTCATTGTCTTTTGTTGTCCCACGGTTCGGACTGGGGTCCGTTTGTTTTCTTTTTTTTTTAAGGAGCGATGCCAGCTTTCAAGCAGGCCGGGGCTCTGTATTAATATCATTACTCCACCCTTTTGGCTTATAGTTCAATGCCTTTAGTGTGCCTTTAGTGTTCAATGCCTTTAGTGCTCAAGTCTTTATTTATATTTTGCCTCTGTAGTGGTTATAAGAGTTTTATTATTGACAGTCTTTCGACCACACACCGAGGTGAATTATAACATCCAGCGCTTCTACACAAACTTAAAAAAGTTACAAAAACAGCTTAAAAATTTAATTTAAAAAAAATCTAAGAAGAATTTTTCAAAAACTTTCTTAGTGCATCCCAACACTATAAGAAGAATAGCCATGCAAAATTTGGGCTCTTTAGGTCCAGCGGTTTGGTCTGTGCGTTACCTATCAGTCAGTCAGTCAGTCACTGAACTGTTTTATAAATATAGATTATGAGATGAACGCATATAGAAATCGGCTTACCGATTCTTACTTCGATGATGTATTGAGAGCATGTAGCAAGTATAAACCTGATTTCTCTAAAATTGTCAAAAATTTGTCTCAACGTAAAAATCACACTCACTTTTAAAATAAACGCTTGAATACATTTAGGGTTAGAGTTTTTTTACAATATGATATTATAAGGCATAGTATAGTGTACTATGTTGCGGCCCACGTAATGTAGCAAATATATGCATAAAGCCAGAGAGAAAAAAGAAGGTTGCGTATGTTGGTCTAGAACTTCAGATAAACCACAAAGAAAAAGTTTCAGCTTCCTAGGCCTTATGGTTCCAGAGATACAGTGATCAGTCAGTCAGTCAGTGGTATTTGACTTTTATGTACAAATAGATTTAAAACGGCAAAACGTAATACATTGGAATACATTTGAAAAAAAAAATTAATTAAAAATTTTTTTTAGCTTTTAGTCAGTTTTGGGCCGATTTTAATGAAACTCGGTATGTATATGTTTCTTGAGCTGCACTTTCATTTAAAAGTAATCCGGTTGAAATCTAGTGTTAAATACGTGTTTCAGATTTTTTTCAGGGGTGGGTGGGGGTAAAGACCCTTTTAATCCAATTAAAGTTTGAATTTTTAAAAAGATTTCTTAGTGAGTACCTGGAGACTAAGAACCACAATCCAAAATTTCAGCTTCGCTATTTTATGGTTCCAGAGATACAGTGATTAGTCAGTGAATGTGTGAGTGGTATTTGGCTTTTATATATACAGATTGCTCCAAATAATTTCTTCATTTACGCAATAACTTCTACCTCTCATACATGAACGACTATTAGCATATTTAACTATTAGCATATTTACTCTCCATTTCTAAATTTCTAACTTTGGAGAGTATCATGACAGACGGAAGTGGCAACTTTTCTGTTTCAATTACAAGACCAGGTTTATTCATCTGCAGTTGTAGAGCTTTACTTGCTTTCACCTGAACTCCAAAAGAATGATCGACGAAATGTTTGCCCCCAAACTGATTGTTTTATAATGCGCAACTAAATAACAGTAAAGTGCGTAATTATATCACTTGTTATGAACAGCTGAATTACAGCAGAAAGAATTGCGAGTAGGTTAATCGCTAGTTATCCACATTTGACAAAGTTCTAAAGTCCTAAACAGTAGTGTACCCCTTTCCCTCGACATGATGACGAGTAATAAGTTCAAAGACCTGCAGGCGATAAATAAAATCGTAGATAATAGTTATCTCTAAATATAACGGGAAATTCGTGTGGCATACAGAAATCCAGTAAAATAAAATTTGATAAATATTGCAGAACAAGATATTTTCAGATTTAAATAAAGTTACAAAATGTATCTGTCCCGCTAGCAGGCACTTGGATCAAAGTCAGTCTTTTACCTTCGGATGCTCCAGGTCCTTGGCCAACAGAAGCTGTCCCCCTTACCCTACTTGTCATGAGGTTTGCAAGTGGCCACTTGAGGTGCCTAAAATTTTATCACCAAAACAAAACCTTTCCCACTTGTCAACAGTGTTATAACAAGCAGGCAACTCTTGGTCACATCCTAACTTGTCTAAACTTATCTAGGAAGGATTTTGTTACCGATCCTCTCTATTTGATGGATCTACTGAGGATATATGGATTCATGGACCTGATCTAGCGCCAGGTCAGGAGGGATTAGTAACAATATACAAGAATCTTAAAACAGTGGATGCGAGCATGTGTTGGGGGCAAGCAAGGAATCACAGAGAATTGGCCTTTGTCATTCATTTATTTTGCAATACTAAAAATCCTTTTAAAGTGAAATTAATAATAGAATAAGGTTTCCCTTTATATTATCATTTAATACATGAGGAATCAGAAGCAGAGACAAAGTATTCGGTCAAAGAAATTATTTCTAGGATCTTTCGGAAGGCACTTACTACTGTTGATGAATACAGCGATGAATGATTTCGTTGACAGGGACCCACATCATGTCATATTCAGCATCATCATGTCGGTTTCCAGGACTTTCCGCCAAACTCCGAGACAGCTCAATTGGCATTTTATGTCAACCGAGCTTTAGGGAACAGCAAGCGAAAACTGTCGACGTTTTCTTGTTTTTTCCTGGAGGGGCTGTGGTCCGTTTACCGAGGCCATTTTGGCCTGCCCCTTTTTCTCTCTTTGGACAGTGGACTGCCTTTCTATTAGCAGTTTCTGCCCCAATTGGTCCCTTATTTACCTCCCTTATTTTCGTTTGAGATGCCACTTTGACCATTATCTGAAAGTTTTATTGTAGGCCATAAAATAACGTCACCATCTATCTTGCAATATTTATAGTCTTTTGATCGCTATCAATGGCCATACAGACAGCTTTTCTTTTACGCCAACTAATTGTTCCTCAAGTCTTTATTTATTTTTTGCCTCTGAAGTTGTTATAAGAGTTTTATTATTGACCGTCTCTCGACCACACACTGCAGTGAATTATGACATTCAGCGCTTCTACGAACAACAACAGCAGCAACAACAACAACAACAACAACAAAATGTATCGCACACTATGCATTGCTCATATACTGTGCACGTTCTCTCTTAGGCTTAGAAGCATTACCAGCATCACTGTGTTGTAGTCATCATGACATAAGAGCTTTCTGAACACAAGTACTACCATAAAATGGCAACTAAAGGCCGCTGGGTAATATCCCTATTGGATTCTCTCAGCTCAATGTTAACCTATGGAGAAAATGTTTCCACTGATTATCGACTTTTATTCAAAGATCTTCTCTTCTGATTGTACTCCGCAATAGAGTCAAATTTCTTACTCGGGTACCTTCTTCATTTTAGAAATGCCGTCCACCAAAGGAAAATATTTTCGTTTAAGTCACAGTATACCCCATATTTTTCCCGAATATTAACATTTAAAAATATTATTTGCGTTTCTTTTAAAATATGAAAAAGATACCCGGGTGAAAAATTTCTCTTTACAGAGTACAATTGAAAAATAAATCTTTAAATTTAAGTTGATAATCACCGTAAAAATTTTCTTTATAGGTTGACATTGAGCTGAGGGAATCCAATAGGGATACTATAAAATTGCGATCATTCATTCCCCCTATCCAATTCTTAGGTTTAAAACTTTCAGTAATGGCATTCGTATTAGCGTCATTTGAGTGGCATCTTTAAAAGAAATATTAACATTTCAATCACCGCCCTCATCGTGTAGTGGTTATCGATCTGAGCTGACACGCAATGGGCTTGGGTTCAAATCCCTACTAAGGCTTAGTCCTTTACGTGTCGTCTACCTCATATGGAGTGTTCCGTCCTGCACCAGCAATCACCGTTCATAGGTGGCAGCACTGACCTAGTAATGTTTTTGTAACGGTGTGTGGCAACATTCACTTTTGTTTAGAAATCTGTTTAACGTAATGCGAACAGGGCTTCTGCTCGATTTTTTTATGTATTATCTAAAGTAAAAGTTTGGAGGATGTCTGGGAAGTGAAAGCAATTCATCATTCATATGTAAGTCAGTTTAAAATTCATTCTTTATGCTATTCGGTTTTTCAATTTCCCAGCGTCGACCCATTACTTATATTCAATTGTATTCTATTAAATGTGCAAGTATTGTAATTAATTTTGTTTAAAGTCGAAATAAATCATAAAATCAGTACAGTCCACTAAATCTATTAA
>OU015490.1:81642833-81667996 GCA_907164885.2 Dolomedes plantarius
TACTGTGTCCAGACACTCTGTAGACACCCCCAGTACTCCAAAAAGAAAAATTAACTGTGACAGACCAATTAATAAACGTATTAAAATAACATCTGAGGACATATTGGAGCAAGCCTCAAATGTGCTGAAAGAGTTAAATACCAATAAAAAGGAGCTTGGAGGATGGTGAGGATGGCTATGGTCAATACATAGCGGACTATATGAGATCAATGTCGAGAAAAAAAAAAGAGAGAAGACAAGAATGAAGATTCAACAAATTTTATATGATATTAAATATAATGAAAAAAGTGACGATGAATAAAATAAAATTTAAAACATTTAATTTATTTCAGAGAAAATTCTTAATGATATTTACTCATATCACTTTGCCATGGAACAGCACCGACAGAATTAAAATATGTACAAAATATTTCACGTACCTGTTTGGAACATTGAGATGAATTTTGTGGTACTCTCCGAAAGTTATGGAGGCTGCTATTTCTATAAACGTCATTCCATATACGCAGGAGCGATTAATCGCCAATTTCAGGTACGCAAGCGCGTTTAAACGCCAATTCCAGACGTTTGCTTTTGCGATTCAAAAGCAACGATAGTTAGCACACGATGTTTTTTCATCGCGAAAGGGAATCGTATCTTGAATCCGTTGCATTTGAAACGCGTACACGTTGACGTGTGATAGGGCCTTTAGATTTAAAAATATTTTTTTAAATTGTACTCCATAATAGAGAAAGAAATTTTACACCTTGGGGCATTTTCCATTTTTTGGATAAAAAAATGCAAACAATGTTTTAAAATTTAAATTATCCAGGGGAAAAAAAATCTGGTATAGTAAACGCCCCTCAATTCCTTTGCTGTACGAAATTTATAAAATGAATCCTGTTGCAAGGTGCAGAGAAGTTCAGGCTATCTGAAAATACCCTTTTAGCTAGATTATCAGCATTTATGTAGCTGTCAATAGTAGACATATTTGCTCCTTCGCATAGCATTGAGGTAAGCGAGTACACAGCAGCCGTAAGACAAAGTTTTCCAAAGAACTAGATTGTGATCAATTGGGAAGCATGGTAAAACTATTTATCCCCCAGTACAATGTTTTTTAAATCTAAGATGGACTGCTTTTGAATACCAGGTCCTACAGCTATTGGAACCGGGTACTTCGGATACCCGGATCTGCAATCCTTAGCGAAGCCGTATGTAAGAGGAAAAAAAAAATCTGAAAAGAATTCTACATCAGGTGTTAAATTCATTTTTAATGCGACATCGGCGGTCATGTTTCGGACATTTCAAAGATACTGAAAAAAATGCGTCAATTAATGAAACAACTGAATCTGAAATTGTCAAAACAATTTATTTAGATAATACAAACAACAGCAACAAAAGGGAAATACTTTTACAGATGCAAAATATTTTAAAAGTAGTTTACAGTTTGTAGAGTTAGAATTAAGAATTTTTGACGAACGAAAATGAGGGAGAAACTAAAAATAATTGCTTGATAAAACAACAAATATTGATTTTTTTTTTACACATCTAACGTCTTAATTAATATTTGATAGTATTAACCTTTTCTTTACGGGGTGGGATAGCATGTATCCCAAGAATACGGGCCCAAGAATGAATATATATATATATATATATATATATATATATATATATATATATATATATATATATATATATATATATATATATATATATATATATATATATATATATATACTATAACCTCTTTAATGGTCGTTCTTACAGAGGGGATATGAAATTACCCGTTCTAAAGAGGGAATCGAAAAAATGGGTCCCGTAAGCAAAAGGTTAATATGAGTATAATTAATCTTTGATAGTATTAATAGTTTATAATATCTTTGATGGTATTAATATGAGTATAACATGACAGGAGCGATACAGAGGTTTCGCTCGTGAAGATTTTTTAGTAATATTTATAATCGTAATTGATCTCTTCCTGACAACATACCCAATAGTATTGAAATTAATTATGATGATATTATTTTGAAATTAATTATGATATAATCACTCATACAGGATAGTCCAAAAATACTGTAATGCACAAGTTTTCAGGGTATTAAAATTTTTCTAAAATTTCTTTTTTATATTTACTGCTTACTTTCGTGTTCATATTTGAATTGAGCGCGTCTTTTTTACGTAAGATTAAAGTGTTCTTCTCCATTTTAGTTTAAAGTTAGGATACAAGATGGCGTCTGAACAAGTGCGAACGCGCTGCTGTCAGTGCTTTTTTCCTGTGGTGCAATTAAACTATTGTTTCCCGTTTACTCAGTTGCCGCAACTGCAATACTTCCCTGCTTTGGAAATTTTCGGCCACCCTGTATACATCGTAAAGATCATCAGCTTCTTTTCCCAACTCCTCCGCAGTTTTTAAAATTTTCATCCCCTCGGGGCTGCGGGAGTACCTGTAAATGTCCACAGAAGTTTTGACGATGCCGACGGTGTCAAACACCATGCCGACAACGCCCAATGTGACTTGAGCAATCGCTGCAGAGTCCGCAGCTATCAAACTTGCTGCACCAAACATATCTCTGGAATGCCCCACCAGAAGAGTCACAGCTGCGACACTTTTGGCGGTCAAAGCGGCAAAATCGCATACCAGGCGACTCTCAGTCTTGCACATTAGGAGAAAGACTGTCGTGTACACTCTGACGATGGTCACCACAGCTGCGATCGGGAGTTCATTGTCATACGACCCCACCACGTTCATGATCATTTTCACACCCTTTTCGACTTTTTTCAACCTTTTGTGGCCATCCTTAATTTTCGCTGCCTTATGAATCAATTTTCTTGTGCTTTCAGTTAAGTCTTTCATGATATTGATGTCTAGAACGCTATCGAGAGCTTCCTGGAGTTCCGTCGCGCGTTTCAGCGAAACACTCATACCCGCGAAATATTTCTTGTCTTTCTCTATCAACTTCCTGGCTTTTTTAACTTTTCTTTTCAGCCTCACAGTTTCAGATATGGATGATCCCAAAACAGCGGCGTTGCCAGCGACTGAGAGGGAGCCACCGGCAATTGCTAAATTTTTCGACACATTCGGGTCAGCTAAGCCTGATGAGAGGCATAGTGCACCTGGGGAAAAAAAAATTCAGATTTACAGAAATTTTAATAATTACAAGATAAAAAGTACTTTTTATATACCATGTCTTTAAATTTTCTGTTGAATCATATAAACTTGGCAATTCTATGTATTAATAAATACTTTTTTAACATTTTCGCGTTTAACTTCTCGTTCCCGTCCCGGCCGATAGATGGCTGCATCATTCTACAAAACATAATTTACAGAAAATGAATTCCATTCTGCTTAAAGATGGCTAAAATTATCAAAAGAATGCATTGTCATCGTGCTCTGAGGTATTCTAAAAGTTTCAAATGTCTAGCTAGTCGGGAAGTTAGTTAAAAATCGATTGCAAGATTTGTACTGGACAAACACACAAACAAACAAGAAAGTGAGTTAATAAAAACATGGTATAAAAATTATTCAAGGATTTAAAAAAAACAATCACCATTGCAAGAGAAAATAAGGAGAGAGTAGATATAATGTTAATATTGCACTATCAATAACAGTTTGTTCAACAATAGTTTTGTGATTGTTTTATTTTACCAAATGTGTCATTATTAAGAGATCATTATTCTTAACACAAATACTTGAATGATTTGAAATTTTGTTTTAAAAAAATTAAAATCTAATATTTAAAATATTTATGTCAGAAAGACACAGCTCCTTAATATTCCATTCTTTATATATATATATATATATATATATATATATATATATATATATATATATATATATATATATATATACATACAGGTAGTCCTCCTACAGTACAGCAACTTACAACACGGTTTCGCTCTAACACGACAGGATGAATTGCGGGAACCCTCGTATAACACTGCAACCTGTAAAACGGTTTCGCTCTAACACGATAGGATGAATTGCGGGAACCCTCGTATAACACTGCAACCTGTAAAACGGTTTCGCTCTAACACGATAGGATGAATTGCGGGAACACTGCAACCTGTAAAACGGTTTCGCTCTAACACGATAGGATGAATTGCGGGAACCCTCCTATAACACTGCAACCTGTAAAATGGTTTCGCTCTAACACGATAAATAAATTTGGAAAACCTTTGTACAACACTGTACTTCTATAGCACTAGGGCCCGTATGCAGAACAAACGCTGGAGCTTTGTGTCTCTCGTTTCGCAAACGGGGGGTTGTTGCGAGATTAGGGGGTGAGCACTCTTTTTAGCTATGCTGATCAAACAATTTGCGCTTCCGCAAATGATGACGTCAAGATGTGTAAGAAAACCTTATATGGTCAAGCCACGCCCTTTTTCTCCTCCCTTTTGCGGGAGCTGGGGTCCCTCATGAACCCTAACCTGCGGGGGGGATTCGACGGTCAATTTAGCGAAACCGTCCGACTGAACTGCCTCAAACACGGCATTTTAATTGCTTCCTTGCGTTGGGGTTCAAGAAAAAGTATACAGTATTGGAAAAAACCCGCGCTTTGACTTCGATCAATGTGGCTGTTTCTTTTACATTTTGTAGATAAAATTGTCTCAAAGGACATCAAATTTTTCAGTAGAGAAAAAAGTGCAGTAAAGGCATCACTGATGAGTCATTCTATTCATCTGCATTGGTAAGTAATTTCAGTTGTATTTGAAAAGAAAAAAATGTAATTTGACTTTAGCAATATCCTAATATTTTATTATTATTTTTTTACTTGTAGGCTGTTTTAAAACAGAAAAAAATGGATGGTAAGTAAACTATTAATTTTGTATTTAATTACCTGTTTATTAGAATTTCTTTTAATCATTTTCAATGCTATTTATAATATATCATATTTTTACATTGCAAGATATTTATCATAAATAAATTTAATGAAAGCAAAATTTTAAAATGTCCTAATGCTTATTTAAGGGACAATTAAGTACTAAAAGTGTTCTGTTAGACTTTTCTGGCATTTGTGTACAAGAATATCATATTTCTATTTTTGTTTATAAATCTTATTATAAATTTTTAAAAATGCTGTTAGTTAATCATTAAACAAAGATCAAAATATTTTGTTGCAGGAGGCTTTGTTACCAGGTAAAGATCACCGCATTATTAATATTTGAGGGTGGGGATTGAGACCATGACATTGTACACTTAAATAGCAAATATAAATTTAATAATTGTGCTTCAAAAGATTACTGCCAATGCTCAGTCATATATCAGAATTATGTTTAGCTTTATGATTGTTAAATGCAACTATGTATTTAATAATCATAAAGCTAAGAAAAATCCCAGAGAAAAAAATAGCTATTGTAACTAACAAAATGAATGTTTGTTTCATAATGCTTTTGGAAAATTTGAATTTTTTAAATAAATTTAAAGTAAAATTATTTGCTATTTATACTAATTAATTCCCCCCCCCCCAGAAAGTTGTTGTTATTCAAAGTGAATTACAATACATAAGATTGTAACTACCACTAAAACAGCAGAAACAAAGTCTTGGCATATTGCTCAATCATCAAGTAAGTTATTTGGATTTTGATAAATTTAAATCAAATTTTTGTAACAAGTTTTAAAATATAAATTTCAGATTGAAATTGTTGGAGATAATTAAAAAATTTTTAGTACCATACTTTATAGAAATTAAACAATTGTATGTTTTACGTAACATACATAGTTTTATGTAAATGCCTGCATAGAACTCTTCTTCATAATTATTTGCAGTTTTACTATATAATCTGTGACAATAACTTCTATGAAATAACATATGTTGATTTTTATGTATGACATAATAGCTCTGTTCCATGTGCTATCTCATTTACTATGTATTTTTTATTATTTTCTAGACAGTTCAACAGTACGTGGCAGGAAGCATCTAGCATTAAAAAGAAAAAGAGAAGCAGCAAATTTGAAGCTGAGGCTCTTCAAACCCAAAAAACTATGGTGCAAGAAATCGAAACAACATCCCGGCAAGGAATTCTGCTAAAAATTAATCAAAATTTAGAAACATTAATTAAAATAATGGAAGACAAAAATAGTTGTTAGTCAGAAATAAAAAGCTTTTAGAGCTCATAAATGCTGAAGATGTTGTAGAAAAAATGTAATAAACACATAAATTCATGTTTGCACAGTCTAAATTTTTGTAATAAAAACTTCATCTTCCATCTCAAGTGGATTATCCGTATCTTGTAATATCCATTCCCTGCTTAAAGAAAGGGATAACATCCTTTTCCTTCGCAAAGCGAATGACTATTCCGGCTTTGCGAGAGAAAAGACGAGTCTTACGAGAGCTCCCTACTAGCCGCAAGTTTTGATCACGTGACGTTCGTATTTACGAGAGAAAAAGGTCTCGCTGTTTGATCTGCATCGCGATTGCGACCCCTCTGCGGAAGGGAGGGGCTTTGCGAGAGCTTTGCTCTCGTAAGTGTTTGATCGGCATACGGGCCTAGATAACATGATTTTTGTTTAACACATTTAAAAATTAAACTACCTTAAAATAATGACAGGGAGAAATAATGATCGATAGTGGCTTTACATGAAAATATATAACCGAATTATAATTTATTCATTTATAACTCTATAAAATTACAAGAAGGTCTAAGCTTAGTTGAAAATCTTGAATGCAAACCCTTCCGCTGAAAGAAGCCGAAAATTCAAAAGGGAGCTGCAAAATTGTTTATCTCCATAGCGTGAATATGCAATGAAATTGTAAGAACCAGCAAATAATCCAAAATTACAGATTTTTTAAAGAGTATAGAAGGTGCAAAAAATCTAAATGAAGAAAAAGGTTCTGAAAGTAAAGGTGATATCTGTAATGAAGCGCTTTCAAAAAAAAAAAAATTAAATTAATATTTTAAGAGAAAATAAAAACTTTGAAAGCTTTGATTCATTACATTTTGTGTTAAAAGGTCGGGGACGTCTTTAATGCCGATGTAATTATAGGACATGGCGTTTGTCGGCAACGGTAGCCAATTTACAAAAGTTTTATGAGCCTAGAGTGTGTGGTTTCTTTTAGATGATAAACGCAGATAAGCAAGGATAGCACCGTGTGTGACGTTAAGTTACGATGACTCTTTGTGGGTGATGGATTGGAGGGGAGCGTTAGAAAACCACATGGTTTGGCGGTGTTTGCGGGTGGTCAATCAGCTGTTTGGATCATTGCGCAAGAGGGGCGTTTTTGATTAAGAAAGAGGGTAGCAAATGAGAGGTTTTGAGGTGTTGAAAATTAACAAATAAAAAGTCGAGAGTTTCTTGAATGGCTGATGAAATGGTTCCGGAGGCGGGAACGTTTAAGAAATTAAAATATTGGAAGTGAGTTGGAAAGAAGAAAGTTGGAGTCAGTCGGAGTCCAGGAGGCCTTGCCCTGGGTCGAATGAAGAGAAAACCTGCCCTTGTTTGATTGCCCCAAAAGTCCGGTCGAATATTCCCGGAGCAAAAATAAAACTAAGGAGGTTTGATGCGTCGGAACTCGATTGATCCTTCCCGAGAAAGAAAACCCGTGTGGAGTGACGACTGATAGTTGATCCCGAATCCGAAAATAAGAGTTGTAGCTGAGAAGATTGCCTCCAGTCCGTCTACAGTGACAAATAACCCAGCGTGGAAGCGTGCCCCATCAAACTAAAGAGAACCTACAGAGTTCCAACTGACGTCACGGAAAGAGTCCCCTACCAGAGTCATCATAGCACCCGAAGGTCGCTCTCAACTAAAAGACGTGAGTTTTTCTATTGATTTTGTTTAGTTCAGATCCCGCGTTTGCTAATGATAGTTAGTGTGAGTTTTACGTATTTGAAAATATCGTGTATTTAATTTGGATAGGAGCTTTTAGAATTTTATGTAGTTCGTATTTACGCTCCCTGAATCAGAACGTCCAACTAAATCGAACCCTGTTTCTATTGCTCGTGGTTTTTGATAGTGAGCAGAGCAGCTAAGATGTTAATTAAAATTTATGAGATAAGATGTAAATATTTGGACAGTGTAAATAAATAAGTTTTTTTTATGTTTTAAACTTGGTTTCAGCAATTATTTACGTGCTGTGTGTTTTAATGTGGAGCAAAGTTGATGTAGCAGATCCAACTGGTTTAAAAATTTGTTCGTTAATTGCTAATTGCGTCCAGAGCCTTGGGTAACAAAATAAATAATTATAACACAACGCACCCAAATACCCCTTGTCTTCAGTAGATAATCTTTGTACTACCACCAAATAATCATGCCCAATAAATAACATGGATGAGCAATACTACAATATCGTTCAATCGAAAAAACATTGTCGTTTGATTGTACTGAGCAATAATGAGGAAGGAATTTATTAAATTAAGGTCGCATTCAATGAAAATAATATTTTTTTTGTTTCATTTCGTTTTGTATTATAAATACATTTATACTTTTATTAAAAATTAAGTTTTTTTTACATGGAATTTATAAAAAAATTTTTGATTTAATAAGTTTTCAGAAAGTAACCCACTGTTTTGAACTCTCTCTGGGTCTCATATAACACGGTTTCACACAACACAGTATTTTCTACGATCCTATCTACCGAATTATAGGAGGTTTACCTGTATATATATATATATATATATATATATATATATATATATATATATACATACACACACATACACACACACACACACACACACATATATATATATATATATATATATATATATATATACACTATATATATATGTGTGTGTGTGTGTGCGTGCGTGTTAGTTACGTTAAAAATACTATTAAAACTGAGAAACATCGTAATATCGTAGTCGTAGAACAGAAATGGTCAATCTTCAATAATTATACGTATTTTAATGAATAAAAGCACATTTTTTTCAGCCATTAGGAAGAGGGAGACGACGCAGGTGTCCATTCCTAAGCCTACATATACAGTGGCCCCCAAAAGTATTCGTACACTTACGATTTTCAATGAAATAGGGGTCTATCCATTAATTATAATGAATATTTTAGAATGGGTATTTAATAATAACATCTATAATCTATTCTTAACTAAACTACATGAAATATTTTGAAAACATAGTAAAACTTTATTTTTAAGAAACCAGTAATCAAAAAATTAACAAACAATTTATCTCACAAAAGTCATCGTACACTGAAATATTTTCAGATAAATTCATAATTAAAATTATCGCCCGGCGCTTTATTTTTATTTTTGAATTGTGGTGGCGTTTAAAATATCGTTTGGCTTTAATTTTTGCTTGCCTATTCCGTAAATTTCTATTTATTATTTAAAAATGTCTCGTAGTCGTGAAGAAACAACTAACAGCATTTGAAAATTGAATATTTTTCATCATAGTAGTGGTAAATCAGTTCGGAATATTGCTAAATTACTTAATTTATCCCATTCTTCTGCGCAGTATGTGATAAAACGCTTTAAAGAAGAAAATCGGATCGAAAACAAGGTAAGAAAAGGTCGTCCGTCAAAGTTAACAAAACGTGATCAGAGATTTATAATTAAATAATTTGTGAAAAATCCAAGTTTGAGTGCTGTAAAAATTTCTGCAGAATTTAATGAAACATTTTCTACTTCAATTTCATCTGAAACTGTTCGACGAGTTCTCAGAGCAGCTGGATTACATGGACGTTCTGACCGTAGAAAATTTTTTGTGAGTGAGAAAAACAGAAAGCTTAGGCTTTCCTTCGCACTATCAATGATAAATAAGCCCCAAACGTATTGGAATAATGTCTTATTTGCCGATGAAAGCAAGTTTAACATTTTTGGTTCCGACGGTCGTATAATCGTACGGAGAAGAAAAAATGAGGAACTTAATCCCAAGAACTTATTAGGAACAGTTAAGCATGGCGCTGGAGATGTCCTTGTGTGGGGGTGTATGTCAGCATCCGGACTAGGTAATTTGGTATTTATTGATGGCATAATGAATCCTGCTGTTTATATAAATATTTTAAGAAACAATTTAAAATTATCAGCCCAAAATTTGGGTATTGGAAACAACTTTGTTTTTTTATCAAGATAGCACACGGCTAAGCACACGGCTCTCAACGTTCGCCTCTGGTGTCTCTATAATTGTTCACAAGTTTTCAAAACACCACCTCAGTCCCCAAATTTAAACCCAATAGAACATATTTGGAGAGAACTGGAGGTTCGAGTACGAAAACACGACATTCACACGAAAAGCGAACTAAAAACAATTATGATGGAAGAATGAATGAACATTGACGCAGAAATTACAAAAGAACTAATGCAATCTATTTCCAGACGTTTAAAAGCTTTTGTGGATGCTAAAGGATATCATACTAAATATTAATTTAACGAAAAATTAGAATATTTACTAATATGTAGAGATTTTTTGCAAGTGTACGATGACTTTTGTGAGATAAAGTTTTTGTTACTTTTTGATTATTGGTTTCTTAAAAATAAAGTTTTACTATTTTTTAAAAATATTTTATGAAGTTTTGTTAAGAATAAACTTTAGATCTTATTATTAAATACCCATGCTGAAATATTCATTTTAATTAATGGATAGACCCCCTATTTAATTAAAAATCGTAAGTGTACGAACACTTTTGGGAGCTGCTGTATGTATGTATGTATGTATGTAGTAATGTTTCCCTGAAGAGAATTAATGCACAATGTTTTTTTATTTTTGAATTGTAGTGGCATTTAAAATATCGTTTGGCATTGATTTACATACGAACATAAAAGATCTGTATCTACTTTCGAAAAGTACAAGTATTTTACAGCCAATGAATTAGGGAGCAATTGCCCATACCAAAGCAATTTATTTAAAAATGTTTGCACAAGCAATTACGTCAGTTGAAGAGGGGTCGAACTTAAGGTTGCTATGTACTAACCCCATTGGATTGGTCACCACAATGTTAATCTATGGAGAAAATTTGTCCACGGATTGCCGACTTGGATTCAAAGATTTTTTTTTAAAAATTTCACTCCGTCATAAAGAAAGAAATTTTACATTTGTGTTAATTTTTCGTTTTTTTAAATGCAATTAATATTTTAAAAATTAAATTATTCGGGGGAAAATCTGGTATAGTGTGTTTTAAACGCTCATAAATTTCTTCGGTGGACGAAATTTATAAAATGAATCCTGTAGCGTTTTGCAGAAAATTTCAGACTATCTGACAATACCAATTTTATTGGATTATCAGCATTTATGTACCGGAAATAGTTGACAAAAATATATTTTAAATAAAAAATTTGGTGGCAGTGCATAACCCCTCTATAGAGAGAGAGCCATTACAATCCCTCAAAATGTCAATCCTAAGGGGGTTGGAATTCTCGAACTGTCAACTGGACTCCTCCCACCACAAGAGTCTGCAAGAAGAGGAAAAGGGAAATACGATTTTTTTTTCTTAGTACATAGCAGCCTTAAAAGCATTTTGGAAAAATTATAATATTCTTCATAGTATTAAGATCATAGATAGAGGATGTAAAGAAGTCACTCCAGCATGAATTTATGGAATATGGAAGAAACTAACAAAACGTTTTGAAACGAATGCAGTTCATTCATTATCCGGACAAGCAGATCCTCTGATCGAAGTTATAGATCTGATCTTGAAATTTTGGTGAGAAACTTAATCTGGAAATTGACAACGAAGACATCAAATAATTTTTTTAACGTGATCCAGAAGAGCTTACCAATGAGGATTTGCAAGAGATTGCAACACATTGTGATGCAAAAGAATGGACGGATACAAGCGAACCAGCCAAAGAACAATAATAACAAAAATTTTGGAAAAAAATGGCTTCAGATTTTCACTTTAATAATAAAGGACTACAACAGTTAGAAGCAATGGATCCAAATGAAGAAAGATTCACAAGTGTCAATCGTCGTATTCAGGAAAATATGGCTTGCTAGCACACAATATACAAGAAAAAGAAGACGAAAACTGTTCAAACTACCTTGGATAACTTTGTTTAAAAAAGCTTGCAACATCTTTTCTGTCGCAAATTCTGAACATATATATATATATATATATATATATATATATATATATATATATATATATATATATATAATATATATATATATATATATATAAAATATATATATATATGTATATAAATACAGTATATAATATATATATATATATATATAATATATATATATATATATATATATATATATATATATATATATATATATATATATATATATATAATATATATATATATATATATATATATATGTATATAAATACAGTATTGACACCGCTGATGAAGAAATGCTGTCTAAAACCGTATTCATAATTATCTTTACATGTTGGATGTTCCTGGCTTCATGTAGCTTTAGAGCTATTACTGGTTTTCTCTTTCATCTTATTCTTATATATATATATATATATATATATATATATATATATATATATATATATACAGTGGCTCCCATAAGTGTTCGTACACTTAAGATTTTCAACGAAATAGGGGTCTATCCCTTAATTAAAACGAATATTTCAGAATGGGTATTTAATAATAAGATCTAAAGTTTATTCTTAACAAAACTTCATAAAACATTTTTAAACATAGTAAAACTTTATTTTTAAGAAACCAATAATTAAAAAGCAACAAAAACTTTATCTCACAAAAGTCATCGTACACTTGTAAAAAATCTCTACGTATTAGTAAATATTCTAATTTTTCGTTAAATTAATATTTAGTAGGATATCCTTTAGCATCCACAACAGCTTTTAAACGTCCGGGAATAGATTGCTTTAGTTCTTTTGTAATTTTTGCATCAATGTTAATCCATCCTTCAATCATGATTGGTTTTAGTTCGCTTTTCGTGATAATGTCGTGATTTCGTACTCGAATCTCCAGTTCTCTCCAAATATGTTCTATTGGGTTTAAATCTGGCGATTGAGGTGGTGTTTTCAAAACTTCTGGACAATTATAGAAACACCAGATGCGAACGTTGAGAGCCGTGTGCTTAGGATCGTTATCTTGATAAAAAACAAAGTTGTTTCCAATACCCAAATTTTGGGCTGATAATTTTAAATTGTCTCTTAAAATATTTATATAAACAGCATGATTCATTATGCCATCAATAAAACCAAATTACCTAGTCCTGAAGCTGACATGCACCTCCACACAAGGACACCTCCACCGCCATGCTTAACTGTTCCTAATAAGTTCTTGGGATTAAGTTCCTCATTTTTTCTTCTCCGTACGATTATACGCCTATCGGAATCAAAAATGTTAAACTTGCTTTCATCGGCAAATAAGACATTATTCCAATACGTTTGGGGCTTATTTATCATTGATAGTGCGAAGGAAAGCCTAAGCTTTCTGTTTTTCTCACTCACAAAAAATTTTCTACGGGCAGAACGCCCGCGTAATCCAGCTGCTCTGAGAACTCGTCGAACAGTTTCAGGTGAAATTGAAGTAGAAAATGTTTTATTGAATTCTGCAGAAATTTTTACAGCACTCAAACGTGAATTTTTCACAAATTTTCTAATTATAAATATCTGATCACGTTTTGTTAACTTTGACGGACGAACTTTTCTTACCTTGTTTTCGATCCGATTTTCTTCTTTAAAGCGTTTTATCACATACTGCGCAGTAGAATGGGATAAATTAAGTAATTTAGCAATATTCCGAACTGATTTATCACTACTATGATGAAAAATATTCAATTTTCGAATGCTGTTTGTTGTTTCTTCACGATTACGAGACATTTTTAAATAATAAATAGATTATTACGGAGTAGGCAAGCAAAAATTAAAGCCAAGCGATATTTTAAATGCCACCACAATTCTATAATAAAAATAAAGCGCCAGACAATAATTATAATTATGAATTTATCTGAAAATATTTCAGTGTACGATGACTTTTTATGAGATAAATTTTTGTTAATGTTTGATTACTGGTTTCTTAAAAATAAAGTTTCACTATGTTTTCAAAATATTTCATGTAATTTTGTTATGAATAGATTATAGATCTTATTATTAAATACCCATTCTGAAATAATTCTAATTAATTGATAGACATCTATTCCATTGAAAATCGTAAGTGTACGAACACTTTTGGGAGCCATTGTGTGTATATATATATATCGCATTTACAGCCGAAATATTTATTTTTTCTCAGTAATATTGTTCCTCGAATGCACAGTATATACCTATATGTATTACATAATTATTAAAAAATATGATGCAACATTCTGCAATACTGCAATAATTTCTGACGCAATAGTAAAAATGTACGATGCAACAGTTTCGATATCCACACGATAAATCAAATAAATCTTCGTTCGAGAGTTTACAAAACAAATGCTTATTCGTCGCTTCTCATTATTATTACATAAAAGTACGAGCATTACTATTTTGTATTGTTAAATATGCAGTGGTTCGATTTTTATCTGTTAAGTTAAGTACATACATAATTTTATTCAAAGTATGGCTGGAAATATTAAAAGTGCCAAGAAAAAAATAGAAGTGTAATAGACTTAGAAATGAAACTTAAAATAATAAAAGAGCATGGAATCGGTAAAAAAGGGAAGGATATAACATGTGAAATAAGTTTGCTTTAGTCCACGATACACACACACACACACACACACACACACATATATATATATATATATATATATATATATATATATATATATATATATATATATATATATATATATATATATATATTTACATACATATATATATATATATATATATATATATATATATATATATATATATATATATATACATATATATATTTACATACATACATACATATATATATATGTATATATGTAAATATATATATATATATATATATATATAACTGTGCGTACTATGAAACTGTTTGTTCCTTTGTTATGTATTTCCTACAAGTTTCATGTACGTAATAATACACGTTTAGTTTATGATGCAACTGCGGAACGAATGACCCTACTGGAAAAATTATTTCAGGTTTAAGTATTTTAAATATTTTAGTTTATACTTTGGAGCAAACATTTTCAGAATTGTTCCCATATAGTCGAAAATCTCGAGGACAGGTTAGAGAAAACGGAAGAAAGGAATGCTATTATAGATAGTACTTCTCGAGCAATTTCAGATACATCCTTTTAAAATACGGCAAAGGGGGGAAATCTTCCCATCTTTGTTTTCCAGGGTAATTTTTGCTTTGCAGAAACTATTTTCAGAATTTGATTGAGGTGTATAAGCATGTTCGTTCATATCTATATATATATATACAAGCATTATTGCCCGGCGATGCCCGGGTAGATATGTAGATATAAAAATTGATGCATTCCATCAAAAAAATACTGGGCTGCAACCCCCGCTGTTCATGTTCATCTGGCCAGACAGAATGCGCTTAGCGCGTTTCTACTGAAATGATATACAAACAATAAGAAAGAAAGAAACTTTGAGCCTGCGGACCTTCGTCTGATTATACGTCTGATTTTATTGAGAATTTATAACACAGTGTTGCGTGTTTCGCACGTTTGGATTTAATAAGTTTACTGTTTAATTAGATTTAATTAGATTTGTTTGATCCACTGTTTAATTAGAAATAAGTTTTATAATTTACATTTGCCTTTATTATTTATTTTTCCCTTAAAAGCTCAGTTTGTTCCACATCACCCAAGAGACGCACTTTTTCCTACATCATCCAAGAGGTAAAGTGAAAGATGACCCTTTTATTTATTCAAAGTAAGGCGCGATTTCACAGGAAGCCTATATTACGTACTTTGGTGATTCGGTTTTTTGTTGTCGACAGGCCAAAAACCGTATCGGTTTTTAATTTTCCTAAGGCCAAAAACCGTAGAAAAAGCAAATTGTAAATCGGTTCAAGCGATGAGAAAAACTGCAAATAAGAAAGGACAAAAAGCAGAGCCGGGAAAGTTGTGTTAAAACATACTAATTTGAACTGCATTCTTAAAAAACTCCCATCTCAGTTAGTCTAGTGGTTAAATTTTATCTTTTACCGTATTTTAATATTTCTTTTGTCAATTTATTTCGTTGTTAGGCACGTAACGCAAAATTAATTTAAAGTATCACAAAAAGAAAAGAAACCACGTGATCAGCATTTCATAAATTAAATTCTAAAAATTAATCTTTAAAAATTCACCAAAAATCAGAAAAGGGAGGTAACGATTCGAAAAGGATTTCGTTTTAAAGGAAATTTTATGATCTTTCTCGTGATATAAATTTTATAACCCTCGGATTAACATTTTAAATGCAAACTTAAAAAAATTAGAAAAAAAAAGCTTAAAAATTTAATTTTAAAAAATCGAAGAAGAATTTTTCAAAAATCTTTCTCAGTTCACCCCTCCAGTATAAACTCCACTAAAGAAGAATCACCATGCAAAATTTCAGCTCTTTATGTCCAACGGTTTGGATTGTGCGTTATCAGTCAGTTAGGCAAGTTTATTACCATGAAGCTCTCACCCCCCGCGCACCCCTCTTCTCCTGCGCGGGGGAAGACGGATAGGTTCGGATTTCACTGAACGTCTGTATCCACAGGGGGTCTCGCACCTCTTACGGGCACAAAAAATCGTTAAAAAATTAATTAAAAAAAAACTAATTGAGCCCCAAACTTCGTTTTTGCTGATTTAAGTTTCTCGGGTCCTAAACATTAACTGTGCCGAATTTGGTCCCGGTGGGTGAAACAGTCTATGATTCTATAGCGGACAAACAAACAGACAAGCTCTTTTATATATATAAGACAGTTCCATAACTGACTGACTGACTGACTGACTGACTGACTGACAGACTGACATATAACGCACAGACGAAACCGCTTGACCTATAGGGCTGAAATTTTGCATGGCGATTTTTCTTATAGTGTAGGGGTACACTAAGGGAGAATTTTGAAAAAAATTTCTTAGATTTTTTAAATTAAATTTTTAAGCTGCTTTAGTAACTTTCTTAAAGTTTGCATTTAAAATAATAATCTGAGGGTTATAAAATTTATATCACGAGAAAGGTCATAAAAATTTCTTTAAAATGAAATCTTTTTCGAATCTTTACCTCCATTTTCTAATTTTTGGTGAATTTTTAAAAATTAAAATTTAGAATTTATTTTATTAAATGCTGACCACGTGGTTTCTTTTCTTTTTGTGATACTTTAAAACTAATTTTGCGTCACGCGCATAACAACGAAATAGACAAAAAAATAATATTTTTTCTTGCTAATGCGGCAGACGATTGGATATCCTTAAAAACATATTAAAATACAGTCAAAGATATTTTACTCAAACTGTACTGTATTAACTGTACTATATCCTTTAGTATGTTCTATTAGACTTAATTTGAATATTTTCTTCTACATTATTTTTTCTATAAAAATATCTGTTACGATTTTTTGTAAATATATAAATATATATTTATTTACATCAATTGCATACATTGATCGTTGTATTTATTAGATATATATATATATATATATATATATATATATATATATATCGGCATTGATTGCATACATTGACCTTTGTATTTAATTTGAATGTACTCCGTAGCGAAGTACGGGTATTCAGATAGTGTGAGGTATAAATGTAAATTTGAGAAAAAACATAGAGTGTCGTACTCTTGAAGAAATGTTTAAAACTCGTGAATAAACTTAATACCTAAAAAAATATTGTCCGAGGGTATACTCTCTTGTTGTTGCACAGGTAAAAATGAAACGCTCTTTGGAAGTTAGCAAAGAAATCAGTGGAAGAATAGCTTAACGTTAGGTGTATTTAAAATGGGAATAATTTGAAATAAAGAACATTACCTCCGGTGAGTGATAAGAGGTATCCAGACAGTTTCAGCACGTTGAAAATAAATCTGTCTTGGTCCAGAGATTTTGCAATTTTTTTCAGTCTGGTAATGCATTTCTTGCGATTTTCTTTCCATTCCGAGAATGTTTCCACAAAATGTTCCATTGACTGTTTTTCTGCTATAAGGTCTTCAATTACCGACTTTAAATTTTCCTCCATGGCTGATACTTGCTCCATCAATCGCTTATACTTCTCGTCGTCTCTCTTAGGTCCAGTGCCACCATACTGTAGTTCGTACTGAGCCATCTCACAGTTCACTGTACTAAGTAACTTCATTTCTGTCGGCTCTAACAAGCAGTTTAGTTGCATTTGCAGTTTACTCATGTCGAAGCTTTGAACAAAGTAAATACTAGAAAATAGCAGAAAGTTTCAAAATGAATGACCTTTTCCCAAATTGACCGTTTTTGCACAAATCAGCGTCTGCCTGTCGATTCTGCAGCATTCACAAATTATGTATTCTCCGTGGGGAAAATTATCTCCCGGGATAAATCCTTTTATAAACCCTTATCTCCTTGTGTTATCTCCGTCTCCTATAATCTCGATCACATGTGGAATTCTGAACTTTGATGTGATGTTTAGTTTAACTTTTTTGACATGTGGTTTAATGTTTCGGCGCTTTAGGGTGATAGTTTTTAAAGTCATTGCCTCCCCACTGAAAGAGGAAAAAAAATTTCGTATATCGAGAAGCTACTTAAGGGATTCTTCAGACCAAGGGAGATATTCTTCAGACAAAGGGCTTGTGGCTCTATTTTTCTTTACAATTTTCAACCCAGACCAATACTTATTTTTTTTCTTACGGCAATATAAGGACGTCCGGGGTACAAAATTCTAAAAAACAGAATTGTTTTATTTTCATGGCATAGATCCTACGACAGATATCTCTCTAATAATCCCATTAAAAAAATCATTTTGTTAAAATATTCTCTTTGATAATGGCAGAATTGAAAATACCCTTTTAGACTATATTAACCTTTAGCTTACGGGACCCAATTTTCCGATTCCCTCTTTAGAACGGGAAATTTCATACCCCCTTTGTAAGAACGGCCATTAAGGGGGGGGGGGGTTATATATATATATATATATATATATATATATATATATATATATATATGTATGTATATATATGCATATATGTATGTATGTACATATATATATGTATATATATATATGTATGTATTTATATACATGTATACATATGTATGTATATATATATATACTATATGTATGTATGCATGTATGTATATATATATATACTATATGTATGTATGTATGTATGTATGTATATATGTATATATATATATACTATATGTATGTATTATGTATGTATGTAGGTATGTATATATATATATATATATATATGTATGTATGTATGTATATATATACTAGCTGAAAACCCGCACTTCGCTACGAGAGTACATTCAAATTAAATACAACCGGTCAATGTATGCAATTAATGGCAAATATATATATATATATATATATATATATATATATATATATATATATTTAAAATAGATACGACGGTCAATGTATAAAATTTATGTAAAAAAAAACAAAAAAATATATTTATAAAAAAAATCCTAAGGGATATTTTTATAGACAAAATAATGTAGAAGAGAATATTCAAATTAAATGTAATAGGACATACTAAAGAATATAGTACAGTTTGAGGAACATAACATCTTTTATTATATTTTATTATTTTTTTGGATAATGTCCAATCGTCTCTGCATTAGCGAGAAAAAAATATTTTTTTTGTCCATTTAGTTGTTATGCACATGACGATAAATTTATTTAAAGTACCAGAAAAAGAAATCACGTGATCAGTATTTAATAAATTAATTTCTAAAAATTAATCTTTAAAAAAAAAACCAAAAATCAGAAAATGGAGGTAAAGGTTCGAAAAAGATTTCATTTTAAAGGTACTTTTAGGATCTTTCTCGTGATATAAATTTTATAACCCTCAAATTATTATTTTAAATGCAAACTTAAAAAAAATTACTAAAAAAGCTTAAAAATTTAATTTTAAAATATCCAACAAGATTTTTTCAAAAATCTGTGTTAGTGCACCCTACACTATAAGAAGAATCACCATGCAAAATTTCAGCCCTTTATTTTCATCGGTTTGGTGCGTTTTATGTTAGTCAGTCAGTCAGTTACGGAACTGTTTTATATATATATAGATAGACACTTTGAATAATAACTTTATTAAAAAAAAAATGAAAACTGCAATTAACAGAATAATAACAAGATTTTGCTATAACAATACGAACATGCATATTTATTTTGATGTTAAATTACTAATTAAACTACATCTAACGCATCAAAATTTAATGCGAGGTTGGTTGTTGTTTATTGGCACAATGTTTATCAAATCTTGGGGGCAATGTGGAGAGTGCCGCTCGTAACTCTTTCACGACTATTAACCTGGTTCGATGTTTGGTTTTCATTGCAGCCAGTGCCGAAAAGCCCGTTTCATAAATAAGACGTTACAAACGGTAGAAGCACTTGCGTTGCTTTGCAATACAAAGATTCATACTCTCAACTAAGATCCATCCAAAATTGAATTATGATTTCATTTTGAAACTTTTGTTTTAGTGACCATATCGCATGACAATTCTATCAATTTTTCCTTTTCGATAGTTGTCAACTCAAATTCGCCTATTTATAGATATTATGGTTCATTCATTTATTTATAGATATTATGGTATGAATATTAATTTTTATTGAAATGCTTTGGCTTCTCCCCGGGCAATAGTTCGCGTTCCCCTGGGAGTTAGGGATGCGACATCGATAACAAAACATCGATGTTTTGAAACATCGATATTCAATATTAAAACATCGATGCTAATAAAACATCGCCCAAAAACCATCGATGTTTTTAAACATCGATGTTTTAGAATATGAATTTTTTAAAACTGGTTTAGTAACCTCTAACATTAATGTTACTTCGGTTAGTTGTTGGAGGGGGGGGGGATTTAATTTTATTGTCTGATTGGGTTGACATAAATGACAAAAACTTGGTTGCTTTTGCCTTGGGCTACATTGATGACTCAAAATTTTCGTTGTAAATATCGCCATGTTTTGCCTTCAAATTCGTGGTATTGCCAGAATTTTTGAGGGACTTAAGGCAAATATTGCATTTCGCCAATTTGCCAGAGGTTTTGCAAAAATATTTCCAAACGGTACTTTTGGGAGGCATCTTACTAATAATATTAACGTTAACTTATATAAAATCAGAACAAAACAAAAACTTAAATGGCTGCTCTCGTGTATATACTATTTATAAAATAAAACCCCATGGAACGTTCTGGAGATTCAGGAACTTTCTAAGCGCACTGATTGGTTCGTTGGTTGTTGATTTCCATTTGTCTGTTTGCTAAGGAATCGTTCCCCCTTTTGTATTCGTCCTTTTCAGAATTCAGACTTACATTTACTGAGTGTGAAAATTATGCTACGTGGTAATTTTTTTATTATGGTACTTTTTCATTAAAAAAAACACCGAGACAACGTAAAACATCGAGCAAAAAACATCGATGTTAAAAAAAAAAAAACGGCTTCAATAAATCGATGTTTAGAACATCGATGTTTTTGTCAAAACATCGACATCGATGTCGCATCCCTACTGGGAGTCGCGCCTCCCAGATTGGAAACCTGGGCTCTATAACAAAGTTACCATTTCTTGAAGAATGCATAATGACAATAAAGATTTTTTAACTTATTAACTAAAAAGGTTTAAGTAAAATTAGTCCTCAAAAGATTTTGTTGGTTACTAATTTTAATTACGCTCCAAGGTGCTGTTAAAATTTCTCCCCAATTTTTTCCCTTTAACTTACAAATTGGTAGCAAGTTCAGAATTTTGATCAGTTCTACCATAAAGAGGTCGGTGGTACCTATAAATGGTTTGATACCTTCCCGTTAGCAGGCTGTGATTAGAGATTATTACATCCATCGTCGTGTTTCCTCCCGTCATATAATGTTTTGGATTCGTTTATTCTTTTTCTTCTAACAAAATAATTATCCAACTTTTTTTCCATCAGGAAAAAGGGCATGTTGAATCGAAAGTATTCCTCTCCGTTGTACATAAATAGGACCTACTGAAAACCTTTCAAAGAATTTGGATGCAGTTTTTCGAATTTTTTTTCTTTCCGCAAAACTATAACCGTTAAATGAGATACGTCCAGCCGAAGGCCTTTGACAACTAGTAATGCGGCCCCTCAAGATACCTTTCTTTATAAGACCTATCTTCACCATAGGAAAATATTCATCTTTTTACAATCACGCCATATTCATGTCATCACTGTTGACCTACGCACATTTGCGAACAACTGTTTTCCCCAATGAAGCACACAAAGATAAAAATTAGATGAAAATTTTCTAATGAGCAATTTTAAAACCCACTAAAAATGGCAAGCAGAGATTGATGCTTTAGTTTCCCCAAAACAAGGACTAATATCCTACTAGTTTTATGTTTATGTTGCTTTCTGTTTTTAACATTTTAATAAAAAAGTAAAGGAAATTTTGTTACTTATATGTATTAAGTATAAAAATCACATACATACATACATACTTACATATATATATATATATATATATCTATATATATAAAAGAGCTTGTCTGTTTGTTTGTCCGCTATAGAATCATAGACTGTTTCACCCACCGGGACCAAATTCGGCACAGTTAATGTTTAGGACCCAAGAAACGTAAATCGGCAAAAACGAAGTTTGGGGCTCAAGTAGTTTTTTTAAAATTAATTTTTTAATGATTTTTTGTGCCCGTAAGAGGTGCGAGACCCCCTGTGGATACAGACGTTCAGTGAAATCCGAACCTATCTCTCTTTCCCCGCGCGGGAGAAGAGGGGTGCGCGGGGGGTGAGAGCTTCATGGTAATAAACTTTGGTTTCGCCTAACCAACGCCTCCTTCAAGAGAGGGCTTTCTCTCTTTAGGGGGTGTTGACTGACTAATAACGCACTGACAATTAACTGACAGATAACGCACAGTCTCAAACCGTTGGACATAAAGAGCTGAAATTTGCATGGTGATTCTTCTATAGTGGAGTTTTATACTGGAGGGGTAAACTGAGAAAGATTTTTGAAAAATTCTTCGATTTTTTAAAATTAAATTTTTAAGCTTTTTTTTCTAATTTTTTTAAGTTTGCATTTAAAATGATAATCAGAGGGTTATAAAATTTATATCACGAGAAAGATCATTAAAAATTTCTTTAAAACGAAATCTTTTTCGAATCGTTACCTCCCTTTCTGATTTTTTGTGAATTTTTAATGATTAATTTTTAGAATTTAATTTAGAAATGCTGATCACGTGGTTTCTTTTCTTTTTGTGATACTTTAAATTAATTTTGCGTTACGTGCATAACAACGAAATAAATTAACAAACGAAATATTAAAATACGGTAAAAGATAAAATTTAACCACTAGACTAACTAAGATGGGAGTTTTTTAAGAATGCAGTTCAAATTAGTATGTTTTAACACAACTTTCCCGGCTCTGCTTTTTGTCCTTTCTTATTTGCAGTTTTTCTCATCGCTTGAACAGATTTACAATTTGCTTTTTATACGGTTTTTGGCCTTAGGAAAATTAAAAACCGATACGGTTTTTGGCCTGTCGACAATAAGAAACCGAATCACCAAAGTAAGGAAAACAGGCTTCATGTGAAATCGCGCCTTACTTTGAATAAATAAAAGGGGCATCTTTCACTTTACCTCTTGGGTTATGTGGAAAAAAGTGCGTCTCTTGGGTGATGTGGAACAAACAGAGCTTTTAAGGGAAAAATAAATAATAAAGGCAAATGTAAATTATAAAACTTTTTCTAATTAAACAGTGGATCAAAAAAATCTAATTAAATCTAATTAAACAGTAAACTTATTCAATCCAAACGTGCGAATCACGCAACACTGTGTTATTAATTCTCAATAAAATCAGACGTATAATCAGACGAAGGTCCGCAGGCTCAAAGTTTCTTTCTTTCTTATGTTTTGTATATCATTTCAGTAGAAAAGCGCTAAGCGCATTCTGTCTGGCCAGATGAACATGAAGAGCGGGGGTTGCAGCCCAGTATTTTTTTGATGGAATGCATCAACATTTTTATATCTATATATCTACCCGGGCATCGCCGGGCATAATGTAGTATATATATATATATATATATATATATATATATATTATATATATAATATATATATATATATATAGTATATATATATTATATATATATATATATAATATATATAATATATCTATATATATATATAATAGGCGAGGCCCATTCACTAACCACAGAGTAATTATATGATTAATTAAATGCTTTTAACTATGGTAATTTTTTTTCCTAAAGAGTGGTACCAGAACGCCGTTCCCGTGCGTTCCGCCTCAATTCAAGTCCTGTCATATATATATATATATATATATATATATATATATATATTATATATATATTATATATATATGTATATATATATATATATATATATATCCGACGACGCTGAAATCCGACTACCGCTCACTACACGTCTTCACTCGTAGGCCGACTGCCAGCGACTGATGCTTTCTGAGGGCGGGAAAAAAATTCATGACTTGCCCATGAGTGTCCCCTCAACATCTACACTCAAGAAAGTCTCCCGTGCTTCATTGGTTTTCGCGGGAAAAATAAGGTTCGATACTTTTTGAAGAGCCCTCGTATATATATATATATATATATATATATATATATATATATACACTGCTGGCCACTGTAAATGCAACACCCTGAAGGAAACATGCAAATAACATGAAATTTTACAACATGCATTAGCGGAGGTGAGATATGCAAATGATTAGAATTTCAGCGCAGACCGCACATCACGCGCGCCTGTGGCGCCACTTCAAAGCGTTATTTAAGGCTTGGAGATTTCGACGATTTCAAGTTCGGCAATTGTGTTTTTTCTTGTGGGTTTTTCAAAAAAAAAACGATCCATTATGCGTCGTCGAAAACCAGCGATCATCTTTTGATCAAGTATCCGAGTTCGACAGAGGAAGGATAGTGGCTACCGAGATTGTGGATTATCTTTCAGGGAAAATCGGTAGTCGTGTTGGACGAAACCAAACAACTGTAATGCGGATATGCGATCGTTGGATACAGGAGGGTACGAACGGACCGGCGTGTTCGATCGCCATCCACCTCAGCGCACCACTTCACGTGATTACAGGCAAATTGTGCGCATGGCAGTGACGGATCGCTCAGTCACATCACGGAACCATAGCACAGCACATGCAGTCTGTAACGCATCACCCAGTGTCTGCGCGTACCATTCGACGCCGTTTACAGCAGAGTGGTCTGTCCGCAAGACGTCCATTGCTTGTCTACCCTTGGCGCAGAACCACAGACGTCTCCG
>OU015490.1:81668096-81933096 GCA_907164885.2 Dolomedes plantarius
GAAGATATGCAGTAGAAAGTAAACTTTAATTAAAATACGAATTGCACTTTGGGGAAAAACTGTAAAGTGGATGTTTGGTTTTGTTTATGATGCCTACATTGTTCAGCCAGCTTCTCGATTTGAGGTAAACATTTCAATTCATTTTCAGAGGAAGGTTCCATCTGAATAAATGCTTTCAGATTTTTAATAGAGTCCATTATGGCTTGATCATTAGGACGCTTAACAAATTGCTTGTAGCTTAACAGTCTCTGCATTCTCTTCTAATTTCGATAAGGTCTCTTCTATTTCATCTTCTCGGATAGTTTTATTATGTCATTGTCGTTCAGTTTTCCACAGGCTTCCATGTCTTCATCTACCCTTACATAATCAGAAAAAGTAACGTTAATTTTTTTTTAATTCAGGAAAATCTGTATCAATATCGTCACATTCTTCGATAGGATTGTTCTCTTCGGCATGCATGAATTTAGCATGACGAAAGCAATTACTAATTGTGCTTTCTTTAACATCAACTCATGCGGCGTATAGATCATTTATAGCTGTCAGCAGAGTAATGTCGTAATTTTCACCACAATCTAAAGAAAAAATGATTTGTTGTAAGAGTCTCTTACGATAATTTAAGATTCTGGATGATTCCTTGATCCATTGCTTGTAGCTTCGCAGTTGTGTTTTCGTTGCAAATTTTCAACCCGTATGGAACTCAGTTCTGGAAGGTTATTGTGGTAGGTTGCGTTATCCACAAATAAGAGAATTTTACGCTTTTGCCTCGAAAACTGCTTATCTATTCCTTTTAACCAGTTACTACTGAAGATGTCCTGTGTCATCCATGCTTTTGTATTGGATATATAATCAACTGGCAGTGTTTTAATTTCTTTAAAACTTCGTGGATTCTTGGACTGTCCAATCACTAATAATTTAAGCTTTTCGCTCCCATCCATATTAGCACAAACTAAAGCTGTAATGCTCTCTTTACTGATTTTACTTCCTACGAAAGCATCCCCTTTAAAATGTAATGTCTTGTTTGGCACTTCTGCGATTTGAGACTTCTGCGATTAGTGCTTTATTCCCTGAAGGCCTGATCGACGATCTGTAGCGACAGCGCATCCAGCCAGCCGAGAGGACTATCTTCAACGTGCGTCGCAGACTTCAAAGGGCATTACTAGTGTATAATTGATGTTCCAGAACACGACCTAATCGTGAAGAATTTTAATCGAGAATAACCCTAATAAATTGATATTAGTGTAACAAAGTTCTTATTAGTAAGCTGTTTGATCACTATACATAACCGGTATGACGCTACCTAGTGTGTCGGCTTTGACACCAAGCACGGAATATGTTACAATACCCATTCGACTTGCCAATTCATCAGCCTTCGTCTGCACTAGGGGTACATTTATCGGAAAATTTCGAGATCTAACATCCTGGAATCATAGCAGTAGAGCTTTTTCTAGATCTTCTTGGGACGCATTTCTCATACGTTTCTTTCCTCTAGCAAATTTTGATTTTTCCTATGAATCTAAAATTGACTCCTTGTTTTTCAAATAAATTGACAAGGTATTTTTTTTTATTTCATAGTCAGCTGCTAACTTTGTTTTACATTCGCTATTCTCTACTTTCTTTAAAATTTCTACCTTTGTCTTCTAAGTTAGGCTTTTGTACTTTCCACGTGTAGACAAACTAAATTTTAACACGTTCACACCACACATTGAGGAAGGAAAACTAGATCACATTAACTTGTGATCTAATTACAGCCTGCACTGCAGGCATAACTGACCCAGCTCCCTAGAATCTGTAGCAAAGACTGTTTGGTTTTTCTGAAATTCTAAAAAAATTCGATACAACTAACGGAAAATCGCTTTGTTCGATAAGCACTGATAAGAAGGACAATAGCCACTAACGTTTAGCGGAAATGCAATAGTCTAGGAATGCAGGCAGGTGCCTCTTTTCACAGAAAAGAAATACAGATCAGTTTGACACACAAAATAATAAATACAGCGTGTATTTTCTCCGTTAAACGAGGAAAAAGAATTTTTTTTGTCAAATTTTTAGTTCGAATTAACAGAAGTGATAAAAACTTAGTTCGAATTAATGAGATATTTTTAACATTAATTCCAATTCAAGGTTTTAGGGGCCTTTAGATTAGTTCAAATTAACCGAAAGTTCGATTCAACCGAGTTCGAATTAACGAGCGTCCACTGTATATATATATATATATATATATATATATGTGTGTGTGTGTGTGTGTGTGTACGTACATATACATGTTGTGAGGCTTTTCTCTGAGGCTTTTTAAAAATAATAATATTACGGTCAAAGAAAAACAGAGTCCGAGTTGTAAATGATAAGGCTAGAAGTTAACAAAAACTTAATAGATTTAATAACAAAGAAACAAAACAAATTAAAATTAAACTCGTTCAGCAGAATCAAGTGAATTTTAACTTAAGTGCAGAGAAATTTAACAGTACACTCCGAGACCCAGTCAGTGTCCCACGGGAGCTTAAAAAACAATCGACCGCCTCGCATGGCTGTTTTAAAGGGTCCACACACATGCAGAACTGCAGAGAATTCTGCGGGGAAAACAGTTATTTTGGGGGCAGGCGATGTCAACTGCAGCTCTCTCCGGCGATCCCTCCTCAGCGCGGTCTTTTCACAGTTCATCAAAGAGACACGGGGGACCTTTGGGGGGATTCTAAATGGCGGAATGTCTGGAAGACGCAAGCACGAATGACAACAGTGAACGGTCGGTTAGGGTTGATTAGTCACTCTCCTGGAGCGTGACTAATCGACCCCAAAATGTGTCAAGAGGAGTCGGGGGGTGCTTACTGCGTATGCGCTCTGTTTATATGTGGATGCACCATTACAGGGGTCCACACAAATGCCGAACTGCATAGAATTCTGCTGGGAAAACAATTATTTATGGGACAGGGGACTCTCCGGCGATCCCTCCTCAGCGAGGTTTTTCACAGTTCATCAAAGAGACACGAGGGACCTTGGGGGGGAGGTTTCTAAATGGGGGAATGTCTGGAAGACGTAAGCACGAATGACAACAACAGAGTGAACGGAACAACGGTCGGGTAGGGTTGGTTAGTCACGCTCCTGGAGCGTGACTAATCGACCCCAAAATGTGTCAAGAGGAGTCGGGGGAGGGGGTGCTTACTGCGTATGCGCTCTGTTTATATGTGGATGCATCATTACAGGGGTCCACACAAATGCCGAACTGCATAGAATTCTGCTGGGAAAACAGTTATTTATGGGTCAGGGGACTCTCCGGCGATCCCTCCTCAGCGAGGTCTTTTCACAGTTCATCAAAGAGACACGAGGGACCTTGGGGGGGGGGGAGGGTTCTAAATGGGGGAATGTCTGGAAGACGTTATGGGTTATTTTCGTGCACCGTGTGGGGTCTTATGAAAATAACCCATACTTGCATGACGTTACAATGCATGTATGTACACGAAAATAGTGATATATTTGCGAACGTTGCTGCCTGCGAGGTCCTAATCCTAGAGTAGAGATTACCTCCCAGTGGAGAGCAATACTGACACCTCTAATTCGTCTTCTCAACCATATGGAAACGAAATTAAAAAAAACTGGATACATACATGGTTATAATTAATCTTTTTAAATTAATTTTGCACTTCGCTACGGAGTACATTCAAATTAAAAACAACGGTCAATGTATGCAATTAATGCCAAAAATATGTATAAATATATTTATAATAAATACAACGATCAATGTATGCAATTGATGTAAAAAAAAAGAAAAAATATATTTATAAAAAAAATCTTAACGGAAATTTTTATAGACAAAATAATGTAGAAGAAAATATTCAAATTAAATCTAATAGAACATACTAAAGAATATAGTACAGTTTGAGGAATATATCTTTTACTGTATTTTAATATTTTTTTGGATAATTTCGAATCGTCTGCTGCATTAGCAAGAAAAAAAAAATTTTTTTTGTCTATTTCGTTGCTATGCACGTGACGCAAAATTAAAAGAAAAGAAACCACGTGATCAGCATTTAATAAATTAAGTTCTAAAAATTTATCTTTATAAAAATTCACCAAAAATCAGAAAATGGAAGTACAGATTCGAAAAAGATTTCACACTAAAGCAATTTTTATGATCTTTCTCGTGATATAAATTTTATAACCCTCGAATTATTATTTTAAATGCAAACTTTAAAGAATATTACAAAAACAGCTTAAAAATATAATTTAAAAAAATCTAAGAATTTTTCAAAAATCTCTCTCAATGCACCCCTACACTAAAAGAAGAATCGCCATGCAAAATTTCAGCCCTTTATGTCCAGCGGTTTGGTCTGTGCGTTGTATGTCAGTCAGTCAGTCAGTTACGAAACTGTTTTATATATAGCGACTATAATTGAAACTACCCCTTAAAGTGTGAATCATGACTATCACGACGAAAGCGATGTTTTTTTAAAGACGTACGGATTCTTCACTAATGTTTGTACACGGAAAAGTTTCTCTTATCGACCATTTCCAGTCGGAGGGTACTCATCCTCCACCCAGACGGAAAAGTACTAATCCTTACGACGACGGGCGGAAGCAGCAAAAACAATTTCCACCGGGCCGCGGAATTGAGTTAAGCCATTAGCCACCCTTTGGGTGAGTGCCAAGTCTCGTACGCCAGTAATGAAGTAGGGGTCTTGAGGTTCGAACCATTCGCTCCCTCGTTCTTTTATTTTCCATAACTTTTACGTGCGTTACTGTGTAATTTATACCATTTTTTCTCTCTCTCTCTCTCTCTCTCGTCGGTATTTATAATTTCGCCGGCCTCATAAACAGCCGGCCCTAAACTTTTAGTGTGGAGGGAAACCGGGTCACGGGGAGGAAGGGTGTAGGTCTGTCACGTGACTATCGTGATGAGAGAACATGGAACTATTGTGTGTTTGTGTGTGTCTTCGAAGCGGCAGTCCATGAAAATTACCAAAGTGGATTAAGCAAATGGGGATTTTTCAAAGCAAAGGTATCAGTACTGCCCGCCACTATGGGGTATCAGACGTACACTAGGTTAAGGGGCACGCAGATGGGACACAAATATGAGTATTTTCGTGCGTGGGTGTTTATATATATACACCTGTACCTCGCTATACAGCCGCTCTTTATACGGCATTTCGCTATAAAGGCCTTTTTTTAATTATGGCACTTTTTCGATTTGCGGTCCACCATGTTTCGTTATACGGCCACAACAGCGGAAAGTGATGATGGCAGAATATTTTATCTTAGTGATTCTTCATGTTAATGTTCATCATCACATTAAAGCAGTTTTTCAACATTTTATTTTATGTTTTTTTATTATATTTATACGTATGTGCATATGATTTCTTTTGTTTTTTGTTTATATGTTTATTTTTTGAATTTCTGTATATTATTGCATTGTTTTGAACTTTTATTTTTAATGTAAGCATTTTTGTAGGAATTAAAAAGAATAAAATGCTTTATGAACTAAAAACTATATTATCTATAACAAATTGGAACAGATACAATTAAATTTGTATGGGTTTGTATCAAAATAATTGATTCGTTATACCGCTTTTCGGTTTACGGCCAACTTCTCCGGAACGTATCTAGGCCGTAAAGCGAGGTATGGGTATATATATATATATATATATATATATATATATATATATATATATATATATATATATATATATATATATATATATATATATATATATATATACAGTTGGCTCTCTGTTTAACGACTTTCAAGGGACCGTGAAAAATCGTCCTTAAGTAGAGATCGCCCTTAAACAGAATTTGTGAAAATATAACATTTCCCATAACGTCGGAGGGGCCGGGACTGGGAAATATCGTCTTTAAATAGAGATCGTCGTTAAGTAGAGCGTCGTTAAACAGAGAGCCAACTGTATATATATATATATATATATATATATATATATATATATATATATATATATATATATATATATATATATATATATATATATATATATATATTACAATGCTTTTGGTGATTCCATTTGGCATATATACAAACAAATCCCTTGGTACTCAAACACGGGAGCATGCAACGTTGTCCATCAGAAAAACATGGATTCTCTAAATTCAACCCACATACTTGCAATGATTGACTTTGTGATTTGTTTATCGTTATTCCAAAAGCCAGTTTCATTGGAAATTGCAATCATTTAAATTGGAATTGCATATCTGATGGTATCATTGGTATACGTGGTATTAGCACATCCTCTCCTTTGAATTTACCAATTAAAATTGTTGCTTTAGTAATATTGTTTAATAATCTCTTGACTGCCAATCTGTTAACATTGCAAAGTTAATTTTTCTAAGAAGAATGATAGGAACACAAACCTTCCGATTAATGTTGTGTGGTGGCAATCTAGATAAATCAAGTGAATTTAAGAATTCAGTTGGATAATTTACTGCAGTGGCGCGCCCAGGATTTAATCTTGGGGCGGGGGGCGAGTTGAACGGATAAATATATTTATAATGCAAATTCAATATTCATAATGAAATTTCTGTTTCTTTGGGGGGGAGGGGGCAGGGTCCCTTGGCCCACCTCGTGGGTGCACCACTAATTTACTGCTTCATCTTGATCTATAACAGTACATGTTGATTTGTCAGAAGCTGTTTCTCCTGGTAACATACAGAGCTTACAGACAGCACGTCTTCTTAGTGGGGTTTCAGAAAACGCTCTCCTTCAACTCGGGAGTCATGACTTTACCCCTCGCCTCCCTCACAGCAATGTTGAAGGGGCATGAGAGGGGTGGCTATCAGGGGTTGTTAGGTGCTGCCATCCGTACGTGTCGTTTGAAAGTAGAAGGTTCATAGTGTGTGTGTGTGTGTGTGTGTGTGTATGTGTGTATAAAATATTTTGCGCACAATTTAAACTTACTACCGTAGATTCCTTTTTTGTTATATAAATGACGGCTCTTTGTAGTGTTTAATCCCAAGAGTCCAGACTTCAAGTTATGCAGACAATTACTGATCATTTTATTTAATTTCAAGTGTCCTTCAAGTGTTGTTAAGGACAATTAACATTGTACGTTTCATTATACTTTTTGTGATACAATTTGTATGGTTTTATAATGTTAATTTAAGCTATATACTGCCTTTTCAACCGTTTTTTTCACAAATTTTCTGCTGTATTGCAATACTATGTCGTTCGCTGTTGCTAAAGCTGAGAGAAAGTTTTTATACTCTCCGCTTTTCCTTTTTTATAGCGAATTTTTAATGTTATTTTAAGTTTCTTTTTGCAATTATTCATTAAATAGAGTGCTTTTAATTTTCTATTTTACGTTCTGCATTTATCTTGATATCTGTTTTAAGGTCACCTTTCTTTTTAATTATCGTCGACGAAACAGCGAATTTTGCTGGAAATAAACACAGATTAATTTCTATTTAGAAAAATAAATAAATAAATCTCCCAAATACCCAAAATTAATTGCAATAAATTAATTTCCAAACAATACAAATTAATTTATTCGCAGAATCGTTTTGTCTGTGAAAATTACAAATTTATGAAACACCAACTTGCAATTATATAGAAGGTCGTTCGCCCTTTATGGAACCGATTTTGTAATTTATTTTTTACGTTTTTATTTTGAGATAAAAAATTGGCAACTTCAGAATAATCGTATGCTACTGTTTTGTTTTGATTGGAATGTATAATAAAAGGTTTGTTTTGAAAATGGCTCCTAAAATTGATAGATGACTCGAAGTATACGTAACTGCGCTTTCCGCGGAGAAATATTCGAATCAGAAAATTATAAAGCGGTGTAAAAATCGCGGTCATGGCATTTCAAAAAAGAGATATTTATAATATAGTAAATTTGAAAGGAAAAAAAAGTCTAACTTGAAGTAAAAATGAAAACATAGACTGCGAAATCTCATCCTAAAACTGTTCAAACGCAGGTAAATATCGAGAAAGGAAAATCTCTGATCTTAAAAGAAGATTCGCCGACTCAAAGATCCATTGCATCGAAACTAAAAATGTCTTCTGGCACTGTAAGTAAAATCCTTCATAAAGATTTGAAGTTAGAAAAGATGTTTAAACCTAAAGTTCATCTGCTTTTGCCAAAGCATATGGCTGAAAGAAAAACAAATTGTAGAAAATTATATGAAAAACACCTAGCTGCTGAAAAATGGAAATTTGTGGTAACACTCGATGAGGCATGGGTGTATTTAAGTGACTATAATAAAAAAAAGATCAATTTTCTATTGCTCAACTGACGGGAATGACCGTACGAAATGGTTTCGTCAGTGTACAGAAAAGTTCCCAAAGGGATACATGATAGTTGCAGGATTTTGTTACAACGGCAAATTAAAAATCAAAAAAGTCTCAAGTAAAGCCAAAATTAATTCCCTCTATTATCAGCAGAATATTTTAGAGCCAATTTTTGAAGAAGAAATTCCAGCCTTATATGGAAAAGACATTGATAGAGTTGAGTTTCTTATTGACAAAGCCTCTAGTCACACGTCTAAACCACCTGCCCCATATTTAGCAAAGAAAGAATCAGGAATAAAGTGTATCCCGTTTTCAGTGAAATGCCTGTAAAATCACCTGACGCTTTTCGAATAGACTTTTGCGCTTTCGGTTTATTAAAAAGAGCCTTGGGAAAACGGCATATAAGAACACAGAACGGACTTTGGAAAACGGCCCAAGAGGAATGGAGTAAAATTTATATGATAGTACTAAGAAAAAGTTTGCATTAATAGAAAATTCGTGCTAGAGCTATTGTCAAGAACCGTGGCTATCAGATAGAAGCAAATAGCCGCATAAAACAGTGCATTTATACATAAAACTTAACTATCAAAATCGTTTCCATAAAGTGCAAACGACCTTCTGTACAACCCGAATTCAGAAGCCTGAAAGTTGCAATCTCTTAATTCAGTAAAAAGGTCTCACGGCACAATGCTTATTACGCCATGTTTAATGACACACTAGTCTCTCTTTCACAGTTTTCAGTCAGAAACAGAATTCCTGAATGAGGTCACCAACCGGCGCATCAATTTCGGAAATGCAATTTGGGTATCAATGGAGAGGCGAGAAAATTGACTGCCGAGTCAGGTTCATCGGTTGACACATGCCAGAATAAATAAATGACAGTCAGAATTTCATTCAGCAGCGACTACCCATTACTGCGAATTACGCCGTTTTGTTTCTCAGCTCGAATGGAGAATAGACTTATTATAGATATAATATTTTACAGCATTTGCGTGGGCGATGGGAGAACCAGGTTGCAGTTTGGGCAAATAAGTAACATGCATATATATGATGAGGCTCTTAGACCATATAACTCTTTTTCTAAACTAATTACTCCAAATGATAGTCATTGTTAAAGGCCGATGGTAAATAAAAACTATTTAAATCACAACTAAGAACTTTATTAACATTAATTATAACACATTAGAACTCAATTTAACACATTAGAGCTCAAATCAATCCGCGATTTCTCATCATCTCTCAGTTCACGACACTCGTCCATGTAGAACGGCGAAACACCTTAATCTGCCTTTGTTCTCTTCACGTGTTATCCAAAAGCGCAAAGCAATTACGTGGGCCACCAGTGTTGAATAGTTGAACCAGTAGTAAAATTTAAAATTTGGTCTTCGAGGTGCACATGTTCAGACTCTTCACTACCCGTTTTTCAAATTTCATGGCTGTAAGTTTCACAGATTCGTCTCGAGGCCGCACACACACACACACACACACACACACACACACGCAAACATTCGCTTTTATTAATAATATATATACACTCATGGACAAAAAAATTAGCGCACCAAGAAGGAGTCGTCAAAATGAAACGAAATTTTACATACGTAATGACTACTTTGATATAAGTAAATGATAAGAAAATCAAAGAAAAAGGATAATTTATTTCAGAGAAAAAGGCAAAAAAACGGAGGAGTTAATACTCCGTTGGACCCCCTCTAGCGCGAATGCACGATGCGATACGATCGGGCATTGAGTCATACAAGTTCTGTATGATGTCTTGAGACATTTCGTTCCATATTTGCTGTAACCTTGCCTCTAGTTCGTTCAAACTCGTGGGATGCCCAACTCGTCGTCCCAAATGATCCCAGATATGCTCGATTGGAGACAAATCCGGGGATCGGGCAGGCCGAGGAAGGGTAGTAACAGTGCGGAGACAGTCTTGTGACACCCTTGCCGTATGAGGCCGAGCATTGTCTTGTTGAAAAATAGCTCCTGGGAGCCGTTGCATGAGTGGCAACACATGTGGTTGAAGGATTTCATGAACATACCGCTGCGCTGTCATGGTGCAACGGAACAATACTAGGGGTGACCGTGTATTGTAGGTAATGGCACTCCATACCATCACACCAGCTGTGGGAGCGATGTGTCGCTGTACAGCAAAGGCAGGATTGAAGCGTTCACCACGGGCTCTCCACACACGAACACGATTGTCATCATTGCCGAGATTGAATCTGGATTCGTCGCTAAAGACGACCTGGTTCCATTCCGCTGCAGTCCAGTTTCCTCGTGCGCGGAAAAAACTCCAAACGGAGGCGTCGATGGGTGGGCGTCAAGGGCAGCACACGTAATGGGCGCCGCGATACCAACTGTCCTTCAGCCAGGCGCCTTCGTATGGTTCGAGAAGACATAGAGGCCCCTAGTGAAAGTGCTACCTGTGCCTGGATGGCGGCCGATGAAGCAGTTGGCTGTACGCGTGCATTTTTTACGATGTGGCGGTCTTCTCGACGACTGGTCTGTAGAGGGCGTCCTGAGCCTGATCTTCGTGTACATGACATCTCTCGGGTCCACTGGTCCCAACACCTCCTCACAACACAATCAGAGCGGCCTAATTGACGAGCTACTCGCCTAGTTGACCACCCAGCTTCCATCATCCCGACGATTCTCCCCCTCTCAAACTGCGACAACTGCTTATATTGTCTTCGAACACGGCGTAATGGCATGTCTATCTCAGCTCTTCCTTTGTAAATGATTCAGCACACTCAAACAAGCTTTGGTTACCTGTTTTATACTCCACAGAGTACGATGTTCAACGCCCTCTACCGGCTATACGTAATGCGCAATCACGCTGCATTTCTAATCATTTGCATATCTCTCCGACATGTACCTTCATTGCAAGTTTTGTTACGATCCCGCAATTATTTCTTGGTGCGCTAATTTTTTTGTCCATGAGTGTATTTATTTATTTATTTGTTTGTGTGTGTGTGATAACATTCGCCGCCAGAGAATCGCGAAAACTCACAAAAGGCATTGCCGGTGAGTCGTGTGCGATGAGGAACGAACACTTGATTAGCGCACACACAACCATCAAAGGATGTACACAACCATTCATAGTTGGGCTATGTGGCACAAACTGACGACATGATCTTCAACAAAAATGGCACCGGAACCTGCCGCAGCTTGAGTATAATAGCACTTTACATCATCAAAAGTCGGAAGCAGGATGCGGACAAGAGGCAGAAGAACGAGACAGGCAAGGACGAAACCAGGGGAGAGCGCGAAAATCCTCTGCTCAATATTTTATACTAAGGGTTCCTGACTTTGACGATAGGCGTTTAGAATTCTATAATTGGATACCGACGGACACCTGACCTGAACATGTGGGCTATGACTAATCTACGACTCATACTCCCGTGATTCTTGAACATGCGAGGCCTGACGCAATAGGCGCGTTGTTCTGAATCATGCGGGTAATGAGAAATCTTTAATGATCCACGTGTTAATTAAGGGATAGTATATCTAGCATCTTAGTTTATTTCTAGGTAGCAGTTTGGAATAGGGACTGTGCTTTATTGAGAGGTTAATTGAGAATACGCTTTAGATTTCTAAGGCAATTAATAATGGTGGGGCGTTATTGTTGCACACACACACACACACACACACACACACACACACATATATATATATATATATATATATATATATATATATATATATATATATATATACAGGTGGTTATCAAAATAATAGAAACACGAAAGAATAACATGAAATTCTTTATTAGTATGGAGTAGAAACGTTTTTGGCATGTAATACAGCCTTAATTCGCCTAGGAACAGATTTGTACAAGACATGAATAGTGGTTAAGGGAGTATTATACCACCCCTCATTGTGAAATCGTGAAAGTTAATGTAGAGTTGGTGTTGATGGATATAGATACTTGGATCTATTCTCTGAAACAAGTCACACTTTTTCGATGATATTGAAGTCGGGGGACTGTGGGGGTTAGGTAACATGTTTGCCTCTGCTTTCATGTTCTTCAAGCCCCAATATGACAGGTTTGTCTGCATGGACAGGAGCTTTATCATCCTGGGAAATACCCTCTCCAACTGGAAACAATGTTTGCATCATAGGACGAACCTGGTTGGCAAAAAGTTCGACATACTCCTTACCAGTGTATCTCCTATTTAGGATTACAATGCAACTTGCTGAAAACCATGAGACAGCAGTCCAAACCATGTCAGATCCGTCTCCATGATTGATAGTTTGCACGAGACAATCAGGATCATATATTTGTTTGGTTGTTTTCCAGTAGAGCGCATGTCCTCTTGTGGGGAACAGTGGGGCAAATGATTATTCTGACCACACGACATTCTTTCACTTATCACTTGATCAGGATTTGTGCTCGTGGCTCTATCGTGGACGACGTTTTGCATTCATATCTGTTAAAAGTGGCTTGGGAATTGTTACTCATCCGTAAATGTTTTGTTTGTGAAGTTCCGTCCTACTTATAATGGCTGATACGGAAGCCTGTAGATGCAGATCGAGCTCTATGGTCAATTTGGTTGCAGTTTTTTTATTTTTACAAGTCACAATCCCCTTCAATACTCGTCCGTCTCTTTCACTCAGCTCTCCCTTTCTTCCCCAATTCTGTTTCGCAGACGATGCTTATCTGTGCATTCGGTATGCTCTCATGACATCCGAAGCCATAGCTCTAGAAACACCCCAAATCCAGGTGTTTGACGCAAGAGATATTCTCATTTGACGCGCTCCAACAATTTGCCCTGTTTGCAAGGTTTAACAACTTACGTTATCTCCCCAAAACCACGATGCCTATAACTTCATTACATCTACCTGACGGTAGAATAATGTATATATACTATATTCTATAGAAAATACTGGGGGCCATACTTGCATTTTAAAGAATAAGAAGCACTTTCCTGAACACCACTAATATTTATAGGTGTTTCCATTATTTTGATAACCACCTGTATATATATATATATATATATATATATATATATATATATATATATATATATATATATATATATATATATATATATATATATATATAAAAATGGTGTGTGTGCATGTGAATAAAGAATAGAATATCAATGGTTCCAGAAAATTCTTAAGTGTCTCAATGTCTCAACTCAAGCTACCCTAAAAATTAAATTACTCACAAATTTGGCTAAACTGCAGTTTTAAGACCTTTTTTCAATAGTATCTTTCGCCCAGCTCATGAAGGCATAATATCAGAAGGCATGGATATCAGATTTTTCGTTATTTATCAATGCACACGCAGTATCATTAAAAAAATTAATGCTATTAAGAACATTGCTATACAGTGATGCTATCATTAAGCTTCATTTCAAGTATAATTTTTCTTCTTTTATTCGAAAGTGCTGAGTTTTGAACTTTACAATGGAAATATTTACATTAAGAATCCATTCTAACCAACTATATTACGGTTGGTTGGTTGGTTGGTAGAGTGCGATACGGTCATATTTTGCTACGCGCAGTACCATAAAAAAGCCATTTAATGATATTGAGAACATTGGTATACTAATTAAACCACTAAATTATGTGTGCGTACGTTACTATATATATATATATATATATATATATATATATATATTATACATACATATATATAGAGAGAAATTTCTGTAGACGACCACTCCTCTAAATGTCCATATTTTGTACAGCACCAGTTAAAGACTCCATATTACCAGTATTATGGAAGAAACCTCTTCTCGACGTCCACCCCTCTAAATGTCCACATTTTTTTTCAGATCCAATTAAAGACTCTATATTGGCAATATTATGGAAGAAACCTTTTTTCGACTGCCACCTTTTTGTCGGAATTATTATGGACCACCATAGGGAAGTTTCCCTGTCTATCTATCTATCTATCTATCTATCTATATATATATATATATATATATATATATATATATATATGTTTACCAAGTAAGTTAAGTATTTCTCATTCCCTAACATAACGTAAGTCATTCCTTAACTTAGTTTAGCCTATAAATTAATATATTTAGCAACCCCATTTAAATTTTTCGTAATTTTTAAATCTATCCTCAGACGAGAGGTGAGTTAAAACTGACCCTTGAGACCAGCATATCAGTTTTAGACTACAAAGCGCAATACCATATGAGGCATCGCGTAACTTCGAAATTTGGTAACCTAATGACAATCTTAACCACAGGAAAGATCTATTTAGGGAATTTGGGGGTATGAAGTGACGTATAATTGTGTTGTTAAATTTACTGTCTTCCGGATCTCTTGTCTGGGGAAACTATTTGTGGCTTTTAGTAATGCCGTAATAAATTTATTTTTTTATATGGCAAACTGTGTATTTCGTTGAAGCTTGACAACTGCAATCCTACGAAAGCTATTTTACGATGTGCTACTAATATTTTAACCGTATATATATATATATATATATATATATATATATATATATATATATATATATATATATATATATATATATATATATATATATATATATATATATATATATATATATATATATATATATATATATATATATATATACAGTGGAATCTCGATCGATCGTTTTCCGAATCATCGTTTTCCCGTATGTATCGTTTATTTCATTCAGTCCCGACGATCATATTTTCTTTGTTATGTTCCTGCATTTATCGTTCAATTCAATCGGTCCCTTTAAAAAAGATAGATCGAGATTCCACTGTATATATATATATATATATATATATATATATGTGTGTGTAGACTTTCCTGTCTACCTGGCTGGCGTCTAGGGGGTGTGTAAGAAGAACACACTTGGATCATTAATACAACTACACTTTCTAAATCTCAACAATAATCATTTATTATTGTAGATAGCAAAGACGAGATGCCGGAGAGCCTATTTTGTCTGTCTCTGGTGCAATAAACAATAATTATACGAGATAGCCCAGCCTGAAGCTCGCGTCTCTTAAACAGAACAAAATGAGGCAGCCTTTCGCTTCCGTCAAACACAGTCTCTCGTGCCTACGCACGGAGTACCAAAACAGACTCTCTCAACGAGGTCTGTCTTCCCTCTCTCCCTATAGAACCTAAAATCCTGCACGCCTCTCGCGTGGGGCACGAGAAAACATATCCCTCTGTCGAGCGGCTTTAAGAGTTGGGGTCATTCAAACCTCTCTCTCGACCGTCCCCTCAAGGAATGTCGTACATGTACATTAGGGGTTAGCCCGGCCTAATACGCTATGCATGGCAACAGAGAACGTTACTATGGCATAAGCAGATAATTTGCATAAAATTCTATATATATATATATATATATATGTTTATATATATGTCAAGAATTTTGTGGGGAAAGAATGAATTTAAAGGGGGCTTAGTAATTAATTTATTGTCGTGGCGTAATTCGCCACTATTCTCATATCTTGGTTCGAAATGCATCGAGAGAAATCGGGGGAATTCCCTTTGGTTTTGATTGACATCCGTGGTCATGCCTATGGTTCATCTCCGGTGTATGCGTCACAGAGATCTTGTGGGCATGCGCGATGGCGTTAGTTGGTCTAAAACAATAGCGTTTTAATCAGACGGCGAGAAATTCTTGATTGAGAAAGTCACGCGTCGCGCGGGGAGCTTGATGAGTTCTTGATTAAAATTAACATATTGAATCAGGTAGCTTAAGATTTTGGAAATAAACGATGTTAGATGTATTAATTGTAGTTCTTTGCCACCGGCCTTTTAATTCATTGACTGCTATAACTTTAATAATTATGTAGAGATAGATTAAGAAAGATAAAGTTTGGATTTAAGACGCCGTACTGGGAAGGGTGTAGTAGCGAGCGTGTCATATATATATATATATATATATATATATATATATATATATATATACCGGGTGCGTCATAAATTCGTGCAAAGTTCAAAAATTCGTAATAAAAGAAGTAATGATCGGAAAATTTTTCTGTTTGCGCCAATAGGATCAGAGGGACATTGGATTTTTTTTCCATGTAAAAAAAAAGAAAAAAAAATCCAAAAGTAACCGAAAGAGGGCGCTCACACGTCATACTGAGACGTTTTATGCAAATCAGGCCATCAATAAAGTGCCTGGCTGGAAATGGATCCGTCATTCGAAGCTGGCAGCAGGCTTTCTTTACCAGATCGGGCGTTGGTGGGTGGTTAAACGTTTCTACAAGAATGGTGAATCCACAACTGTGGCATTGCGAAAGTTTCGCACGGAGAAAGGACTGGGGACGTAAAAGCCCTATTTCGTTGAATGGATACTGAATTTAATACGACATTTTGAGGAAACCGGGAGTTTGGAGGATAGTACACGAAGTGGCAGACCATCCTTGAGCTCGGACCGCGTCCATGTTGTACAAAGTGTCATGGAAGATTTGGCAGCCGAGACATCAACGGGGAGTAGCAGTGCTCGTGAAGCTGGGAGAAGGACTGGGATTCCGGAACCGTCGATTAGACGTATTCTGCACGGAATGTCGAATCTGTATCCCTACAAAATCCGGGCACTTCACCAGCCTGATTTGCATTAAACGTCTCAGTATGACGTGTGAGCGCCCTCTTTCGGTTACTTTTGAAAACATTTTTTTTTTTTACAGGGAAAAAAAATCCAATGTTCCTCTGAACCTATTGGCGCAAACAGAAAATTTTTCTGACCATTACTTCTTTTATTACGAATTTTTGAACTTTGCTCGAATTTATGACGCACCCGGTATATATATATATATATATATATATATATATATATATATATATATATATATATATATATATATATATATGGTGCCCGGTATAAAGGGCTTATGTCAAAAACTGTCATTTAAATATACCAAGTTATTGGCTTTTATACCAATCGCAGAACAATTATTTCGATTTGAGTCTTTTTTACAAAGAAATGTGCTTTAAAAAATGTGTATAAAAAATTGATTTAAATGTGTATAAAAAATTGATAGACTTAAGCTATTTATACAAGTCAAAAGGTTTTTGTTATATTTTTCAATGCTAACAAATATCTAAAAATCCCTTTTTTTTACTATACATACATACATATATATATATATATATATATATATATATATATATATATATATATATATATATATATATATATATATATATGTATATATATTTCAGAGAATTGAAAGAATCCCAAGGAGTTCCATAATTTCTGATTTCTGACTAAAAGAGGACTATATGTGTTTATCCTAGAGAAAGATAGAGCTTGTGCCATAACTAAATATAAAAAAATACTTCTTTATTATCTCTGAGAATAATACGCAAAGACGCGTAATTTAAAATAATGCGTTCTCCTCTTTATTTGATAATCCTTTTCTCCATTCAAATGGCACGGGCCAGGCCATCAGTATTTTTCCTTGTTTTACTCACACCAGCCAGCTTTTAGACTGCACGACGTGGTCACATCATCCCTTTTCTTAACGTATTGAACGGCGAACGGAATGTCAATGTGTGGGCGTATGCGCACAGATGCCGTATACTTCATGATCGCAGGAACGTGAGTGCGTTTCGGAATGGATTCATGAGAATGTAATCAGTCACGTACAGGCCGAATGAAACTCGGAGGAAATCTCATATTTTTTGCCGGTTAAATAGCTAGTTGTGTCAAAATCAGTAATTTCCTTACATCTTTTGATGTAATTTTATAGTAGTTGTCGGGGGATGGGTTATTAAAAAAATTACTCATAATTTTTTTGGATTATATATATATATATATATACACACAGTCGAACGTCGTTATAGCGAACCCGGTATATAACGAACTCCCAGATATAACGAAAGAAAATTTTGGTCCCACCGTTTTCCTATTGTATTTAATGCTAATTTATCCTTTTATAGCAAACCTCCGAAATCTTAAGAATCGGCTATGACGAACATTTTTTTCAGTCGACAACTGAATTTTTTTTTAAAATTTTTAATTTTTTTAAAAATGTTGAAGATACAACGAATGCTGAAGAAGCAAAGAATTTTGAAGAAGATGATGATGAAGATTTACCTATCGCGATGTGGGTAGAAAAGCACAAAATTTCATCATTCTCAGATTGTGTCGTGCAATTGTTCGAAACATGTGATGATGAAGTCATCACATGTGAAAATCCGACTGATGAAGATATTGAGGAAGAAATTAAAACGAATCATTCTGAAATCGAAGATTCTCCATCTGGTGCTGATGAAGAGGAGCACATAAATGACGAAATCTCCACCATCTCAGATGCTACAGCAGCGATGCGTGTAATTAATAAGTTTTTGTCTACACAAACAGTGGAAAAAAGAGTGCTGAAGTCCTTTGATGTATTGGACAAAGAAATTCATAAAATGTCTTTGAAATCGGCATCACGTCAGCAGAAGATTACCGATTCTTTCTGTATCAAAACAGTGAGCAACAATTAAAAGATAAAATCAATTTATTTCCATTTGTCTTCATTTTTAGTTAATTTAATTAGTATTGTGTCTGTTTAATGTAATCGATTTTAGTCAATTTAATTCATTAATGATCATTTTTAATAGATTTTATCATTCTTTCAATACATCATTATTGACTATACATAGGAACAAATGAGTTAAACATTTTGTGAACTCTAGCATTTTTCTTAATGTTTCGGATATAGCGAACCACCGAATATAGCGAACAAAACCTTTAGTGGAAGTTCGTTATAACGAGTTTCGAATGTATATATATATATATATATATATATATATATATATATATATATATATATATATATATATATATATATATATATATATATATATATAATTAAATTAACAGTATTTTTCGAAATCACGCTAATTTCATATAAAAATCTATAATCAAATGCAGGAAACAGAATTTCTGTTTCTCAAACATTCTCTTATTTCAACTAAATTTTCATAAAAAACAATTTTTAATTTCTAACACTGGACGTGATTAATACAATGTCTTAAAAAACTTAATTATTAAAATGTTTCACACTTTCAAAAATTGCACTCTGTTAATTTAACCTACCATTTTTATACGCAAAAAACGATATTCAAAGATATGCATTTGCTCATCTGTGGTCAGGAAACTACGCGTTTTTAATTTAACCTACCACCTTCATACGTAAAAAACGGTATTCAAAAATATACATTAGCTCATTCGTGATCAGGAAACTACAAGTTGTTATTTTAACCTACAACCTCCATACGCAAAAAACTATTCAAAAATATACATCTGCTCATCTGTGATCAGGAAACTACGCGCTATTCATTTAACCTACCACCTTCATACGGAAAAACGGTATTCAAAGATATACATTCGCTCTCTTGTGATCAGGTAACTACGCGTTGTTACTTTAACCTACTACCTTCACACTCAAAAAAATGCATTAAAAAATATGCATCTGCTCATCTGTGATCAGGAAACTACGCGCAATTTATAAAACTTACCACTTACATACGCATAAAATTGTATTCAAAAATATGCATTCACTCTTCTGCTATCAGGAAGAAAAATTCCTTAAATATTAGTTTCGGGACTGAAGATTTCCCTTATAAGCGGACGTGCTACCTTAAAATTCTCCTTGATATCTAATATTTTCCCTGGCACGGGTCGGATTTCTCTCTCAGTTTCCCTCCACTAAACTTCCTTGAACCAAGAAGAAAACATCAATTGAACATCAGTTCAACATTTTAAACATATCCATTCATTAACCAGTTTGTCATTGCTGCTTTTCCTTCCGGAATTACGACTGTCCTTCCATCGATCGACTGCATTTGAGTTAATGATCACATCCATTGATAGTCATGGTTACACAACGATAGCAACTATGACCATTGTGATAGGAATGGGTCAGTGCTCTACATCTGTTTTCAAAGATGTATGTTTCGTTCAGAATAATATATGTTTCTGGCCTCGTTGAATGCATTTTTAGGTTTCAGGAACTAATGGACGAGCAGAAACTAGATGGATCCATGCAAAAATTCGATGCTCTAATCTTTTCTGTTCTTACGAAGCTCCTCTAGGTTTATATGATATTACTAGCTTAATACCCGTGCTTTGCTACGGAGTACATTCAAATTAAATACAACGGTCAATGTACGCTATTAATGCCAAAAAAACAAAAAATATATTTATAATAAATACAACAATCAATGTAAATAATTAATGGCACAAAAATTATATATTTATAAAAAAATCGTAGCGGATAGTATTTTTATAGACAAAATAATGTAGAAGAAGATATTCAAATTAAATCTAATAGAACATAATAAAGAATATAGTACAGTCAATATAGTACAGTTTGAGGAACATATCTTTTACTGCATTTTAATATATTTTTGGATAATGTCCAATCGTCTGCCGCATTAGAAAGAAAAAAATATGTCTTTTGTCAATTTATTTCGTTGTTATGTACGTGGCGCAAAATTAATTTAAAGTATCACAAAAAGAAAAGAAACCACGTGATCAGCATTTAATAAATTAAATTCTAAAAATTAATCTTTAAAAATTCCCCAAAAATCATAAAATGGAGGCAAAGATTTCCTTTTAAAGGAATTTTTAGGATCTTTCTCGTGATATAAATTTTATAACCCTCAGATTATTATTTTAAATGCAAACTTTAAAGAATGTTACAAAAACAGCTTAAAAATTTAATATAAAAAAATCTGAGAAGGATTTTTCAAAAATCTTTCTTAATGAACCCCTACACTATAAAAAGAATCACCATGCAAAATTTCAACCCTCTAAGTCCAGCGGTTTGGTCTGTGCGTTATCTGTCAGTCAGTCAGTCACGGAACTGTTTTATATATATAGATTGTTATTATTATTTGTAGTTTTGGGACTGCAATGTGGACATTGAGGTGTTGAAATTAACTCAAGGCCGAAAATGGCCATGGCGGAAATGAATAAAGAATTTGAATTTTGATAATTTTTCTCACACACAGAAAATTTACATCCCATTTCTACCACCTTTAAAATTAGCTCATTAATTTTATTGCATCAATTTATGATGGGGCTAGCTAAGGAATGTGGATTATCTTTAGCACAGATAATTTACATCTTAATTTCCATAACTAGGAAATAATGCAGTAATTGTACTGGGCTAATTTATGACGGGAGCAAATAAGGAATTTGAATTTTTATTTTTATTTTCATACCGGCAGCTGGCATCACTATTCCTACATCTCTGAAAATAATAACTTTTATTTTACTGAATAACGTTTGCTTTACTATATTAATTTATGAGGGACTAATTAAGGAATTTGAACTATCTCTTACACGCAGATAATTTGCTCCTCCATTCCCATGCTTATGAAAATAATGCATTAATTTCATTCCATTAATTTCAGACGGGAATAAATAAGGAATCTGAATTTTGATTATTATTTTCATACTAGCAGCTTGCATCATCATTCCTATATCTTTGCCTTTATTTTTAATTATTGAAAATAATGCCTTTATTTTACTGCATTACTTTATGATGGGACTAATTAAGGAATTTGAATTATCTTTTACATAAGGTATCTTAGTCCCCATTTTCATGTCTTTGAAAATAAAGCATTAACTTTACGGCATTAATTTATGACAGGATTAATTAAAGAATTTGAAGTATCTTTTACATACAGGTAACTTCGTTCTCATTTTCGTGTCTTCTTTAAATATAATGCACTAATTTTACATTATTAATTTATAACGGGACTAATTGAGGAATTTGGATTATCTTTTACATACAGGTAACTTCGTCCCCATTTTCGTGTCTTTGAAAATAATGCATTGATTTTTCGGCATTAATTTATGACGGGACTAATTAAGGAATTTGAAGTATCTTTTACATACAGGTAACTTCGTCCCCATTCCCGTGTCTTTGAAAATAATGCATTAATTTTACGGCATTAACGAGACTAATTAAGGAATTTGAATTATCTATTACATACAAGTCACTTTGCCCCCATTTTTGTATCTCTGAAATAATGCATTCATTTTACGGAATTAATTTATGACGGGGCTAATTAAGGAATTTGAATTATCTTTTACATACAGGTAACTTTGTCCCCCTTTTTGTGTCTTTGAAATAATGCATTAATTTTACAGGATTAATTCATGACGGGACTAATTAAGGAATTTGAATTATCTTTTACATACAGGTAACTTCGTCCCCATTCCCGTGTCTTTGAAAATAATGCATTAATTTTACGGCATTAATTTATGACGGGACTAATTAAGGAATTTGAAGTATCTTTTACATACAGGTAACTTCGTCCCCATTCCCTTGTCTTTGAAAATAATGCATTAATTTTACGGCATTAACGAGACTAATTAAGGAATTTGAATTATCTATTACATACAAGTCACTTTGCCCCCATTTTTGTGTCTTTGAAATAATGCATTAATTTTACGGCATTAATTCATGACGGGACTAATTAAGGAATTTGAATTATCTTTTACATACAGGTAACTTCGTCCCCATTCCCGTGTCTTTGAAAATAATGCATTGATTTTACGGCATTAATTTATGACGGGACTAATTAAGGAATTTGAAGTATCTTTTACATACAGGTAACTTCGTCCCCATTCCCTTGTCTTTGAAAATAATGCATTAATTTTACGGCATTAACGAGACTAATTAAGGAATTTGAATTATCTATTACATACAAGTCACTTTGCCCCCATTTTTGTGTCTTTGAAATAATGCATTAATTTTACGGCATTAATTTATGACGCGGCTAATTAAGGAATTTGAATTATATTTTACATACAGGTAACTTTGTCCACCTTTTTGTGTCTTTGAAATAATGCATTAATTTTACAGGATTAATTCATGACGGGACTAATTAAGGAATTTGAATTATCTTTTACATACAGGTAACTTCGTCCCCGTTCCCGTGTCTTTGAAAATAATGCATTAATTTTTCGGCATTAACGGGACTAATTAAGGAATTTGAATTATCTTTTACATACAGGTAACTTCGTACCCATTTCCGTGTCTTTGAAAGTAATGCATTGATTTTTCGGCATTAATTTATGACGGAACTGCTTTAAGGAACTCGGATTATTTTTTATATGCAGGTAACTTCGTCTAACCATTCCCGTGTCTTTAAAAATAATACATTAATTTAATTGCATTAATTTATGACGGGAACAAATAAGGAATTGGAAATTTGATTAAAATGTTCATACTGGAAGCTTACATCACCATTCCTATATCTTTGAAACTAATGCTTTGCGGCCTATTCACACTAAGGGTCTGTGCACATAGAATCCGTGAGCGTCAGCGTTAAAGAGTCCGTTGGCGCTGATTGGTTAAATGGGTCAATGATTGGTATATGATTGGTTGAAATATTTGACGCTGACGCTGACATATTGTATGTGTACAGACCCTTAGTTCACATAGAATCCGCCAACGTCAGCATTACTCGTATTGAAATATATTTACCCAATTACAAACCTCCAAACGATTATCAACGAAAGTATTAAGGCCTGTGATTGGTTTAAAATATGTCAATACGAGTAACGCTAACGCTGACGAATTCTATGTGAACAGACCCTTAATCCGGAGCGTTACGGAACGTCAGCGTTAAAAATTTTAACCAATCACAGACCTCAATTCATTAACCTCTTGATGCGTCAAACCAATGGCAGGCCATGTCAACAATATCGGATACCAGTGTAGTAATGTAACGCAACGCCGCGAATGCAGTGTGAACAGAACTTCAATATTAAAATGAAATTGTGTAAATGAAGGTTGGTAAAAGCTTAAAAAATTTTGAAAAAATTGTGTTTTAGCATAAAAACTAAATAGAAAATATGTTAAAAGGAAATATATACTATTTACTTTAAGATTTTAAGAAGCTTTTATTTTCATAACTTCCAAAAAGGTCACAAAGAAGATTTTACTAGGAGTCATCACAGAGATTAGCATACGGGTCTTATTTTTTATTTAGGTTCTCTTTTCCTGCTCTCGGCTTGTTTTCTTTTGATCTATCCTTATAAAAACCTTTTCATGCAAATACCGGGGGGGGGGGGGTTACTTGGGTAAAGTTCCTCAAATTGGTATCTTCATATCGTAACTGATAATAAATTTTTCAGAAATCGGTATCATAATTTCAGAATCGATATCATGTTTTCAGAATTGATAATATTTTCTCCACAAACAGAAATCGTATAATCGGAATTGATAATATTTTTCTCATAAATAGATGTCATCCATTTATTGCAATCTTCATAACTCCTATCATAAAATCGTTTCTTTTTTTATTACATTCTAAGGAGCTTATTTATTTTTATAATACATCTATACCTCCCTATGCAGCCGCTCTGTATACGGCATTTCGTTATAACAGCTTTTTAATTATGGCACTTTTTCGATTTACGGCCACAACAGCGGAAAGATGATGGCACTCATGATGGCAGCATATTAACTCTTAGTGATTCTTCGTGTTAATGTTCGTCATCACATTAAGGCTACAATGGACCATGAAAAACTTTTTTATTTATTTATTAACCAATTGCTATGAAATTTTGTATACTTATACAGTATTGTTTAGAGATGGAAATTCTAAATAAAAAAATCAGAATGTAATTAATTAAAATATTAATTAAAATCAGTTTGTAAATTACTCTATTTAAAAATGCTTCATGCGCATTAATTTTTGTCTCAGATATCTAATTTTCTCTCTTAAGCTAGCTTTATATAGTCATAATAAAAGTTAGTAGCAATATTTGATTTACAGTCATATTTATAAAAAGTAGAAAAGAAATCGATAAAAATAGGTCATTTTATGCAAAATTTTATCAAAAAATTTTTTTTATTGTAAAAATTTTAAGTTGTTTTAAAATAGTATAATGAATTGATTACTAAGTTTTATTCTAGCATATATGAATAATCACTTTATGAAATTTTATGAAAATTCGAGAAAAATTATGACGCATGGAACATTTTGAACTTACCGAAGCGACATGAAAACTTGTTTTAAGAAAATGGCATTTAAAGTTTTAATTTGACTAACATTTCCATTGTTTACATTTGAAAAAAATACTTATAACTCGGTTAATAATGATCGGATCAACATACTTTTTTTAAAATTTAAAGCTGATGAGTTGCAGAATCATTTTCTGAAAGAAGAAAAAAAAAAATCGTTTTGGGGACATATTTTTGTCAATCTGAAGGTCCATTGTCGCCTTGAAACAGATTTTAAACATTTTATTTTATGTTTTTTTATTATATGAATACATATGTGCATATGATCTCTTTTGTTTTTTTGTTTATATGTTTATTTTTAAATTTCTGTTTATAATTACATTGTTTTGCACTTTCATTTTTAATGTAAGCATTTTCATAGGAATTAAAAAGAATAAAATGCTTTATGAACTAAAAACTATATTATTTATAAAAAAAATTGGAACAGATCCAATTAAATTTGTATGGGTTTGTATCAAAATAATTGATTCGTTATACGGCTTTTCGCTTTACGGCCAACTTCTCCGGAGCGTATCTAGGCCGCAAAGCGAGGTATGGGTGTATTGTCTTTTTTAAAACTATCGGATTAAACCAAAATTATTTGGTTCTCATAAAGTTCAATTTTTCATTCATGAAACGACTGAATTTGAGAAAAAAAAATGTGGAGAGACTCAAAAATAGTAGAAAAGCGTACCCAAGAAAAAATTCCATACCCTTCTTCATCTAATGCCGCAACAGCAACAGGTTATGAAAGCAATCATGAAGATCAACCGGATAATGTTAAACTTCAGAAGCATCGAAAATATGATCTACTATTTTCTCTTCAATGATGCATTTTGTTTTAGTCCATGGTTCCTCTTCGGTAAGCTTCGATTGCTTTTTATTGCCTATTGTTGTGATGATAATTAATAGTTTTGGAAGTGATTAAAGTTAATATTAATATCGGGTATTCAGATAAATAAATTAGTAAAGTAAGTGAATAAAGTAAGTAAATTTTAGTAACGATTGTGCTTTGTTTTAATTAATTTATTAAGCCTCTGCTAAATATATGTAAGGGTTATACTTGTGGTGATCAGATATTAATTGATTTGATTAATGTCATCGCATTTGGAGAAGGTGCGCAAGTTTCTCTAAATGTTTTGACATTGAGAAGAATTAAGTTTGAAATAGATCATCACAGGTTATACCTTATTATTGTTAATATGGATAAATTAATAAGTCTTATTTATGAACCTCGTGAATGGCTGGTACGCTGGTGAATTTTTGGGTTTTTTATTAAATGAATGAATACAAAATTATAGTGTGTCTTTTCTTTTAAAGTTAAATCCTTCCTTTTGAGAACCCCTTTTTGTCAGTTGATCGTAAACTGAGACTTCCGATAACGACTGGTCACGGACACCCTCCCCTTCGGGACGTTTGGAATGTTGATGAGCCAAGCAGATACGAAGGCGCTCCCTGCGCGGTTGAATACAGTGGCTTGTAGATGGCGGTGTTTTCAAGGAGGAAAAATTAATCAAAAATTATTATGTGAAATAAGAAAATGAAAAAATCAACAATGAGTCGGAGAGGAGATTCCTTCGGCTAATTCCTAATTTCAGCGTTTTCCTCGTCCGGGATTGACGGAGCGGAATGGACCTTCTTACTTTCCGCGGAATACAAAGTGAGAAAAGGAGCGTCAACTCGGGGGCGGAGGGTGCAAGTGGACAGAGAGGGGGAGAGGCGAGCGAAGAGGCTGGGAGCTGACCCCAGTGCCTTGAAAAAAAAAGATGATGGCCGTACGGAAAGGTCCGACTACGTTCATCTCTTGGCGTCGTGCACGCTTTAGAAAATGGCGTTAAGGCTCCCCTCATGACTTCCTTAAATAATAGTGTTTTTTTTTGTGCTGCAGCATTTTAATTGGGTAATATAATTTTAATTCCTTTTTTTTATTTACTGAATTTTTCTATAGTTTTACTTTTGTTTTTCTCATCACTTTTTCATTTAGAAGGTTTTTTTTTTTATTCGCCAGCCACTTCACTTATTTGTATTGTTTTTATTGATAATTATTTGTATTATGGAGAGTAGAACTCATTTAAACGAAATTGTATTTATTCAATTGAATTTGGTTGTCAGAATGATGTTAAGAAGATCTGGAGTTAATGAGTTTGTTTGTTATAACGTCAGGGAAATTCTTAAATAAATTGTTATTTGTAGATTGTAATGTGGTGTCATGTCGGTCCTTGCCTTTTTAGTAAAATTTCTGATTTTCAGCTTTAGGTTTTATTTTTATTTCAGCAGATATGAAGCTTTTTCTTTTAGGTGAGATAATTTTATTTCTAGGTGTTCTCCAAGGTTAAGTAATTTTATTAGATTTAATTTCATTTTTCTTTTGGCTCATTATTCACCACAGTGAAGCATTCAGTTCGAACCAGTGTTAATTATAATTATTAATTGTTTATGGGTTATTGCATTTAAAAATAACACAACGCAACTTACCATCTATCTTAAAATGTACTAACCACTAACGGCCAAATGGCAACTCTTGAAGTAAATTGATTTTAAAGTTTGTAAAGAGTAATTCTAACTTTAATTAATAAGTAATTATAATATATAAAGTTTAAAATACACCCCAACACAAACTTCAACGCCACAAATGGCGCCTGTGACCTATCCACGCTGTGCCATTTTTTTTTTCTTCAAATGGTACCAGTTGTGAAGACTGTTTGCAAATGAGCCATTTTTTTTCCATTATCCTTTCTTTCGGTGAGACGGCATGACATATTAAATTTTGGTATAGTGGAGGCTTAATCTTATTTTGGCACAGATTTTTTGGTTCATATTATTTTTATGTGGTTATGGTTATTATTATTTTTGATATTTTAAATGATGTAGATTTTAATTTGAAATTTTTCTTACATTCCTATATTTTGTGCAATTATTTTGAATATTGATTCTTTTTACATTTTGAATTATTGAACGATATAAATGTTTAATATTATTTGGTATTTTGGTGTTTTACTTAAGAGTATTGTTCTGTTAGTGCATTTAAGGATACATTTTTGATTTGAATTATTACATTCCTATATATGTAGCGTTTATATTGAATATTGAATATTTTTTTAACATCTTTAAACATTGATAGATATTTTGGGCTTATATTTTAATTGGTATTTTGGTGTTTTAACGTTTTCTATTGCTATGCTAGTGGTTTTAAGTATAATATTTGATTTGAGATGCTAAATTGTGTATGTTTTACAATGTCTTCTATACTATATTGGCATGCTAAGTATTGATAAATTTTTAATTGCAATTCTACATGTCAGATAATTTTTTTTTTCTCTATTTTGGGCTTCATATCACGAGTTTTTTTTGTCTTGCCAGGTGCTAAGTTTTTTCTGCTGTCCTCTTGCCATTTAGAGCTGGTCTCATGGTAAAACGGGAAGTAGTTTTAGTTGGGTTCTTGGACAGATTGAAAATTACATTAAATTTTTTCATATAATAGTTAATGATTTTTTTTCACACGAAAATTTAGTTACAATTGGGTTTAAGATTCAAACTTCAATGTCACAGGCTGGGAAATTTGAATGCTGCGGTCATTTCAGTACCTAATAAATTCAGTTTTTCATGTCGGGTATGTGTTTGGACTTAATACCAGTTGGGTTTGGTTAGAAATTTAATTAAGATGGGGGTTAATATTCAGCTTCAATGTCACAGGCTGGGAAATTTTGAATGTTGTGGTCTTTCAGTACCTAATAAGTTCAGTTTCTCATGTCAGAGTTTTGTTGGATTTAATACCAGTTTAGTTTTTTGCAGAGTTTTAGCTTAATTTAATATTGTTTAATTTCTTTTGTAATGCATACTAAAGCGTCCGAAAATTTTATTTATGTGTAGGGTTGATGTTAAATTTTTTTTTGGTGCTCTTGTCTACAATGTTTCATGTGCATATTCTGTTTTGAACGGATCAGCATGACTTTTGGGGATCGACTGTGATTCGATTCGACCGGTTTTTGTTTATTTAAGTAGGGCATACGGTTTTTGAATAAGTTTGGTTATGTTATTTTAGTAGGTATGCTTGCGTTGGTCTGTTCAGTTCGGTTTATGCAATTAAACGTTAGACAGGGCTTCTTGTGTTAATCATTATTTTTACTAAGCATATTAGAATTTCATTGCCGCGAGGGACGAAGAGTCTCTCTTCGCAGGCTGGAATTACTTTTGGTTTGGTAGGAGTAAATGGTGGAGTAGTTAAATATTGGTTTCAAAATTTTATCATTTACTTAGTTTTGTAATGTGTACTAAGGTGTCCAGGAGGTTAATGAACGTTAGACATGGCTTCAGATTTTAATCATTAATTTTTACTAAGCTTATTAGAATTTCATTGCCGCGAGGGACGAAGAGTCTATCTTTGCAGGCTGGAATTAAAATTGGTTTGGTAGGAGTAAATAGTGTAGTTAACGATAGGTCTCAAATTTCTATCAATTACCTGGTTTTGTAATGTATACTAGGGTGTACGGGAGGTTAAAATTTTTTTTTTGTTATATGTACAGTTAAAGTGGTAATTTTTGTACACCTGTCTCACATGTTTCATATACATTTTTTTGAGGTTGAACAGTAAACATGTTAATTTTGATTGAACAGTGATAATGAAATTCGTAAGAGAGAATTTTGTATTGAGTTTTGTTCGAAGAGGTTTTGTTTATTTGTGTTAAGCATACGTTTTTTTTTATAAATTTGTTACGGATTGTATGCTATGGTCGCACTGTCAATTTCAAATTATAGAAGTAAACTGTGGACAGGATGTAATGTTTTTGAACTGATTGTTTTAACCGAGGATGATTATTTTGCTGTGCAGTTTTTTTAGTGTATATGGTTTAATTGTAAGTTGAGCATACAGTTGTGGTAATGAAATGTTTTAGATATATGTTAGGTGTTCAATGTTTCATTTTTGCTTGTTTTATATACAATTGTGGTAATGAAATTTTTTTCGGGTATTATGCTAGATATTCCATGGTTTATATTTTTGGTTAATAAGTAATCTCTCATGTATATGTGTTTTGTTATGTGACCCGGGTCGAATGGGAACAATATATCACATTGTGTAATGTAATTTTATACTTTAGTCAATTCTTTTAATTCGTGAAATTTTTCCACGGTGATCTGTGTTTTTTTTTATAAAAAAAAAATTTGTGCCAAATTTTTTTTTCTCGCGGAAAAGGAGGTATTTGTTGTGATGATAATTAATAGTTTTGGAAGTGATTAAAGTTAATATTAATATCGGGTATTCAGATAAATAAATTAGTAAAGTAAGTGAATAAAGTAAGTAAATTTTAGTAACGATTGTGCTTTGTTTTAATTAATTTATTAAGCCTCTGCTAAATATATGTAAGGGTTATACTTGTGGTGATCAGATATTAATTGATTTGATTAATGTCATCGCATTTGGAGAAGGTGCGCAAGTTTCTCTAAATGTTTTGACATTGAGAAGAATTAAGTTTGAAATAGATCATCACAGGTTATACCTTATTATTGTTAATATGGATAAATTAATAAGTCTTATTTATGAACCTCGTGAATGGCTGGTACGCTGGTGAATTTTTGGGTTTTTTATTAAATGAATGAATACAAAATTATAGTGTGTCTTTTCTTTTAAAGTTAAATCCTTCCTTTTGAGAACCCCTTTTTGTCAGTTGATCGTAAACTGAGACTTCCGATAACGACTGGTCACGGACACCCTCCCCTTCGGGACGTTTGGAATGTTGATGAGCCAAGCAGATACGAAGGCGCTCCCTGCGCGGTTGAATACAGTGGCTTGTAGATGGCGGTGTTTTCAAGGAGGAAAAATTAATCAAAAATTATTATGTGAAATAAGAAAATGAAAAAATCAACAATGAGTCGGAGAGGAGATTCCTTCGGCTAATTCCTAATTTCAGCGTTTTCCTCGTCCGGGATTGACGGAGCGGAATGGACCTTCTTACTTTCCGCGGAATACAAAGTGAGAAAAGGAGCGTCAACTCGGGGGCGGAGGGTGCAAGTGGACAGAGAGGGGGAGAGGCGAGCGAAGAGGCTGGGAGCTGACCCCAGTGCCTTGAAAAAAAAAAGATGATGGCCGTACGGAAAGGTCCGACTACGTTCATCTCTTGGCGTCGTGCACGCTTTAGAAAATGGCGTTAAGGCTCCCCTCATGACTTCCTTAAATAATAGTGTTTTTTTTTGTGCTGCAGCATTTTAATTGGGTAATATAATTTTAATTCCTTTTTTTTATTTACTGAATTTTTCTATAGTTTTACTTTTGTTTTTCTCATCACTTTTTCATTTAGAAGGTTTTTTTTTTATTCGCCAGCCACTTCACTTATTTGTATTGTTTTTATTGATAATTATTTGTATTATGGAGAGTAGAACTCATTTAAACGAAATTGTATTTATTCAATTGAATTTGGTTGTCAGAATGATGTTAAGAAGATCTGGAGTTAATGAGTTTGTTTGTTATAACGTCAGGGAAATTCTTAAATAAATTGTTATTTGTAGATTGTAATGTGGTGTCATGTCGGTCCTTGCCTTTTTAGTAAAATTTCTGATTTTCAGCTTTAGGTTTTATTTTTATTTCAGCAGATATGAAGCTTTTTCTTTTAGGTGAGATAATTTTATTTCTAGGTGTTCTCCAAGGTTAAGTAATTTTATTAGATTTAATTTCATTTTTCTTTTGGCTCATTATTCACCACAGTGAAGCATTCAGTTCGAACCAGTGTTAATTATAATTATTAATTGTTTATGGGTTATTGCATTTAAAAATAACACAACGCAACTTACCATCTATCTTAAAATGTACTAACCACTAACGGCCAAATGGCAAATATTGTTGTATTTAAATTTAACTGAAACCCACATTAATTAGCAAGATTCATTCCTACCTTCATTAATTAATTTATTAATTAGCAATATAATATTAATAAAATTAAAATAAACCCCCTAACACAATCTTTCAACGCCACACTATGAGCTTAAGTTTTTAACTTGATTAAGACCAGGGATTCCCAAACTGCGGCTCGCAGGCCACATGCGGCCACTACGCTTTTATGTGCGGCCTGAAGCACGCGTCATCAAGCAGGTGCTTTTGTAAACACAATTTTGAAAATGAGTGCCTGAAAAACTGTACAAAACTGTACAAAAATGTGCCACCTGTTACTCGTGTCGCATCAACGTACCTTTGTGAATCAACCAACTCCAAAATTAAGTATAAAAAGAAAGTACAGTAAAATCTCGTTTATCCGGCCTTCGTTGATCCGGATCTCCGGATAATCCGGATCAAATCTATAGACATTATTTTTACTGACTGGTCACATTAGATAATAATTTTTAACTATGATAGAAAGAACGTAACTACAGGTACGCCAAATATTCGCTTTTTAGTTTGATTAAATGCACAGTTCCTTCATAGATTGTACAATAAATTATGGTTATAAAATGCTTTTTGTTGAGATTAACCTTTTCCTTACGGGGTGGGATAAAATGTATCCCAACAATACAGTCCCAAGAATGTATATATATATATATATATATATATATATATATATATATATATATATACATATATATATATACACTCAAGAGCCAAAAAATTATGACCACCTGTCAATAACGAGTTGGCCCACCTTTGGCGCGCAACACAGCTTCAACCCGCATTGGCATGGATGCCACAAGTCCTTGGTAGATGGCCGGAGACAGATTGTACCAGATGTTTAAGCAACGGTCATGCAAATCCGAGATATTGCGAATTGGTGGTCTTTGAACTCTGAGCTGCCGTCCCATGACATCCCAAATGTGTTCTATCGGATTGAGATCCGGTGAGTTAGGTGGGCAGGACATTAACTGGAATTCAGCATCATGTTCCTGGAACCATTCCAACACAATTTTAGCCTTGTGACACGGGGCGTTGTCCTGTTGGAACATTCCATTTCCAGCTGGAAAAATAGATGCCATGTAAGGGTGCAACTGGTCCGCAATGATGTTCAGATACCCTGTAGCATTCATGGTCTGCTCTACCACATCCACGGGTCCCAGAGACGGCCAAGAGAACGTCCCCCAAAGCATAATACCGCCACCAACGGCCTGTGTATGACCTACTGTACATTGAGGGAGCAACAGTTCGCCTGGAAGACGGCGTATCCTGACACGGCCATCGGCGTGATGAATGACAAACCGTGATTCATCTGACCAGGCAACTCTCTCCCCCTGATCCATGGACCAGTCGCGATGTTCCCGGGCCCAAGGCAGGCGCAGTTGGAGATGACGCTTGGTCAGCAAAGGCACACGAGTGGGACGTTTGCTGCGTAGCCCCATATCCAACAGTGTCCGCTGAACAGTGTGCTGCGATACTATTCTACTTGGCCCTGCATTGCATTGGGCTGTCAGCTGAGCCACTGTCTGGCTCCGGTTTTGCTTCACCATGTGAGACAGTCTCCGACGACCTTTTTCTTTGATAGCGTGTGGACGTCCAACACCATGTCGTCTACTGCTGGTTTCACCGTTATTCATCGACTTTGCATAAGTACTAACAACTGTAGGTCGCGAACAACCCACGAGTGTGCAGTTTCGGAAATACTTGTTCCGAGCCTTCGAGCCATTACAATCTGCCCCCTATCAAAGTCGCTTAGATCCGCAGCCTTTCCCATCACACACAGAAGTAAGTGAAAGAATGATTCTTCAGACTCTCCAGCAGCAGTTAAATACCACTTTCACCTGATCACGTGCCTACCACGTCATCCAGGCGAATTCATTGCAAAATGTAGGGGTGGTCATAATGTTTTGGCTCTTGAGTGTATATAATATATTTATATATATATATATATATATATATATATATATATATATAACACCCTTCATGGCCGTTCTTGCAAAGGGGGTATGGAATTTCCCGTTCTAGTAAGGCAATCAAAAAAAAATTGGCCCCGTAAACTAAAGGTTAAGAAAGCTTTTTACCAGACTTACCAATTCTTTGCTAAGAAATGATGTGAAAAGTTATTTTTATATTTTATAATGTCTTGTAAACAATACTATGTTTATTTGTTACAAAACATTTTTTTAATCATAATAAATTGTCTGCTTAGTTAAGGATTTTGTTTTGCTTATTACCCATATTACCCGGATTATCCGGATTGCATATAGTCTCAGTTATTCCGGATAAACGAGGTTTTACTGTCGCCCACATTGTATAGTGGTTAGCGTCGTCAGCTGCCATGCAGTGGACTTGCATCATTCATTCACCCTATCCGACTCTCAGGTTTACAACTTTCAAAAATGGCATTCGTATTAGCGTCATTTGAGTGGCATCTTTAAAAGACATATTAACATTTCAATCACCGCCCATATGGTTAGCGTTCTTTATCTACCACGCTAGGGTTCAAATCCCCAATAAGGCTTGGTCGTTTTCGTGGCGTCCCCCTCTTTGGGAGCAATGCTGGCTCACCCATATGGTGCTCCCATAATAAAGTAGCCAACAAACCAGCGGTGAACAAAAAAATTCGAATATCTCCCAACAAAATACCTCTGCATTAGAAAAAGATTAAAAAAAGTACAGTTTAAAATAATTATTTTTTAAATTTGTTTTTAAAATAATTATTTTTGACTCTTGATTCATGAAAAAAACATCAATGCCCAGTTATGTTTATATATACAGCAAAACCTTGTTTATCCGGACTTACTGGGACAATCGAAAATCCGGATAATCCGGGTAATATGGGTAATAAGCAAAACAAAGTCCTTATCTAAGCAGACTTACCATTTATTACGACAAAAAACTATGTTTTGCAACAAAATTACAGTATTGTTTGCAAGACACTGAAAAATATACAATTGGTAAGTCTAGTATAGCTTTCTTAAACTCAACAAAAATAATTTTATTACCATAATTTATTGTACATTCTATGCAGTAACTGTACATTGAATCAAACTAAAAAGCGGATATTTGGCGTAGTTGTAGTTACGTTCTTGCTATTATAGTGAAAAATAATTATCTGATGTGAACAGTAAATAAAAATAATGTCTACAAATCTGATCCGGATAAACGAGGTTTTACTATATATAGAAAACAGCTTACTGATTCTCACCTTGATGACGTATTGAGAGTAGCATGTAGCAAGTATAAATCTGATTGGTCAAAAATAGCCATAAGTTTGTCTCAACATAAAGAAAATCCGACTCATATTTAAATAAACTTTTTAATACATTTAAGCTTTGAGTTTTATTTTTTACATTATTTTATGATGCCTAGCTGAATACCCGTGCTTCGCTACGGAGTGCAGGTAACCCTCTTATAACACGGTAGGTAGGTTCCTAGAAAATGCCGTGTTGTGTGAAGCCGTGTTATATGAGACCCAGAACCAGTACAAAAAGGGGGTTACGTTCCGAAAACTTATTGAAAACAAACTTTTTTTTTACAAATTCCATATAAGAGACTTAATTTTTATTAAAAATATAAATGTATGTATAATTCGAAACGAAAAGAAACAAAAAATATTATTTTCATTTAATGCGACCTTAATTTCATAAATTTCTTCCACATCACTGCTCAGTACAATCAAACGAGAACGTTTTTTCGGTTGAACGATATCACCTTCACTTTCAAAACCTTTTTCTTCATTTAGATTTTTTGCACCTTCTACCCTCTTTAAAAAATCTGTAATTTTGGTTTGTTTGCTGGTTCTTAGAAGGTCATTGTAGATTTCACGGTATGCAGATAGACGATTTTGCAGCTCCCTTTTGAATTTTCGGTTTTTTTTTTCAGCGTAAGGCTCTGCATTCAAGAAAACATATTCAAGATTTTCAGCTAAGCTTAGGCCTTCTTGTAATTTTTTTTAGTGTTAAATTATTAACTTCACAATCTTCATCAGTGCTATTGTACTCAGAATTGATATGATTTACAGCTTAGGATGTCATTTCCATTAAATCCGCTTCGTCAACTTCCTCCACTAATAAATCTTGAACGTCCTCAATAGCCATATCTACAAAATCTTCGCCTCCGATTTATTTAGCAAGTTCTAATATGCCACCAATTTCATTTTCTGACGATTCTATTTCAACTGAAGATGGCCATATCTTCTTCCAGCATGCATTTAACGTTGATGATTTTAGTTCTTTCAGCGACAAAGATGTGATGTCGATGACGTGCTTAATTGAAAATTGCATCCAAGCTTCCATTACATTAATTGATTTCGAATCGGTTACGTCTAAAATTCACTGTAATGCTCTCCTTATGTAATAAATTTTTGCATGACGCTTTCCGCTATGACATCAGAATAGAGTTATAATTACAAAATAAAAATAACTTTTTATATACCAGGTTTTTAAATTTTCTGTTGAATCATATAAACTTGACAATTCTATGCATTTATAAATACTTTTTAAAAAATTTTTTGATGAATTTTCCCATCAACTTGAAAGAAAATGAAGTTAATTGGAAGTTAACTTGCGTTTAACTTTTCGTTCCCGTTCCGGCCGATAGATGGCCGCAACAGTCTACAAAACAAAATTAACTGAAAATAACTGAAAATTAATTTAATTCTGCTTAAAGATGGCTAAAAGTATCAAAAGAATGCATTGTCATCGTGTTCTGAGCTAGTCTAAAAGTTTCAAATTTCTAGCTAGTCGGGAAGTTAGTTAAAAATCGATTGCAAGATTTGTAACGGACAAACACACAACACACAAACAAGAAAGCGAGATAATAAAAACATGTAAATAAATGAATAAATTATAATTTGTTTATACATTTTCATGTAAAGCCACCACAGTTCATTATTCTTCCCCGTCATTACTTTAAGGTAACTTAGTTTTTAAATGTGTTAAACAAAAATCAGGTTATCTAGTGCTGTATAAGAACTCTGTTGTAGAAAAGTTTTAGCAATTTTTTTATCGTGTTAGAGCGAAACCGTATTACCGATTGCTGTGTAATACGAGGGTTCCCTCAATTTATCCTATCGTGTTAGTGTGAAACCGTGTTGTAAGATACCGTGTTGTAGGAGGGCTACCTGTACATTGAAATTAAATACAACGGTCAATGTATGCAATTAATGCCAAAAAAAATATTTATAAAAAAATCGAAACGGTTATTTTTAAATCTAAAATAATGTAGAAGAAAATATTCAAATTAAATACAGTGGTCAGTGTATGCAATTAATTTGTATGTTTAATATCCATAAAACATACTAATTTGAATTAAATTCTTAAAAAACTTCCATCTCAATTAGTCTGGTGGTTAAATTTTATCTTTTACCGTATTTTAAAATTTTTTTGGCAATTTATTTCGATGTTATGCACGTGACACAAAATTAATTTAAAGTCACAAAAAGAAAAGAAACCACGTGATCAGCATTTAATAAATTAAATTCTAAAAATTAATCTTTCAAAATTCCCCAAAAATTAGAAAATGGAGGTAAAGATTTGAAAAAGACTTCATTTTAAAGGAATTTTTATGATCTTTCTCGTGATATAAATTTTATAACTCTCATATTATTATTTCAAATGTAAACTGAAAAAAGGTTACTAAAACAGCTTAAAATTTAATTTTAAAAAAGTCTAAGAAGAATTTTTCAAAAATCTTTCTTAGTGCACCCCTACACTATAAGAAGAATCGCCATGCAAATTTTCAGCCTTTTAGGTCCAGCGGTTTGGTCTGTGCGTTGTCTGTCAGTCAGTCAGTTACGGAACTGTTTTATATATATAGGTTTAATTATGTTGCGCCCCGCGTAACGTAGCAAACATATGCATATGGCCCGAGAGAGAGAGAGAGAAAAAGGTTCATTATGGCTGATTTAGATCACAAAAATGTGGCTGATTGAGTCGTAATACAAAACTAGAGAATATTCAAACATAAAGTAATTTGTTTTAAAACAGAAACTCTAAATAAGTATTTTCACAGCGTATAGTCCCAACAGAAAGTACAATACTGCATAGACTTAAAAGGCAGTTTCATGCTATCAGTAATTTAAAGGCTACTTAACTGATTTCCTGAAAAACCCACGTGTCTCGATCGCAGAACGTGTCGCATGGGTAACGAAAGGAAAAGGTCTGAGAAATCAATGTTTAGCATACAAATGATCCATTTTCCCCATACGCTACTTTATAAAATGCGTCATTTCGCAGAGTAAAAAAAAAGGAGTTTTTTTTTTGTTCTTGTAATATGATCTGATTGTATCCCACTCCATGTCTAGTGGTTAAGCCCCCGCAAAACTACTTGCGTTATAGAGAGATCATAGATAAGAAATGAAGAATATAAATATATCTCTTACGTAAACTGTAATTTAATATTTATAGATATTTTTCGTAAAACAATGTAAACTCTATGGTATACAGACTTTTTGGACACATTAATTTGTTTAAATACATTTATTTGTTTCCGCGCATTATTAGGATTTTCAACATTTGACGATGATATGTTGAGTATAATTTGTGTATTACTATCTAGCAATCTAGCCTTCATGTTTTGACGGGTACCAACTAGTTATCTTTTATTTTTTACTTTTTTTATTACCTATAGTTAATATTTTTAAACTTTTATTTCTCTTATGTTTATTTAGTTTTCTGCGTATCTTTTTCTTTCCATACTTTATACCTAGAATTATATCTTTCCTGTTCCTCTTTTACGTAAATTTTCCCTATTACAGTTATACCCTCGTTCGCAAGAATTTTTTTTGGTGGGGGGGGGGGGAAAGTGGCAATACTCAACAAGTTGCTTTTCACAGGAATACGTCTTTGCGGGGTGCGGTGGCCCAGTTGGCAAGAGCAGCGGGCCAGTGATCTGAACGTCCCTGGTTCGATGCTCGTCTCTGCAAATCCACCGCCTTGTTCACTAATGGTGGCCGGGGCACGTGAAATAGGGAGTGGCTGCAATGTCCTGCAAGTTCTCAAATTCATCTCTGGAGGTGCGGGGTCAAGTGTTCCGGTCTCGTCACTTGACTTGGTTCAAAATTACGGGACCGATGTTCTTCGAGGTCAAGTCAGACTTCAGCCCTAGTGTTACCTCGCCTTAAAGTGAAGCTGCTTTCTACCCTTCGCCAAAGAACCTAGGATTTGAGGACCTGGGTCCTTTGGACTTAGTGTAGGCTTTCCTACAACAAGGGGATTGGAAACAACATACGTCTTTGCTTTTCAGTTTTTGAGATTGCCCCCAAGTTAAGGCTTTCAAATTTGGATAGAGAAGTCTTTTTACTTCTTGTTGGGAATTTTTAAGGTTGCTTTTCATTTGTCGTCGTATAGCTTTTGTAAGCAATTTTCTATGTTAATAGATGGCAGCATGTGACAGACCGAGAAAAGAATGTTAACGCATGTGCACTGCGATACTGTAATGAGAGAGTGATGCGCAATGAATGGCGGCGCACGTTTACGGCCAGCCGCTAAGTGTTTCCTAAATGTTCAAATAAAACCTTTGTTATTGTTTTAAGAAAGTATAATGTATTATTGATTTTCCGCTCTCCAGTAACCAGAAGCTTGCCTTGTTAGCAAAAGAAGAGCTAACACTTTGTATGACTATTTTATCGAAACGATGCATATATTTTTGAGATTTTTTTAAATCGGTATTCTCAATTTTTTTCTCTCACTTAAACCCCAATTTTTTTTAGCAAAATGGGCACTACCTGAACAAACTTACAAACCGAAATTTATGGAAAATGAGAATGCAAATATATCGAAACGACAATAATCTTTTATGATATCAGTAAAAGATATCAATTGATCAATGGAGCAACAACTTAATATCATCAATGAATGATATAGTTTTGTGGAAGATAACATTTTTGTGTGTTTTGAAATATTTCGCAAACATTCAAACCGGAGTTGCAGCTAAGGGAGGGAGGTTGTTTGGGGTTGAAAGTCCTCGATGACTTTTGATTGTTTTCATATATGTATAGAAAAGAATTGGAAGTTTTGTTTCTTCCTGCAAATGTTGCATATGAAAGTTAAATTTCATCACAAACTTTAAAACAAAATCCTGACTGATACCACTGCAGTCCAGTATTTTTTCCCCTTTTTCCTTGACTTAGGGACACTAAAAAACCCAATGCCAATTTAGTAAGGAAATTTGAAAAAAATACGCCGTGTACAGTAGTCTAAATTTAATAATGAATAAACTAAGTAATGTAACTATAATTGAAGTTCTGCAAGGTAAACTAATGTGCCGCTTTAAGTCTAATGAATAAAATATTGGCAGCTCTTATTCTGTACTGTAGAAAGTCTCAACTCTTTCATATCTCAGTAATAATATGTATGTTTTTTATTGTTATATGCAAACTTCTAAATCCTTAGACCATTGCACTTGAAAAAAAAGAAAAAATTCAGGTAGTCTCTTCTAACGAAACCACCGCGGGTTATTAACGTAGGATTACTTATCGTTGCTTACCTCTTTTGTATGTATATATGTGTGTGTTATGTATATGTGTATCTATATATATGTACGTATGTATATACATACATATATATATGTATGTCAATTTTGACGCATTTTGGTACTTTTCAGTTTATCTGCTTACTGCTTGCATAAGCGATACAGACTGGGTTTGGTGTGCTGCCAAAATTATAAATCGCGACGCAGGACATCTGAAATTTTGCTTTCCGGAGGACCGTTATGGAGGAACGTAATTTTACATTAAAAAACGCTAAATAAATTTAGTTATATACGTTATAGAACTCAACCTAAATGAAATTTTTACTGCTAGGAAAATATAAAAATTAAGTTTTCCCACGTTATTGCTATTTTGCTCAAGCCAATGCTTTTTCCATATGTAACAAGCCCGAAAAAACAGCAGCAGATTAGTGAATGATTTGAATGATTGCAAGGAAGATAAAAAAACAAAACCTTTGAAGTTTCAACTCGAAATATTTACTATAAGCAATAAGAAACTCTACTCTCGTATTTCACTACAGATAAAGCTGTTCTTAAACCTAGATTTACTTCTTTGAATAAAGATATTTCCTTTCATGATATGATTGTGTTGAATTTTTCCTCCCATTTATATTAAAATTCAGTTTAGTTTTAAGTTTGTTTTTCAAACCAGTCTATAAACTGCGTTCTCGTTTTTTGGAAGATTCTATCTCTCTTTATGATGGTTGGGGTTTTCTTTTTAATCTTCTTTAAAAATTTTCTTTTTAATAATCTTTAGATTTGGTTACATTGGTCAATTTAAAAGAGCTCTTAAGTTTCTGTTCAAGGAGCTTAAGCATTGTTTATTAAAAAAAAAAAATTTCCAGCTCGTGTGCTGCTTTCCATTTCAACGGTTAAGGAGAAAAATCTAAATTTTTAGAATTAGCTGTCCTCTGCACTCTTAGCTCAATTTCTGAACAGGATTGTTTTGAAAATTTCCTCATTACACTGACAATTTGGTTAATGAAAACAGTTCTGCTCCTTACATTGATTCAGCTTGGACACCTATCTTTAATTAATTTTTTTTCCTTTATCATAATTCGTTAGATATATTCGAGTTTTTATTCCTTATTTACATGGAGTTAAATTGTTCATTTTTTCTGTTTCTCGGTTGGCAGCTTCCAGCCTTCGCTATTTCCTGTAATGGAATGGCAACCACATCTACGTACCGTTTTGCTTCCAGTGCTAGCGTTTGGCTGCTCAGCTCTTCATGTAGAAAAGTGTATCAACTTTTGAAATTCTCGAACAGAGTTTGTTATTGTTAATTTATAGTGAATCTTTTCAGGGTTTTTTTTTCCCGTGACAAGTTCTCACTTTGCAATACTAGACTTTTTTAGGTTCGTGGAGTGAGATTCTCATCTTCCGACGTCATCACTGGAAACTGTGGACGAAATGATAGAAAGGAAAAAAGAATTTGAAAACAACAGCGAAGAGAAAGAAGAAAGTATTTTTATTCAGCCAGCAACCAAGTTTAAGCGATGCTCTTCGCATTTTCAATGATATGAAATCATATTTAATTGAGGTAAACTTGAATAAGAACTTGAAAATTGCAAAAGAAACACCGAACAAAGAAGTTTCCTCAAAGCATTCCAGAAAACGCCTACAAACCAAGATTTCAAACTTTTAAAAATATAATTTGAAAATTTAAATTAAAAAAAATTGTTTCTGTAAGGATATTAAATATACTTAAGGTCCGTTTTTATCGAGGTAAATTTGAATAAGAACTCAAAATTAGCAAACGAAAAAAAACTGATCAAAGAAATTTTAACAAAGCATTCTAGAAAATGTCAACAAACCAAAATTTCAAACTTTCTAAAATATAATTAAAAAAATTAAATTTTTAAAACTATTTTCGTTAGAATATTTAATATATTTAAGGTCTATTTTGAATGAGTTAAATTTGAATAAGAACTTAAAAATGGAAAATGAAACACCGAACAAAGAAATTTCAGCAAAACGTTTCGGATAATGCCTACAAACCAAGATTTTCGAACTTTCTAAAGGATAAATTACAAATTTAAATTAATTAAAAATTATTTTTGTTAGAACATTAAATAAAATTAAGGTCTATTTTAATTGAGGTAAGTTTGAAAAAGAAAGTAAAAATGGCTAATGAAACGCAGAACACAAAAATTTCCTCAAATTATTCCAGAAAAGGCCTACAAACCTAGTTTTCAAACTTATTTACATAATAATGGGAATTTTTTTAAATATTATTTTTGTTAGGATATTAAATATATTTTAGATCTATTTTTATTTTAACTGAGATAAATTTGAGCAAGATCTTAAAAATAGCAAGTGAAACAATGAAAAAAAATCCACATAACATTCTAAAAGACTAGCCGCTGCGCGACCATCATGGTCGCTTTTAGTTTTATATTTTCTTTTACAAAACAACTCAACTGAAAGTAACCTATGTAAGTAATGTTACCATTATCTGTCATCATAAATATTCGTTATTAAGGGGTAGTGGGAGCTCAGCCAAAAATTTTATAATCATTGCTAAATTCACTGTAAGGCTGATTCTAAAACATCGTGATTAAAAAATGTGAATTTCCATTACTTCAGAACAGAGTTAAAGATAAGACTGAGTACCCAGCACCAATGATTTTAAAAATTACATCCCTCTCTGTATGTACACTTTTTCAAAATTAAGATATCTATACTTAATCATTACATCAAATAAGAAAATTGTTGTGGAAAATTTTTTTCACTTAAGGGAGTAAAAATTCAGCAAATACTAAAATATAGTGTGGGTCAAATCAATCTCTGTATGTACTATTGTTCACAATTCAGATATCTCCACTTAGTCATATCAAATAATAAATTGTTGGGAAAATATCTTCACTTTTAAAATGGAGTAAAAATTCAGCAAGTACTAAAATATAGTGTGGGTCAAATCAATCTCTGTATGTACTATTGTTCACAATTGAGATATCTCCACTTAATCATATCAAATAATAAATTGTTGGGAAAATATCTTCACTTTTAAAATGGAGTAAAAATTCAGCAAGTACTAAAATATAGCGTGGATTACAACTATGATATTTATAAAACTTCTTGATATACACCAGGGATGGGCATTAAGTCGATCTCGATCGACCGATTAACCACCAAGACATTTTGGGGTGACCGCCTTTACTAAGACCTAAGACGCGCATACTAAAAGAAACATATTTATGGAACACCGACACTATTTGCTTTAAACGCAGATTTAAAAGAGTAAGTTTATTTTCTTGTAGTTATGTAGGTAAGTACATATTCAGTAATTATTTTTAAGTTATAATAAATATTGTAGGCCGTTTTTTTAGCTCACCACACCTACGTCACTGGGTGGACCGCAACACCTTGAAAAATTTAGAAGTAGCCCGTACCCTGGAAAAGTCTACACACCCCTGATATACACAGTTGAGTATTTCAAAAGTAGGAGATACTACAGTGACAGAATCAAAAGAACGGACTCTAGATAAACCTACATACAACTGTCCATGACTAAACACTGGATTTGATAGGTCCAAACATATTTTGTCGAAAGATCAGCGGTTGTACCATATGTCACCACTACACACTAGCGGTTTTGAATTGTGGACGGCCGCTAATGTTTACATCCGGTAGTTGCAGCTGTTGCCATTCGGAGTGCAGAAATATCGTCGATTTTTGTGCCGCATACCTACGCGTTTTATATATATAGATGCCTACAAACCAGGATTTAAAAGTTTCTAAAATATAACTTGAAAATTTTTATTTAATTTACTTTTTTCTGTTAGGATATTAAATATATTTAAGGTTTATTTTAATCAAGAATTATTACAAGATAAAAAGAACTTTTTGTATACCATGTTTTTAAATTTTCTGTTGAATCATATAAACTTGACAATTCTATGTATTAATAAATACTTTAAAAAATTTTTTTTTATGAACTATCCCATCAACTTGAAAGAAAATGATCAAATGCGTAATCAATTGTTTAGCTCGAGAGTTGAAAGTTAACTTGCTTTTCGTTCCCGTCCCGGTCAATAGATGGCTGCAGCATTCTACAAAGCAAAATTAACTGAAAATTAATTCAATGCTGCTTAAGGATGGCTAAAAGTATTAAAATAATGCATTGACATCGTGTTGTGAGCTCTTCTAAAAGTTTCAAATGTCTAGCTAGTCGGGAAGTTAGTTAAAAATCGATTGCAAGATTTGTACCGGACAAACACACACACACACACACACACACAAACAAACAAGCAAGAAAGCGAGTTAATAAAAACATGGTAAAAATATAAAAGTTTTAGTTGGTTAGAATTTAAGGGGAAATTAGTTCCTATAATATGGCTTCGAAAATTAATAAATTTGAGGAAGAAAATGATTTAAAGTCGAATTCGCTTCATTAGTGGCAAAAAACACTTTTAATGATTTACATCTGTTTTTAATAATTTATTTAAACTCATGATTTCAATTTTTTAATTTTTTTATTATTATTTTTGTTAGGATATTAAATATATTTAAGCTCTATTTTAACTGAGGTAAATTTGAATAAAAATTTTAATAATTACAATATAAAAAGAACTTTTTATATACCATGTTTTTAAATTTTCTGTTGAATCATATAAACTTGACAATTCTATGTATTAATAAATACTTTAAAAAAAAATTTTTTGATGAATTATCCCATCAACTTGAAAGAAAATGAAGTTAATTGGAAGTTAACTTGCGTTTAACTTTTCGTTCCCGTTCCAGCCGATAGATGGATACACCAGTATACAAAACAAAATTAACTGAAAATAACTTTAAATGAATTTAATTCTGCTTAAAGATGGCTAAAAGCATTTAAATAATGCATTGTCATCGTGTTCTGAGCTATTCTAAAAGTTTCAAATGTCTAGCTAGTCGGGAAGTTAGTTAAAAATCGATTGCAAAATTTGTACGGGACAAACACACAAACACACAAACAAACAAGAAAGCGAGGTAATAAAAACATGGTAAAAATTGCAAATGAAAAACCTACAAAACATTTTCTACAAAACATTCTAAATGACGCCTACAAACCAGTATTTCAAGCATTCTTAAAATATAATTTGAAAACTTAAATTTTTAAAAAAAAATTTTGTTACTATATCAAATATACTTATAAGATCTATTTTGATCTAGAAAAATATAAATTAGACCATTCAATATGGCCTTGAAAATTAAAAAATTTTAGAAAGGAAGTGAACTAAAGTCGAATTCGCTTCATCAGTAGCAAACAGCCTTTATAATGATTTTCATCAGTTTTTTAAAAAATATATATATATATCCATTTTAATAGAATTTTTCATTGCTCGAACTTGAATTTTCGTGTCACGCCATTCACAGCTGCACGCATCTTGTTCTGGCTTCGACTACAAAACGCACAAACGATGTTCTACGGAAAATTCCTTTTTTTCACTTCCTCCCACCAACGAATTGAAAAAAAGTTTTCCCCTCCGGTTGGAAAACAGCGTACCCCTAGAAACGCGCAGAGGTTGTGGAACGAGAACTAGTTGGCCTTGGTGCCCAGGTCTTAGACGAATATCGTTAGCAGACGTGGCATTAGTCATAGGAAGAAAACAAACTCCTTTTGTTCTCCATAAAAACGTGCTTAATACAGTAAAATTACGATTAGTTGAACTGTGAAAAAAATAAGAACGCCTTGTTTAACCTAGACTGAGATAATATTCGTAACAAAATAAAATTTAAAAAAAAACGTGCATTTTTCTCGATAGTATAAAGTTTGATAATTCGAAATGAGCAAAAAACAACAGATGGAAAAGTTTCCTTTAGCCAAACACAAATATATTCCTATTAAGAAATTGCTAAATTTTAAAAAGTTAAAGTTATTGAATTAAAAAATCTACACCTTTTTTCCCCCAGGTGGGACAGTTATGAAATAAGAACACCTTTTAACCTTAACTAGGATAATATTCCCAATACAGATTTTCAAAAAAAAGGAGAATTTTTCTCGATATTATAAAGTTTGATAAACCGAAATGAGCAAAGAACAACAGATGGAAAAGTTTCCTTTAGTCCAAACACAAATATATTCCTATTAAGAAATTGCTAAATTTTAAGAAGTTAAAGTTTTTGAATTAAAAAGAACTACACCTTTTTTTCCCAGGTGGGACAGTTATGAAATAAGAACACCTTGTTTAACCTAAACTAGGATAATATTCCCAATACAGATTTTCAAAAAACGCGCATTTTTCTAGATACTATAAAGTTTGATAATCCGAAATGAGCAAAGAACAACAGATGGAAAAGTTTCCTTTAATCCAAACACAAATATATTCCTATTAAGAAATTACTAAATTTTAAAAAGTTAAAGTTATTGAATTAAAAAAACTACACCTTTTTTTTCCCCACGTGGGACAGTTATGAAATAAGAACACCTTGTTTAACCTAAACTAGGATAATATTACCAATACAGATTTTCAAAAAAAAGGAGAATTTTTCTCGATAGTATAAAGTTTGATAATCCGAAATGAGCAAAGAACAACAGATAGAAAAGTTTCCTTTAGTCCAAACACAAATATATTCCTATTAAGAAATTGCTAAATTTAAAAAAGTTAAAGTTCTTGAATTAAAAAAACTACACTTTTTTTCCCCAGGTGGGATTTTTATGAAATAAGAACACCTTGTTTAACCTAAACTAGGATAATATTCGCAATACAGATTTTCAAAAAATGCGCATTTTTCTAGATACTATAAAGTTTGATAATCCGAAATGAGCAAAGAACAACAGATGGAAAAGTTTCCTTTAGTCCAAACACAAATATATTCCTATTAAGAAATTGCTAAATTTTAAAAAGTTAAAGTTCTTGAATTAAAAAAACTACACTTTTTTTCCCCAGGTGGGACAGTTATGAAATAAGAACACCTTGTTTAACCTAAACTAGGATAATATTCGCAATACAGATTTTCAAAAAACGCGCATTTTTCTAGATACTATAAAGTTTGATAATCCGAAATCAGCAAAGAACAACAGATGGAAAAGTTTCCTTTAGTCCAAACACAAATATATTCCTATTAAGAAATTGCTAAATTTTAAAAAGTTAAAGTTCTTGAATTAAAAAAACTACACTTTTTTTCCCCAGGTGGGACAGTTATGAAATAAGAACACCTTGTTTAACCTAAACTAGGATAATATTCGCAATACAGATTTTCAAAAAACGCGCATTTTTCTAGATACTATGAAGTTTGATAATCCGAAATCAGCAAAGAACAACAGATGGAAAAGTTCCCTTTAGTCCAAACACAAATATATTCCTTGTCTTGAACCCTCTTTCTTACACCGGTTCACTTAGGTTCTTTCTATGGCATAGGGACAAATGGGGTAGTGCAAAAATGAGCCGTCACTGAATAAGACGAACATAAATTTATTTACAGATTTAACATTTAAACAGTTTCACACATAACATAAAAATTGAAGAAAACTCTGGACGAGGTGGGCAAGCCTGCAATATCTTACCAGATCTCGACTATCCTACACTCTAATCTAGCTACCGATCAATTAATTAACTGGAGGCGAGACGAGCCTGCTTTAATCTTGCCAGGCCTCCTGAAACTACTCTCAGAGATTCTCTTTCTCTATCTTAATTCTAATTACCAAGTAATTACCTAACCAGAGGTGAGACGAGCCTTCTTAAATCTCGCCAAACCTCCGTTCCCTACCAGAGACGCTCTCCTTCTCTCCGTTTCTTACTGACTCGCTCCCCGCGATCCGCAGCACCCCTCTTGGGTTCAACGCCCCCGCAGCCAATCCTCTGATTGGTAGAGGGGTGGGGGAATCACGGGGCACAACATTTTCGCTTTAACCAGCGCTACGTTTCAAACATTACATTACATTCCTATTAAGAAACTACTAAATTTTAAAAAGTTAAAGTTATTGAATTTAAAAAAACTACACCTTTTTTTCCCATAGGTGGGACAGTTATGAAATAATAACACCCTGTTTAACCTAAACTAGGATAATATTCGCAATACAGATTTTCAAAAAATTGCGCATTTTTCTAGATAGTATAAAGTTTGATAGTCCGAAATACATAAAGAACAACAAATGGAAAAACTTGCTTTAGTCCAAACTCAAATATATTCCTATTAAGGAGTTAAAAAAAAAAAATACTCTAAGCCACTTCTTTTCTCGATTTGGCAGTACTAAAATAAGATCATCTTATTAAAGGCTGTTGTGTACTTACCCTATTGGATTTGCCCTATTGGTCCCGCAGGCGAAACTCTTCTAAACTCTCCTAATGTGAAGATTTTTCGATGATATAACGATATTTTTAAAAATGCAGATGGAAATTTCACATTGCATCTGTAAAAATAATTTGACACTTTTACGACACATCGATGGAAACCTTTTATCTCTTAAAAAGCAATTTATTATCGATCCTTCAATTTAAACCAACTTTAATTATTTTTTAATTAAGGTTTTTAGAGAATTTTAAAGTTTTCAGATCGATAAGATTCCACTTACAGGAAGTAGATTGAAATTTTGCACTACACGTGTGAAGAGCAAGCGCCACTCTTACGTCACATCAGTGGAAACCTTTTTCTTTCGAATAGCCTCCAAGGGCTTGTTCACGTTATTTCCGAAGAGTCACGCGATAAAACTTTTAACCAATCACAGACCTCAACGTAGTGGTTAAGCGATACGTCAAACCAATCACAGTATAGAACTGACAGAGGAACTAACGGAGGAACGCTATGCTACAGTCTGGAAAAACTGTGAACAAGGCCCAATTCTTTCAAAAAAATATATAACCAATTCTTTTTTAAAAGCCAAGCTTAAAGATTTTTACAAAGTTTTCTATTTTATTTTAGTGTTTTAGAATAACGTGACGTCATTTCCACGAAGTAAATAGACATTTTGCCCTGCATTTGTAAAAAAAATTGCACCACTTTTGCGTCACATGGATGCAATTAATTTCCCTCGATAAACTTGTAATTCTTAAAAAAAAAACAATCTTCAATTAAAAATATTTTAGGTATGTAAATAAATATGGATTAGCTGTTATAAACCCCAAAGTAGTAGAAAGTTAATTTTTTAAAAAATTAAGACAACAAGTTGTGGTTATAACTGATGCAATACTATAAAAGCTACTTTAAATGATAGTCCTTAATTTTAGATTCTGTGACCGCGAATGGTGTGTAGTCGCCTTTAAGAAATAGATCAACACTCATTTATTTTATTTGTATTGATTTTACTTTGTGAATGGTTTGCATGAAGGCATGTGCACAATGAATAGTGACCAAAGTTCTGAATATTCATCGTAAGTTGATTATTTAAACACCCGCTTAAAACTTTCTTTTGATATTTATTTTGCAACTTAATAGTAAAATTTAATAAGTTAAATCTAGTAAAATCTTTCATATAATTTGTAATGAAATGCCAAATACAAAGAGTTTCTATGTCTGATCAATGTCTCAAGGCACCTTCTTGGATAGATATTACACCAAGATAAATCGAATTTTGCTCGACATGGGGGGGGGGGGAAGTCTCGACTTAATTTTTTTCAAAGTTTAAAGTATTTCATAAGAAAAAATTTTTAGGCCAACTTAAAGTGTTACAATTTGCATGAATAAATAGTTGGTTAAGCATAAATATATTAAAATCCCCCATTTCCTTTTAAAAAATATAAAGGTATAAAGCATATAACCAAAACATTTTACCATAATAACAGGCAAAAGAATGTTTTTCCCCCAAAAGATAAAAGTACATTTCGTTTCACGATATTTCTGTTTGCTAATAATAGGCATTTCTATTGAGTATAAATACTCTAGGTTAGGCTTCAAACGAAACTGTTTTGAGTACTGTTTTGACCACTTTCAAAGTAAAATGAGCAGTTTACTTTGAAAGTGGTCTAAGGCCACTTTTTCCTATTTTGAAGCATTTAAGGGTTTGCGTTTGTAATGATTGGAAAAATATTCGTAACTGCTAATAAGCTGATTTTGTTTTTCTTTCTGGCTTTTAACATGTGAAAATTTATGCCAGAATCAATTTTAATAAACGTTACCTATAAAACATGATATTATTGATAGCCGAAAATTGCTTTATAGCACTCTCAAAATTAACGAGGTTTTTGAAAAGGTTTAATTCCAGTTTGCTTTATTTCTATATAAATGAAGTATTTTCCTTAAATTTACGTAATAATATTTATATAAACTCAATATAATTTTTTGTAATTCTTCTAATAGCTATTTTAAAGGGGATTTTTTAAAAATTAAGTGACTATCTGTGTTTGCTGTGTAAAGGGTGTTCAGTCCAAAATGGCTTAAATTAGTTATCAAGCCAGACATGTTTGAAAAATCAAGGGCTACTGCAGGGTACAGAAAGCTAAGTCCAATTCCACTCCTAAATATTTTTATTCATCAGGGAATATTTGGGATATGTGAAACAAAACACAAACATGTTAGTTTTAAGGGGTTATGTTCCAATCAAGGACTTCAACTTACTCAACAAAAATAAAATTGCAGAAATTTACTTTAAAAAAATTAAAAATTAAACTTAAAAAAACTGACTTTACAAAAGCCTTTTTTTTTTTTTCAATCCCGTTTTTCTCAAAACTACGATTTTGGACTTGACACTCTTTACACAGCAAAGAATATAACTTGAAAATAAACAGTAGATTTGTAAATCGTTATTACTTATTGGGTCATAAATGAGGTATTTTGGTATTATCTAATAGTCATAATACCGCATCATTTATTGGGAGACCCAATATTATTAGAAAATTATTTTGTATAATAAATGTAAATATTTATTCATTAAGGGTTTGCTTTCAAATTGTTCTTGATATCTTATAATTCCTTCCACTCCTCGTTTTGAATATGCGAAATAGTTTTTAAATATTCGTCGTACGCAAGAGTTATATACTGTAACTACTTCATGTCGTGCATTTAAGTGTTGAAATGGACCGTGAATTTTTATACAGTGGTGTATATTCGTATGTTCTTAAAAGTTCCTCGGTCTTCCCCGATGCTGTAATAAATCAATACTATTTTATACGCAATTTATATTACTGGAAGTCCTCCCCCCCCCCAAATTTTAAGTTTTATATTTGTGGCATTATGGCAGATATTATGTCTTTTTTTTTTTCATGTTTTTTGCAAATTAAAAATAATTTTTGTTATGAAATATAAAATCGCTCGATTATGTTTTTCAATCCAATTATTCTTTAGTTAATACTCATATTCAACCTCAAGCATATGGCTGGTCTTCAATGAAAACTTTCAATTTGGAACTAAGTATTACCTCTTTTTTACATAACGGCATTTGCAAATACTAATAACTTAATGTTATTTCATAATTCCACTATTAGCTTCTGCCACATTAAAGCCTACTTGACTGCCTACGTTTGGAGCCAATTTTTTGAAAAAAATCTTTTTTTTAATACTTTTTTGGTCTTTAAAATAGCACTTAAAAATTAAAAAATGAGCAAAAACTTACCTGTAAATACCATACTTATTTATAAATTGGTCAATTTGAAGTAATTTTTAATGAAATTTAGCTAAAATGCCTATCATTCTGCACAAAATTCTAATGCTACTATCTTAATTTCCTTCTCACACGATACATATGACCTACAATCTAAGAGAAATTTTAAAATGCAAAAAAATAAAATTTTATGTTCCAATATGAACGTTTTCCCCGATTCATCCTTCCTTTTCTTATCTAAACAACCCCAAATAAAAACTATTTATTATACATCAATTATTGTACGTCATTTCATTAACAGCAGCATCCAAAACATGTCCTTAAATTTCATTAAATTATATGCATTTTTATGTCGGATATCATGATAATGCTAGAGATTTGTGCTAAAAAACGTAATTCCGAGAAAAATGCATTTAAAGTTTTAAAAATCAGTGTAAACAAACGCTAGTGTGAATGACAAAGTTGCCTATTTCTATCAAGAAATCAATTGCATAACTGCAGCAAAGTAATGGCTATGCACTAGCAACATTATGGCACATATTCATCAATTAGAGAAAAAAAAGTAAAAGCTAGAAGGTGCAATTTACGGTAACTTCCGGTTTCAAAACAAAACTTCCGGTTCAATTTTGTAGCAGATGTTTTTTTTAAATAACTGTAACTCTGCTTCTAACTGATGTAAAATAAAAATCCAAACGGTTTTGAAAAGAAAAAAAGATTGAATTACACGATTCTTGCAAAAAATAAAATTGACTAAAATAGTCAAATGATATTTTTAAAGGAGGCAGTCACCTTAAAGAACCAATTTTAAGTGTGACATATCAACTTAAAACATAAAATTGAATTTTTCGGACATATAAACGTCTGTCATAACGCCGCAGATATAATTCTTTTCTTTACTAGAGTATATACTATTTTGCTGTACATGTAGTAAATATGGTACATTTTTTGTACCAAAATACAAATAGTTCACATATTCTATATACAAAAGTCTTTTTGAATGGACTCAAACCACTTTCAAAATAAAACTTTTGCAATTCCATTTATAAGCTAATTTTCTATCGACATAATCATAGATTTTGATGATACTGGACTTCAGACTGTTTAAAAATTGAAAGATAATATAGGATTGTTGTTATTTTTATCATTAACTCAATTTCAAAACTGAACTTTCAAAACAAAACTATAACAAAAGGTCGACCACTTTCAAAATAGACGCTCAAATATTCATTTTACTTCACTTAGCTTTTAAACACTCAATGATGAAAAAAACTATTTGAACTAAAATATACAAAATTTAAACTTAGTCGGACGGAAATACGAATTTTTTAACTTTTAAAGCGATATATATTTAGCAGAATAAGTGCAACTGTAGATGATTGATAGTTAGGAAACTAAAAAGAGGTTATAGTTTTATTTAAGTTTTACCGGCAGTAGTATAAACGTATTGCGTGTCATGCATAATTTTTCCAAGTTTCCCTAAACTGTTGAATTAGTTAGCGCAAAGAGGTCGTTTCGGTGATACCAGTTTAGTTTCCACTTCTGTTAAAACCAAGCATCTGCTCCATTTTTAATAAAACGTAAAGTATCCCTCTGTTAAATGAAAATAAGTTTATTTTTATTAATATCAGAAACGACTTAAGGTGACTGCCTACGGTGAAAATGCCCTTTTTTTTTTACTATTTTGATCAATTTTATTTGTTGCAAGAATCGTGCAATTCAATCTTTTCTCTTTTCAAAACCGTTTTTTTTTTTCATTCTTCATCAATTAGAATTCAGAGTTATAGCTATTTTAAAAAAACATCGTCTGATATAAAATTGAAGTGACAAACAACTTCAAATGCGTTTTTCTCAGAATTGTTTTTTAGCACAAATCTCTACCGTTATCATGATATGTCACATAATAATGCATATAATTTGATAAAATTTTCAGGAAATGTTTTAGATGATATTGTTAATGAAATGACGCACAATAATTGATGTATAATAGTTTTTATTTGGGGCTGTTTTTATAAGGAAAGGAATGACTAATCGGGGAAATCGTAAGGGATAATATCCAATTTTGGGATTTTTTGGGATAATATCCAATCGTCTGCTGCATTAGAAAGAAAGAAAAAAATTTTTTTGTCTATTTAGTTGTTTTGCACGTGACGATAAATTTATTTAAAGTACCAGAAAAATACGTGATCAGCATATAGAGGTAATGGTTCGAAAAAGATTTCATTTTAAAGGAATTTTTGGGATCTTTCTCGTGATATAAATTTTAGAACCCTCAAATTATTTTGAATGCAAACTTCAAAAAAGTTACCAAAAACAGCTTAAAAATTTAATTTTAAAAAAAACTAAGAATTTTTCAAAAATCTCTCTTAATGCACCTTTACACTATAAGAAGAATCACCGTGCTAAATTTCTGGCCTGTATGTCCAGCGGTTTGGTCTGTGCGTTGTATGTCAGTCAGTCAGTTACGGAAATGTTTTATATATACAGTAGCTCCCAAAAGTGTTCGTACACTTACGATTTTCAATGAAATAGGGGTCTATCCATTGATTAAAATGAATATTTCAGAATTGGTATTTAATAATAAGATCTGTAATTTATTCTTAACGAAACTAAGTGAAATATTTTGAAAACATATTAAAACTTTATTTTTAAGAAACCAATAATCAAAAAGTAACAAACTTTATCTCACAAAACTCGTCGTACACTTATAAAAAATCTCCACATATTAGTAAATATTCTAATTTTTCGTTAAATTAATATTTAGTAGCATATCCTTCAGCATCCACAACAGCTTTTAAACGTCTGGGAATAGATTGTACTGGTTCTTTTCTAATTTCTGCATCAATGTTCATCCATTCTTCCATCATAATTGTTTTTAGTTCGCTTTTCGTGTGAATGTCGTGTTTTCGTACTCGAACCTCCAGTTCAATCTAAATATGTTCTATTGGGTTTAAATCTGGCGATTGAGGTGGTGTTTTCAAAACTTGTGGACAATTATAGACCAGATACGAACGCTGAGAGCCGTGTGCTTAGAATCGTTATCTTGATAAAAAAAAAGTTGTTTCCACTACCCAAATTTTGAGCTGATAATTTTAAATTGTCTCTTAAAATATTAATAAAAACAGCATGATTCATTATGCCATCAATAAATACCAAATTTCCTAGTCCTGATGCTGACATGCACCCCCACACAAGGATACCTCCACCGGAATGCTTAACTGTTCCTACTAAGTTCTTGGGATTGAGTTCCTCATTTTTTTCTTCTCCATACAATTATACGCCCATCAGCACCAAAAATGTTCATCGGCAAATAAGACATTATTCCAATAGGTTTGGGGCTTATATCATAGATAGTGCGAAGGGAAGCCTAAACTTTGTTTTTCTCACTCACAAAAAATTTTCTATGGGCAGAACGCCCATGTAATCCAGCTGTTCTGAGAACTCGTCAAAAAATTTCAGGTGACATTGAAGTAGAAAATGTTTCATTGAATTCTGCAGAAACTTTTACAGCACTCAAACGTGAATTTTTCTCAGATTTTCTAATTATGAATCTCTGATCACGTTTTGTTAACTTTGCCGGGCGGCCTTTTCTTACCTTGTTTTCGATCAAATTTTCTTCTTTAAAGTGTTTTATCACATACTGCACAGTAGAAAGGGATAAATTAAGTAATTTATCAATATTCCCAACTGATTTACCACTACTATGATGAAAAATAATCACTTTCCGAATGCTGTTTGTTTCTTTACGACTACGAGCCATTTTTAAATAATAAATAGAATATTACGGAGTAGGCAAGCAAAAATTAAAGCCAAACGATATTTTAAATGCCACCACAATTCAAAAATAAAAAAATAAAGCTCCAGACGATAATTTTAATTATGAATTTATCCGAAAATATTTCAGTGTACGATGACTTTTATGAGAAAGTTTTTGTTCTTTTTGATTACTGGTTTCTTCCATTCTGAAATATTCATTTTAATTAATGGATAGACCCCTATTTCATTGAAAATCTTAAGTGTACGAACACTTTTGGGAGCCACTGTATAGATGCATGTATATTGTATATACAGGTAAATCTCCTATAACATGGTAGATAGGTTCCTAGAAAATGCCGTGTTGTGTGAAAACGTGTTTTGAGACCCAGAGACAGTTCAAAAAAGGGGTTACGTTCTGAAAACTTATTAAGAGCAAACTTCTTTAAAAAATTAACATAAGCAACTTAATTTTTAATAAAATTATAAATGTATGTAAAGCACAAAACGGAAAGAAACAACAAAATAGTTTTCTTTAATATATACGACCTTAATTTAATAAATTTCTTCCTCATCACTGCTCAATACAATCAAACGAGAACGTTCTTTCGAATGAACGATATCACCTTCACTTTCAGAACCTTATTCTTCATTTAGATGTTTTGCACCTCCTATCCTCTTTAAAAAAAATCTGCAATTTTGGTTTATTTGCTGGTTCATACAAGGTCATTGCATATTCACGGTATGGTGATGGACAATTTTGCAGCTCCCTTTTGAAATTTCGGCTTCTTTCAGCGGAAGGGTCTGCATTCAGGAAAAATGTATAAAGATTTTCAGCGAAGCTTAGGTCTTGTAATTTTATAGAGTTATAGATGAATAAATTATAATTTGTTTATACATTGCCATATAAAGCCACTGTAGTTCATTATTTTAAGGTAATTTATATTTTAAATGTGTTAAACAAAAATCATGTTATCTACTGCTATAGAAGTAAGGTGTTATACGAGGGTTCTCGCAATTTATCCTATCGTGTTAGAGCGAAACCGTGTTGTAAGATGTCGTGCTGTAGGAAGGCTGCCTGTGTATATATATACACACATACACACACATTTTTTTGTCTTAATACTAGGGGCTTCGCCCCTAGGCTCGCTACGCTCGCTCCTCTGGTGAATCAAGTGTTTGAATGACTCAATAGTTGTTTACAGCGATTGAGTCATTCATTTGTTTACAGTTGAAGCTTCCCCTCCCCTCCCGGCGAAATGGATGAAGCCTGCCTATGGGGGAAAAATTGGATCTTCTTTCAAAGGAAGCGAATGAGAAGATTTTTTTGAAGTATTTCTTTAAAATTCAATTAAAAATCGAAATTTTAAGATAGATTTGAAATGAAGTTTATATGAATGAGAAAGCTTTCATCTTCCAGTTGATATAAATATTTTCTTTGTAACATAAGTCTGAGAGCATCGAATTTATATCTCGAAACGCATAAATTTTTCCAAAAAGTGGGTTTTCAATTTTAATAAAAATATCAGTCTGTTTTAAATTATTTTTAAACAAATGAGGTCTTGTTTGAAGGAGAAATGTCTGTAGTCTTAGATTGTAAAAAAAAAAAAATTCTACGATCCTTTTTTGGCGAGTTATCGTAATCTGAACATGAAAAAGTCAATATTTTCCCACAAAATATAAAATAAAAAAAAACTTAGTCCGACGAATATGAGACATGTCTTACTTTCTTCCCCACATTGTTCTGCATCGATTGGTATCGGTCTCGACCCATACCCCCAGCGGTTTCGGAGGAGATAGCGTGACAAACTTTTGACAGCGGCGGCGGCGGCTGCGGCAGTTACTTTTTTTTAGAATAGAGAGAAACGGTAAGTCTGCTTAGTTAAGGATTTTGTTTGGCATATTACCCGGATTATCTAGATTTTTGATTGTCCGGATTGCTTATGGTACCAGTTATACCTGATAAACGAGGTTTTACTATATACTTTAATATAGCTCGCACACTGGACTTTTAAATTTTAAAAACTCGCCCTTTGTTACGTTTTGAATGAATGTGTACCTTTTCTTTGTGTGCCAATAAAATAGTTTGCATTTGTTGCTTGAATAAGTTTATTCCCCCCCCCCCAAAAAAAAAAAAGCAACTGTGTCAATTTCAAAGGATTTCTACCATACTAATTAATAACAATCTTCTATCAACGAAGTCGAGCTCAAAAAAGTCATTACTCTCGCCGGCGAGAAGACAAACAAGGGGTATCACAGTTTTGCAAATAACGACTTGCCACGAAGTTTCCTAATTGAATCTAAACAATCTTTTGCATGATGCTGAGCAGCCAGAAGAAACCACAGCTATGAAGGAGGCGTCTGTGTTCGAAATAGAAAAAATGTCTGATCAATTAGAAACCCGCTTGGCTGTTTACTGATAGCCCGTGGCAATCGGTAAAAGTAAAAAAAATTGAGACAAAGACTGAAATGTCAAAGTTTAATAAGCACTGCGCTCCTTAAGTTACAAAAGTATTGTGCTTTTCCGAAAAGGAAACAAAATGTGCTCGTTTTCGAGGAACGAAGCTACTGGTAGTTTTTTAAATTTTGTATTAAACTAGTAGATGAATCTTTTTCACTTTGTTGGACAAACGAGTGGCTATAATTTTACCGTAATGTTTGAATCAAGTCTTGAAGCGTAGCCAGGCCCTGATTTTTCATTAGGCCCAGTAGGACCGGGCCTAAGGGCCCCCGAATGTTGGGGGCCCCAAAAATTTTTTTTTTAATTTTATAAGGAAAAAAAGAAAAATCCCAATTTAATTTTTTTTATTTTACCTTTTTTAATAGCAATTTTTTATCTTTCAAATTTGGTTGATTAGTTCATCATATGTATAGTTATATGTATAGTTCATCATATGTTTGTTATAGTGTATATAAGGGATAAATATAAGTTTTTCTGGTTGCATTGTATTGGTGTTTTAATGATGAAGTTAATATGTTGTATTGCTTTTTGCTATTTGATAATGTTCTACGCTTCAAATAGCCGATTCTTGGTAAATTGGTACTTTCAAAAGGATTCATGATTATCTTTTGTGTGTGTCAATTTTGGAAATTTTACACCCACATCAGTGTTAGGGGGGTCCCCCATCCCAAGTTGTGATTATAGTCAAGAATTTTCTAAATCGGGCCCTGAGCGTAGCTAGAACTCCCGTAAACGGTAAATCTGTTTATATCCTTTTGTAAAATGTTACATCATTTATCTAGATTGAATTAGGCCTAACTATGCTGTCCTCTGATTTCAGGGGCACCCCTTCCAAATGTCCGGAAACGAAGAGGTTCAGAAGCAGTGGGCCAGATAGTGCAGTATCATGGTGCGTTGCTTTTGCGGCTTTCTTGATCAACTTCATCATGGCGGGCCTGAGCAGGATGTCTGGCATCTTGTACGTGGCTTTCATAGAGATGTTCGGCACGGACAGGAAAGGTGCCTCTATGCCTTTCTCCGTACGTTCTTCCACGATGAACTTGCTCGGTGAGTACTTACAAAAACTGGAAGCCAATCTGTTTGATTTTGAAGGTATTGACTTCTAGATTTTTATCCCGTTGCTGCTCAAATATGAAAGACAAAACAGTCAGTATATAGTTGAATACGCTTACCTCGCCATCATATTTGTATTTCTACTAGACCGCTGTGCAAATGCAAAATAACCAAATTAAGAAATAATTGCAAGATAAAAGAACTTTTTATATACCATGTTTTTAAATTTTCTGTTGAATCATATAAACTTGACAATTCTATGTATTAATAAATACTTAAAAAAAAATTTTTTGATGAATTATCCCATCAACTTGAAAGAAAATGAAGTTAATTGGATATAACTTTTCGTTCCCGTTCCTGCCAATAGATGGCCGCACCAGTCTACAAAACAAAATTTACTGAAAATAACTGAAAATGAGTTTAATTCTGCTTTAAAGATGGCTAAAAGTGTTTAAAAAAAAGCCTTGTCATCGTGTTCTGAGCTATTCTAAAAGTTTCAAATGTCTATCTAGTCGGGAAGTTAAAAATCGACTGCAAGATTTGTACAAAATTATCTGAAAATAACTGAAAATGAATTCAATGCTGCTTAAAGATGGCTAAAAGTTTTTAAAAATGCACTGTCATCGTGTTCTGAGCTATTCTAAAAGTTTCAAATGTCTAGCTAGTTGGGAAGTTAGTTAAAAATCGATTGCAAGTTTTGTACTGGACAAACAAACACACACACACACACACACACACACACACACACACACACACACACACACACACACACACACACACACACACACACACACACACACACACACACAAACAAACAAACAAACAAACAAACAAACAAGAAAGCAAGTTAATATAAACATGGTAAAATACGGTCTCTTTGTGTATGTCCAAGACTAAGGTGTTTAAAATGTGGGGCCGATCAAGTATTACCTATGTATTCAGGGGAAGGGGATCAAAGAAATGCTTTCGTAAGACAGAAAATATGCACGCAAGGGAGTGCACTGCGGTGTGCTCCTGACATCACCAACACCCCTACCAACAAGTACTGAAAATTAGTTATGTTTTTAGTATTAATGTTTCAATATATGTTTACTTAGAATACACAATAACTTTACTGATGGCAAAAAATCGTTTGGCCTATGAAATAGTGACAAGAGATTTGCCAAATCTTACGTATGCAAAGGGGGTGAAACGCACATCTGCTTATTTTTTTTCATACAAGGGGAGGGAGGTCTAATGTAACTAAATATGTGCCTACGTAATATTTGAACGGCCCCTGGGGTGTCAGCTCGTTAAAGCGGGTAATAAATTCCGGTTTAAATTATCACATAATTTCGAAGTGTTTCGCTCGGGCCCTGATCATGAAATTTCAGAACCTCGGGTTGCATGCCTTAGAGTGCTCCATAATTATCCTATAATCGCCCTGCAACTTGCATTTTTACAGTTTAAGAAATCTAGTTTATTTTTCTTATAAATTGCCAAGAAATTTATTTCAAATAAGCCTATTTCAGAAGTGTCAAACTTAATTTTTTTGCGATAATGTATATTTAATCATGAAATATTAAGTCGTACTTAAAAAGCTAGTTCCTTTCATATTTTTAAAATACCAGTATAGAGAAAAGGGCATTTTTTATCATCTCTGGTTGGAAATTAGGAAATTGGGCAGGGTGCCCCTAAAGAATACTGTGCTTAGAAACCTAGATTGTCTGAACAAGACCCTAGTTAATCGGTCGTTCTATTTTGGTTTCGCTTGCCCGCATGAAAAGTTGAAATAATGAATCAGATCTTAATTATTTTCATCGCTTTCTTTGACTCAAACTGTATAAATCCGGTAAAAACGAATATACAATTGGGGTGTATTGTATCAAAATGCAGATATCCATTGTATGTTTAAAAAATTTACCCACGAAAATATCGTTCGTAGCGTTTGTGTTACTGATCAGTCCAATAGAGGTTTTATTGTTAAATGTTTAAAACGAACTACACAAAAGTTCAACCGAAGATGCATGAATTAACAATCGTATAACTACCTGAATTCTATCCTGTACAAATGTGCTCTAATTAAAGAAAATGCTGGAGTAATCATATCGAAGGGGTCAAGGGACCTTGACCTCATTTTTATTTTAAATTTTCAACATTTTACTCTATCTACAAAATGAGAATGATTAATATTGTTTTTTACTACATTGAAAGCACTTAGAATTCTTATTTTTGGAAGAATAAGACCCTTTTTTCAAAAAATTCTTAAATTAGATTTTTTTTTTTCAAAATGCTCCATGCGCCTTCATGTTCTTCCGATTTCTTCCAAATTTCTCAGGATTGTTAATTGAAGCGTTACTCACAAAACTGTGCACCATTCTTTGAAACTACAAATATTTTTTTTTCAAATTTATAGATCACGAAATAAAGTAAGAACATACAGAAACCAAAAGGATAACAGGCAGATTTTTTAAATAATTATTTTTGACTCTTGATTCATACAAAAAAAATCGGTGCCCAATTATGTTTATATATACAATAAAACCTCGTTTATCCGGACTAACTGGGATCATAGGCAATCCAGACATTCGAAAATCTGGATAATCCGGGTAATATAGGTAATAAGCAAAAAGAAATCCTTAACTAAGCAGACTTACCGTTTATTACGATTAAAAACTACGTTTTGCAACAAAATTACATAGTATTGTTTACAAGACATTGAAAAACATAAAAATAACTTTTCTGGGTCAATCCACGTCAACGCCCTGTGACACTAGTAAAGCTTTCTTAAACTCGACAAAAAGCATTTTATTACCGTAATTTCTTGTACAGTCTATGCAGGAATCGTACATTGAATCAAACTTAAAAGCGAATATTTGGAATACTTAGTTACGTTCTTGCTATCATAGTTAAAAATTATCTAATGTGAACATTAAAAAAAAAGTCTACAAATCTGATCCGGATCAACGAGGTTTTACTGTATATGGTAAACCTATAATAAAAAATTAATTTTTTAATGAGATGGAATGCACATGGAGCATTTTGAAAAATTATACCAATTTTGAAAAAAATTTTGAGAAACAGGCATTAAATCCTTATTTTGAATTCTAAGGGTCTTCAATGTACTAAATTAATATTATTCTCATTCTGTATGTAGTTAAAAATTAAATTTAAAAATTCAAGATTGAAGGTCCCTTATCCACTTAAAGCATTAACGGCTAAATTTTGAAAAGCAGCTATGTATAAAAGTAAGCGCTTAAAAATCCGTATTAAACAACCAATATGCCACATAGGTAATTTTCTAGGTTACCTTTAGAGGTTTATAGTGTGATATTTCTTCCTCCTACCAATATATCTACCTTTTGTAGACTTGGTCCTTGAATTATAACAGAATTCCGCGATTCTTTCGCTCAGGCTCCGATCATCTCCAAATCCGTCAAAAGCCTAGAATTCGAGTTGCATATTTTAGAGGGCCACTAAATCATACTTTTTCCCCTTTTACAACTTTTTTTTATGAAATGGAAATTAAGTATGTCTTGCGTGTAAATTGGTAAGGGGGATCATAAATCCTTAGTTGAAATTTTGAAGACCGTTTAAGATTGTGTATGTAATCCTAATGAAAAATTAAGGGGAGTCATCACCTTTTTGAATCTTCAAAAAAAATCGAATTTTACTTTTTTGCATTTTTAGAATATTTGAACATTTCTGAATCATTCAAAACAAACCGCGCTAAAATATTCCCACTAGAACATTCAAAACTACGACATGAAAGCAGTAGTTCCAATGGAAACATTACCAGTGTGGGAACTTTAAAAAAGCCTATGGCGCGGTAGCCCAGTTGGCAAGAGCAGCGGGCCAGTGATCTGAACGTCCCTGGTTCGATGCTCGTCTCTGCAAATCTACCGCCGTGTTCACTAATGGTGGCCGGGGCACGTAAAATAGGGCGTGGCTACAATGTCCTCAAAGTTCTCAAATTTACCCCAGGAGGTGCGGGGTCAAGCGTTCCGGTCTCGTCACTTGACACGGTTCAAAATTACGGGACCGGTCATTTAGCCAAGTAGGACTCCGACCCTTGTGATGCTGATTCAAAACAGGAGCCGCACCTTCATCGCCCATAGCCTTCGGGACTTGATCTGATATTACTGTCGGTCAAGGGGCATAAGCAACAACTACTTTAAAAGCCTTTTTCTCGTAATGATCATTTTCATGCTTGCTTGCGCGCACTGTATAAAAGGAAATTACTGCAGATATTGCTTTCATATTTTCAGGATAGGTGTATAATGATGCTACCAAAAATATGCACCTAATGTTTTCTTAAATTATTTTATTATGAATTTATAGCATCTGACTTAATGGGCTTTTTCAGTTCTTTTAATCTGATTGTTCTGGAGTAAATATTTTTTGGTGTTTTAAAATTTAAATAGGTGTAGAAATATTCCTAATGTTTTAAGGTCGCGAAAATGCGAAAGTTATTATTGAAACTTAATTAGTGCTGCAAGTCTGAGCGCAGTGGATCAGCATAAATTTGAAATTTTCAGAAAATACACCCACTTAGTTAATAAATTAAATTCTTATTTACTTGTAATAAAATTAATTCAGGGAACATAATCTATAAAGTTTAGAGAAGTAGTACTGAAAATTTCATATATAATGGACAGTAACAAAAAAAAATTATTGAAGTTCGAACAAGCAGCAAAAAAAATGTCTTTTCAACATGTGTAAAGGTGATGACTCCCATTAAACGTCAATTAACAAGGTATTCTCTTTTTTTTAAGCAAAAATACTAACATCGGGAAAAATGAAATATTTTTGTTTTTCCATTTTGAAATTAGGATAGTAGGCAGCATAAGGGATTCTCCGAAAGAATGCTAAGCTTAGATACCCGACTAACTGAAAAGAGTCTTTACTACCTAACACGCTATAAACAAGGTGTTTTGTCTAGCTTAAATCTTACTTGCCGCGGGCTATTTTTAGCGATTGCGGGAAGTATACTAGACACAACTGAGAGTCGCATAACAGTTGAAATTGCTGTCGGAATTAATGAAATTTTTCATTAGATTTGTCACTATTATCAGCAATTTCAATTTAGCGGTATCATCCTATAAGAAATATTTTTTATTTACCTTTTTTTCTGTTTAATTTGAATTAAGTACCGTGTTTTTCGGACAATAAGACGCACCTCAAATTTATGCATGGGAGGATTTTTAGGAAAGAATATTTTGTATTTTGTTAGGTATATAAAGATATTTTCAATTTCTTACTTAAAGATAAAAAAATATGTATATAAAATATTTATCATATACACCTGTCCCTCGATTTGCATTGTGCTCGGTTTTCATGGTTTCGCTTTTACACGGTTTCTAAATTTTATAAACAAAAAAAAATCGTATTTGATTATTTGAGTGTTTTACATTGAAGGCACTCATTAATTATTTGCACAGACGTCACAAGTGCATTGCGTTGCATTTAGCATTGACGTCAATAAAGTTTTTTTTTCCAATGCGGGGAGGCACTTGTCGTCAAACATTCGCTTATACTATGCCGAAATTTTACTGCCCATTCTATTGTGGGGGCACCATATAGGCAGACAGCATTACCCCCTATGAAGGGACGACACGAACGAAGGCATACGTCATTAGATTTCGTTTCATTTCCATGCTGTAATTCCTAGTTCAGTTCTACACGAGGTAAGACGTTAATTTTTGAAAAACATATGAAAATAAATAATTTATCATTGCATATTACTTAAATTGCTTTGTCTTCACTTCGGCATAAACTCTTTGCATTTTTACACTGATGTTATAAACATAACTACGGCTTCCAACTATTCTCTTGTTTAATATGAATACTGTATCTTGTTTCACACTGTTTTGATTTACACGATTTGTCGCGGAACGTATCTGCCGTGTAAATCGAGGGATAGGTATGTGTGTATGTGTATATACACACACACAAAATGGAATCTCGATCGATCGTTCCCCACGTCATCGTTTTTCCGTATGTGTTGTTTATTCCACCCAGTCCCGTCGATGATATTACTTTGTTATGCCCCCACATCTATCGTTTTCCCGCATTTGTCGTTCAGTTCAGTCGGTTCCTTGAAAAACGATAGATCGAGGTTTTTATATATGGTGCCCGGTATAAAGGGCTTAAGTCAAAAATCCGTGATTTTTAGATACTTATTAGTATTGATTAAAAAAACAGATCTTTCGACTGGAATTAAAATTTGATTATGAAACAAGAAATGTAACGTATACAAACTTTATAGACCTAAGTTTTTTATACCAGTCAAAATATTTGTTTTTTAAATCAATACCAACAAGTATCTATTAATCACTGTTTTTGACTGAATGTGACCTTTGGACCATAAGCCGATCTCAAATTTTAAGTCTATTTTTTATGTAAAAAGGTGAGTCTTATGGTACGAAAAATACAGTAAATGACTTTTTATCAATGCGTCGTACATTAACAAGCTAGTTTTTAGCTCATGGATTTGCCCTGACTTTTAGAAAACGTAAAGATTAATTAAACTCGGAATTTTCAGTTGTCCGCAGAAAAAAGGTTGTACAAGTGAAAATAAACACTGAATATTAAGTCACCTGCTTATATAGAGTTGTTACAAAATCTAGCTCGGTGTCGTTGGCCTAAGTGCAAACTTGAACTGGTTATTTACCGGCTTTTCGGAACCAGGTTCATATGTTTATAGCTTACATATGATTTAAAACTATAAATCCAGTAAACACTGGTCTTCTTGCGACACTGATTCATCATATAATTGGGAAATGGGACCTCAAAACAACCGTTCGTGAGGTATGTTTATGCACCATTGCTTTGAGACAATCCATCAGCTGTCATCGTAAATCTTGAGTCATGAAGTTGGAATTTTTCTGTCGGTGTTTTTCTGATCGGAGATTGGCAGTGCATACTTTTGAACGCCTTTTTCTCTGCATTTGAAAAGATCTTTCAATGCAATGCACGAATTTATCCAAAATCTTAAATTTTTTATATAAACAACTTTAATTTTGTAGTAAATTTAATGAGGAGCAAGGGAACATTTAATATTTCTCAATTGCTCGTTCTTCATTTAAGGCGACAATGAACCTTCAGATTGACAAAAATAAGTCCCAAAAACGGATTTTTTTTTCGTTCAGAAAATGATTCTGCAGGTCATCAGCTTTAAATTTAAAAAAAGTATGTTGATCCGATCATTATTAACAGAGTTATAAGTATTTTTTCAAACGTAAACGAAGGAAATGTTACGCTAAATTAAAACTTTAAATGCTATTTTCTCAAAAGAAGTTTTCATGTCGTTTCGGTAAGTTCAAAATGTTCCATGCGTCATAATTTTTCTTGAATTTTCATAAAATTTCATAAAATGATTATTTATATATGTTAGAATAAAACTTAGTAATAAATTCATTATACTATTTTAAAACAACTTAAAATTTTTGTAATAAAAAAAATTTGATAAAATTTTGCATAAAATGACCTATTTTTATCGATTTCTTTTAAAGTTTTTATAAATATGACTGTAAATCAAATATTGCTACTAACTTTTATTAAAACTATATAAAGCTAGCTTAAGAAAGAAAATTAGATATCTGAGACACAAATTGATGCGCATGGAGCATTTTTAAACAGAGTAATTAACAAACTGATATCAATTAAATCAATTACATTCTGATTTTTTTTTCATTTAGCATTTCATCTCTAAACAACACTCTTTTAAGTATACAAAATTTCATAGCAATTGGTTGATAAATTAAAAAAAAATTTTTCATGGTCCATTGTCGCCTTAAAAGCTTACCTCCGTAACATGAATGTAAGGTTGCATTATTAAAAGTTAATTATGCAGAAAACAGTATTAAAAAAAAAAATAAGCTTTCGTCAAGCCCCATTAGAAAAATACCGAGAGGTTTAATTCCCCACAACTTGACACCTGAAGATCTGCAATGTCGACTGATGCAGAGGCATAAGAAAGACCCTCTGAAATCCTGCACATTGTAATCTGAAGCCCTAATTTAAGATAAAATGAAAAAGTAATCCTATTTACAAACTAAATTTTAAATAAGTTCGAAAATCAGCTTTATATCGAGCCCCGGCAGGGAAAGTGACACAAGTAAAAAAAAAAAATGGCAATTTTGAGGTTGTCATTGAAAACTATGTATGAAGTGCCCCATTGTGCACGAAAAGCGACACATCTCTCTCTCTCAATTTGCCCACATGAGGGCAGTTGTATCAGTTCTATTGTAATGCTAGTTCAAGCTGTATAGTATTCAAGTTGATTTTTCACAAATGCTGCATTTTTGAGTTGCGTCACTTTTCTTGCCCGCGTGCGATATGTATATCAGGTTAAGCACGTGTAGAAGATATGGAAATTTCAAAACCAGAAATATGATTTTAATGTTTGAAAAATCCGTACCTTTCTCTCCCTCAAAGAAGTGTCGCTTACAAACTTCTGCTTTTGTAGAGAAAAGTGTAATCTAAGGTTTATTCGGTTATACATGTTAAAATTACGAGGAAATGGGAACAGACTCAAGCTGCATCAGATTTAGATTCTAATTGAATGATTTTAAAATTAGCAGAATTTTCTAATTCGAGATAAGGGTAGAAGAGCTTGCCAAATTTTTATAATTACAAGATACTTTTTATATACCATGTTTTTAAATTTTCTGTTGAATCATATAAACGTGACAATTCTATGTATTAATACTTTTTAAAGAATTTTTTGATGAATTATCCCGTCAACTTGAAAGAAAAATTTAATTGGAAGTTAACTTGTGTTTAACTTTTCGTTCCCGTTCCAGCCGATAGATGGCTGCACCAGTCTACAAAACAAAATTAACTGAAAATAACTGAAAGTTAATTAAACTCTGCTTAAAGATGGCTAAAAGTATAAAAAAATGAATTGTCATAGTGTTCTGGGCTATTCTAAAAGTTTCAAATATCTAGCTAGTCGGGAAGTTAGTTAAAAATCGATTGCAAGATTTGTACTAGACAAACACACAAACAAGAAAGCGAGTTAATAAAACATGGAATAAATTGAACTTAACGCACTTGACAGAACTTGTGAATTGACTAATGATAAATTTAGTGATTTTTCATCAGTGATAAATAACTAAAACTTTTAACGTAGGATTGTTTCATCAATAACGGTCCTCCGGAAAGAAAAAATTCAGTCCGTCGCGAGTTATAATTTTGGCAGCGTGCGAAACCCAGTAGCAAACAGTTAAACATAAAAGTACCAAAATGCCTCAAAAAAAAAAAGGTAAGCAACGATAAGCAATCCTACGTTAATAACCCGCTGTAGTTTCGTTAGAAGAGACTACCTGAATTTTTTTTTTTTTTTGTCGTCATTTACGAGTTAAACAACTTTAATATCGTTTGCGAACTAGCGTTAATCTATCCTTTTTCCTATTGCTCATTTCCAAAGGAAGAACAATCCGTGCTTGGTGAATGTCACGTTGGTCAAATGTCCTATCAGATCTATTAGGCCTGCCGCACACTGAGAAATCACGTGTCTGAAACCCGCGAGTCTGACACAAGCTACGTTCAATAACTGGCAGAGAACGCGCATTGAAATCTTAAGTTTCGGGCATTTGGCTCTCCATAACTTGCGACGTAACGCGACACATGACAAATGCTACACGTCTCAACTTCTGCGACAGCGGCAAAGAGGCGCTATCATGTCGCATGTCTGACTGGTGTAAGAACGCAGCGCAGAAGTAGCTGCTTTTTCAAGGTAGCTTGTGTCAGACACGCGCTTTCTCAGTGTGCGGCAGGCCTTGCTCGTAACTATTTAAGGCTGCAAAATGAAACTGATGGTAGAAAATCCGCTTTCTGCCTCAAACAACGCGGGTTAAGATATTAAAAGCGTTTCCTGTTGATGTGAATTCATAAGGTTCCACTGGTTCTTTTAAAGTAGTACTGATATTTTATAAAAGCAACTCCTTTCCGTATAATCTTAATGCGTTTATAAATTACAGGTCCAGTTGTTGGCATTCTAGGACAAAAGTATGGAGTTCGTGCAGTCAGCGTGTTAGGTGGCATCCTTGGAACGGTTAGCTCTGCTGCATGCTTCTTTGTTGACGACATTAATTGGATCACAATTATATGGGGAGGCCTTAATGGTGAGATCTCGCTGTTTTAAAGTTGTTAAATATAATTAGAAGACAAGCATTTCCTCTTCTAAAATATTTTTTTCTCTCTAACCATTTATTACACATTGAACACGGGTAATGCAGTTGTCTTGATTCATAATTTCAGGAATTGCGCAATGCAGTTGTCAATTTTTCAGTATTTTTTTTAAATCGGTACACATTACATGAACACGAGGTTTTCTGGGATCGTTGATGTGTTAGAACCTTTTCAGTGTCTTGGACCTCTTTTGGCAATCTGGTGAATGCTATGAACCCTTCCGATAATTAAATACTCACCCAGCGAAACGTTTCAAGCGTAAAATTTGGAAGTGTTTGGAAGGCAAGTAATGGCATACCGCAATATCATACGGGTAACTAAAAGAAGTCGTATCGAACACCCGTGAAGTATGTCGACATATTAATTATAATTTTCTGTTTGTAATTAGGGAAAATATAAAATTTTGTAATTGGATGATTCTTTCCTGATAACCCTGTGTGTGTGTGTGTGTGTGTGTGTGTATAGATAGACACACACAGACACACACACACACACACAGACAGACACACACACACAGACACACACACACACACACAGACAGACACACACAGACAGACACACACACACACAGACACACACACACAGACACACACACACACACACACACACAGACAGACACACACACACACACAGACAGACACACACAGACAGACACACACACACACACACACACACACACAGACAGACACACAGACAGACACACACACAGACACACACAGACAGACACACACACACACACAGACACACACACACACAGACACACACACACACAGACACACACACACACAGACACACACACACACACACAGACACACACACACACAGACAGACACACACACACACAGACAGACACACACACACACACAGACAGACACACACACACACACAGACAGACACACACACACACACAGACAGACACACACAGACAGACACACACACAGACACACACACAGACACACACACAGACACACACAGACAGACACACACAGACAGACACACACACAGACAGACACACACACAGACAGACACACACACACACAGACAGACACACACACACAGACACACACACACACAGACACACACACACACAGACACACACACACACAGACACACACACACAGACAGACACACACAGACAGACACACACAGACAGACAGACAGACAGACAGACAGACACACAGACACACAGACAGACACACAGACACACACACACACAGACACACACACACACACAGAGACAGACACACACACACACACACAGACAGACAGACACACACACAGACAGACAGACAGACACACACAGACAGACAGACACAGACAGACAGACAGACACAGACAGACACAGACAGACAGACAGACAGACACACACACAGACAGACAGACACACACACAGACAGACAGACACACAGACACAGACACAGACACACACACACACAGACAGACACACAGACACAGACACAGACACACACACACACAGACAGACACACAGACACAGACACAGACAGACACACAGACACAGACACAGACAGACACACAGACACAGACACAGACAGACACAGACACAGACACAGACAGACACAGACACAGACAGACACACAGACACAGACACAGACAGACACAGACACAGACAGACACACAGACACAGACACAGACAGACACAGACACAGACACACACACACACAGACACACACACAGACACACACACACACAGAGAGAGAGAGAAAAATAAGAATTTTGATAAACTTTTGAAAAGTCAATGAATTGTAGATTGTGGATATACATTTATTTTGTGTAATAATAATTAAAAAATATCTTGTTTACCTTCTACCCTTGTTTGTGGAAAATCACATGACTAAAACTTCATATTTATATATTAATATGTATTTTATTATAAAATAACTCGGTATGATATAAATTTACTTCACTCTCCGCGAGCCATCCAGTTTTTAAATCAACCAGTTTATAAATCAACAAATAGTTTAAAAATTCTAATTACATTAGAACGGGAAGAATATGCATAAAATAAAATACATAAGATTGCAAAAGATATTATCATATTACAAAAAACAAATTAGGGATTTTATAATGTATTTAAACTGTAATGATGTTCGCCGCGAAGTCTTGCTGACTACTTTAATATGGGAGCACCATTTAGGTTAAGTCAGCATGAGAGGACAAAACATTGACATTCAACCCTTATTCAGGCTTTGAACCCAATTCCACTGCGTGAAAGCTCCCGACGCTAACCACTATACCATGTGGACGGCAATGATGTATCGGTTACAGAATGATTACTGCACAGTTGTACATCAGATTGAATTCAAATACTACAACGTGGTTTTCTTAATTTTCAAACTGAACGCAAGCATCCATTTTAATTTAAAGTAAAAAGTCTCGAAATGGGTTTTGCCGGATGAGAGAGTTCCTGGACTAGAATTCTCAAAATCAACGAACCACTCCAAACTGATTCAACAAACCACCAAAAGGGTCCATGCACCACATGTTGAGAAATAATGGTTTTCTTTCTTTTCTTTCTTTCATTCCTTTTTCAGGAGATTATTTTGAATTTTGAAGTACGGTACAAGTTTAAGAATTTTCTTTCGGAGGAAATTTAATAAATTTTTAAATTTTTATGGGGCCCCTCCGGCAGTTGGGGGACCTGTGGCAAAGTGCCCCAGTTACCCCCCCCCCCGTCTGGGCGGCCCTGCTGATAATCTAACTTAATATAAAATCCTTCATTTTTTTTAAATCCTTTTTTTAAAAAAGTTTAACATAAAAATATCAGGAAAATACAGCTGAAGAGTTTTTAAAATACTTTAATTTAAAAAAAATTAAACCAAGGTAATAACGATTACAATGCAAATGTAACAATTATAGCTCGACAATAGAGCAAATCATGCTGTATAAAACTTCCTTTTTAAGATTCTGAACACACAATTTTCAATTCCACCTATATTTTGACGTTTATAGTTTAATACAACGTGACAAAACAGTGTAAAACATTCTGTCACTACACATTTTGTCTACATTTTCGGTCATATATCAATTCAATTTTGTGCATTAATTTAAATAATCTGTATTTCTCCCTATAGATGACACCACCTCTTTGTATTCCTATTAAACCTTGGCCTTTTACATAAAATCCCTCTAAATAAGACAAGTGTAAAATATTTTATCTTTCAAATTAATAAAAACACGCAAATGAAGTATATCGGTGTTTAGAATGCAAACCATTGTATTTACTTATAACTCACATAAATTTCACGAGGTGGCGCTACATTCCCATTCGAAAATCTGATATTTTTATCACTTTGTATTTCTCTGAAATGATTCGACCCGATGAACACAGTTAATCTGATTAAGCCTTGGTCTTACACGGCTAAAGAATTCCTTATTAAAATTTCTCAGGATGCAAATTTTTAGATCGACGTATTGAATCTGCACACGTAAATCACGAAATCTAGAATCAAATGCTTTCCGAATACGGAATTTGTATTTGATCAATGAAGCATATTTGTTAATGCATACAAGGGATTAAGTTAAGTTTTAATTTACAATCATTACATATCGGGAACAGTGGAGAACTTGGTCGAATTCCGAAATCTGATACATAGAAAATAACTTTATTTATACCGAATAAAAATTACCCCAATTTTTTTAATTTTTATATTTTCCAAGGTTCTGATATTGGTTGCATTATATATATATGCAACCAGTATGATCAGCAATCTACCATACTGATACCTATTTATTTTAAACTTATCTTTAAAAACTTTTAATATCTATTATCTGGAATAAGCCGGAATGAAATTATTTCTCCAAGTTTAGAACGTCAGCTATAGTCCTCACGTAGCAAAAATTATCAGCAGTATGCCAAATTTCAAGTAATTACCATGAGAGAAATGTTGCACCTATATTAACTTCAGTTTCATTTAAACTTTAGGTGTTCTTCTCTTGTTACTTTATAGATTCTCATTTATGAGAATCTTTATCGTCGTTTTCTATGCGCAGTCTTAAAATCTGCATTCGCTTTCTAAGAACGTTAAAATGAACAGGAAATTGTTTTACTTTCCAGGTGTCGGAACTGCTCTCGTTACAACCCTGACGACAGTCGTGGTTGATCAATATTTCGACAAACACAGGACCACGGCATCTGGATTAGCTTTCTCGGGTGCTTGCATTGGATCTTTCATTTTCCCGCCACTAATTGAGGTATTGCTGCGTATCTACGATCTGGAGGGCTCGTTCCTCATCGTAGCAGCCATAATAATGCACACCATTCCTGCCGCCATGGTTCTCCGCAAACCTGCGTGGGTTAAGATCGCCAACAGCAAAGCCAAGGATATAGAATTGGCGACAGTAAAGGCTGAAAGTACAGCGGTTAAATCTAGCATAAAGACTGACGAAAGCATAAGCGGCGTAGACCTGACTTACTTGCGAACAAACCCCGAACCAGTACTGAAGTTACTTACCACAGACCTTTCTGCTAAGGGCAAAAAATACCCACATGAGACATGTCCCACAAAAGATGAAATCTTACGAGAGATGGAAGACGTGTATGCTTTCGTCGGAAGGACGCCCGTTTCTTTAAGACTCTCCGATGTGCCTCCAAAACTCAGACTGAAGTTTGAATTTGAAACTTCTCCAGTTACCAGCAGGAATCGAAACTTCCGCACAAATACCGGATTCGTTGGGAATGAGCATTCGCCAGTCCGAAAAACCCATTCTTCGCCTGAAAGTCCCAAGGCACATATCCAGTGTAAGCCTTTCATACTGTCCAGGCTGAGAGAACTCTACAATAAAAACGAGAATCAGATCGTTTCATCGTTCAGCGAGAAGAGTGGCTACACAAGAGTGTTGAAAGAGCTGAGAAAATTGCATAAAGTCTACGAGGCAGTGAAGAGACGAAATATATTTGCGAGTGCAAGGCTCGATATAAAACCTCCCAAAACTGAGCCTGAAGCTTTGATTCCAAACTGTTCCAAAACTCGTACATCCCAGGGACTTTTGGTTTACCTCAAAATTTCAATGAAGCTTCACACTAATCCTCTATTCTTATTGATTTCTCTTTGCAGAGCAGTTCACTTCTCTACATTTATACCGGTGGTAACTATCATCGTTGATTATGCCATCGACAAAGGAATTAGGGAAGAGACTGGTAAATACGTGATAGCTACGTTATCCATAGGCGATTTATTGGGAAGATTGTGTCTTGGATGGGTCACGGATAAAGGTTTCGTTAGTCTGCCAAGATATATGCTTATAGGAATGATCGTACAAGGGATTTTTACGGCCCTCTTGCCCAGTATGAATACTCTGATAACCTTCTTACCAACAATCGCCATGTACGCAATGCTTCAAGGATCTGTTTTTGTTCGCCATTCTGTTCTGATTTCAAAATACATGAGAAAAGACGAGCAGTCCATTGCAATGGGATGCGTCAATTTCTTTGCAGGTCTTCTCGGCTTTGCAGTTCCCGCTTATGTAGGTAAGAACTTATTGATCCACTGATTCAGTACATTTTTTCATTGTTTAAAGAATTAATCTCCGGTAAGAATGTTCAATGCACTTTTGAAAATATAACTCGTGGCGGTAGAATGAGGATGAAGGGCTTTTAAGTAGAAAATTCATCTATTCTTATAAACTGCAAATTTTGTCTTAGTATAGTTGTTTACATTTTGGTGCGTAACAATTCTGATTAGAGCTTATATAAATTAATAGGTAATATCAATTTATCTATTAATATATATATATATATATATATATATATATATATATGCATATGCACTAATAAGAAGCTATTCATAAGCTCTTGCATAAACTATAAATTTTTACAAGGATGGTATAAATTAATAGGTTAAAATACAGGTTTTGTAGTTATACTTCAAAAGGACACAAAGCATTTATAACCACCGAAAACATTCTCAAACTACTACAAATATCTTAACTTCAGCGTTCAACTCCTTAAATGCGTTTTTACTTTCCAAATCAGTCATACCATTTATAATGCGTGTTGAAATATCAGATATACTAATTAAAGTTCAGTTGTCCTAATACTTCGTTCAAAAAGTAAATCATAATTCTTTATACAAAATCCTTTTTAATTTCCTAAGATTTTTAACAACGTAAGACCAAACTTCATTTTCGGACAAAGTTGCTATGAATACGACTCTTTGTGCGATTTTAGAGTTAAAAAATACCTTCTTAAAGTAAAAACTAAGATCATTTCTAATGTACAAAAGGCATTGAAAATCTATTAATATACATCGACTGTTGGTAAAGGAACACTAATTGTAAAGTATACGAGCGACATCTGACATGTATCCATGTCTAAAAAGCAGGTGTTTAGTTACTCAAGATATCCACGAATAGGCTTTTTGTTGATGCAGCCTCCTATTCCCAACTCGCATCCGAAGCTGCGGCAACGATTTGTAAATTAAGGCTTCAAACATCCTTTTGAGCAAGAATGCGAAAATGGGCTCATGTATCCAAGTTTCTGTCCTACGTTAGACCCTGGTTTCTTCAACATGAGTCTCTCATAAGTGTCTGGTAGCCCAATATAATTTCGAGGTAAAAAAAAAAGTTAAGATCAGGTTCTGCAGCATTTATTAGTCTCAACGTCATGTACGGTAAGGCAACTATCGAGTTGGCTTCCCGTCATATCGAAGAGACTCTACAAAGGGCAAATTGGAGAATCTACCAAGCTGATTAGATTCAAATATCTTTGAAGGAAGTCTTGATCAGTAAGAACTCTAATGCAGAAGACACCAATGGCTCTTAATAGGTCCCGTAGCAAGTGGGACTTGAACAAGGTGCTCCGGTATTTTCTTTGAAGGATTTTTGGCTTATAAGTCTGATTTTCGTCTTTGTAATTCTTCTATTGTTTGATAATCAACGGGCGGCGTCGGGTAGGAAAGCTATGAGCCAGACTTAGCCATGTATCCAAGTTCAGGAAAAAAAAAAATTCTCGACATAACTACTATTTGGAGTAATTTGTATTTCTACCTTGTTTTTTTTTTGTGCACAATTTCGTTAAATTTTATGTGCCTCGCACAGCAGTTACTTTTGGGGGTAGCTTAACTTTAGCGAATTATAATCAAGTCTTGGGCAACAAAATGTAAAACGTTCTTGTTCTCGATTTTTTTTTCAGGTTTCTTTAGAGATACTATTGGATCATATGATGGCATATTTTACTGTAATGGTGCTGTAGGAGCTCTGACTGGCCTTATTTGGATATTTGAACCCTTTCTCGTGCAGGTGTCATCGAATATTACAAAAGAGGTTTTACAGCCAAACGAACCAAAGGTGTGAACTTGAACTTTTTACAATCGTGTAGACACTAGGCTCCTCCAAGTGATAACCAAGCCTGCATATGACTAGAGATGAATTCTACGACCCGATGTATTGAGTAGGGTAAAAGTGTGAGAGTGGATCTTTCACAGTACCAAATTCAGCTCGTTAAGCCAAGGATAAATGCAAGGACCTGTAAAGTGTATCGAAGTGTTCCAATTAAGTACTGTGTATTGTTATGTAGGAACAGCTCTTTTAAGTGCGACAGTGTAGAAACAACAGTCGTTTCGTCTGTGATAATTTTAAATTATGTCCGTTTTTAGCATCTTAATGATGCCGCTGTGTGTTTTTAAATGTCAATAAATGTAAATGTCTGTCAGTAAACGGAGCATGTTAAATCTGCATGGTTACAGTGAAATTTGTTTGTGCGGGCGATAAGCCTTAAAAGCGTACTTTATAAGAATGTAAGCCAGATCCAGAAAGTAAGTTTTTTATATTTTTTTTTATTTTTAGGGGAATGAACAAAATATTTCACAAAATCGTGTGCATGCGCCCATTAAAAAATTATTTTGTTAATCTTATGTTTACAAACACTTGGAAAAAAAATCATTACAAATACCTTTCAGTATAAATATAAAAAAATCAGGTAGTTTCTTCTAACGAAGCTACCGCGGGTTATTAACGTAGGATTACTTAGCGTTGCTTACCTCTTTTCTTTTTTGTAACTCGTTTTGGTATTTTTCTCTTTAACTGTTTACTGCTCTTGGGTTTGGCGCGCTGCCAAAATTATAAAACGCGACGGACTCTTAATTTTTTTCTTTCCGGAGGACCGTTATTGAGGACTGTAATCCTACGTTAAAGCTTTAAATTCCCAATGCATGTAGTTTGTGTTAACAAGAGAACTATTAAAATGAAGTGTTTTAAGACAAGAAAATAAAATGTACCCTTTAAAAAGTAGAAAAAAGAATTGTTCCAGACATATGAACAGCAAAATTAACATTTTTTTTTTCTCCAATAGATATTCTGTTAATTCTAGTTGTAATATCACTTCCCAATATTGAAAACTTTACCAAGAAAAAAAATTAAAGTTTGTATTATTTCGTAATGAAATTTAAGATTAAAACATTAATTTTGCGTTCGAAAACAGTTCATGAATAATTGACGTAAGTAATTGAAACGGGACACTTTTCAGTTTCCAGATTTCTCAGAGTTCAGTTTCACTTAAAAAGTGAATGCAAAAGAAAATTTACGATGAGAAAGTTAACTTGCTATCAGAGGACATTGTATGAGAAAAGAGTGAATAAAAATCTAATGAAAGAAAAAAACTTGACTTTGAGCCATATTTTGAGCCATCTGAGGAGGGCTCGAGATGTAAGTAAAGGGAACTCAGCTCTCTAGCCCTCCCTCCCTTTGTGTGTGTGTGTATATATATATATATATATATATTTATTCTAGCTGAAAACCCTCACTTCGCTACGGGGTACATTTAAATTAAATACAATGGTCAATGTATGCAATTAATGCCAAAAAAATTAAATATTTGTATATATATATTAATTATAATAAATACGACGATGAATGTATACAATTGATGTAAAAAGAATATATTTATAAAAAAATCGTAAGGTATATTTTTAGACAAAATAATGTAGAAGAAAATATTCAAATTAAATCTAATAGGACATACTAAAGAATATAGTACAGTTAATATAGTACAGTTTGAGGAACATATCTTTTATTGTAATTTATTTTTTTGGATAATGTCCAATCGTCTGCCGCATTAGCAAGAAAATAAATATTTTTGTCTATTTCGTTGTTATGCATATGGCGATAAATTAAAGTACCAGAAAAAGAAATCACGTGATCAGCATTTAATAAATTAAATTCTAAAAATGAACCTTTAAAAATTCACCAAAAATCAGAAAATGGAGGTAAAGATTCGAAAACGATGTCATTTTAAATTAATTTTTAGGATCTTTCTCGTGGTATAAATCTTATAACCTTCAAATTATTATTTTAAGAGAGAAAATATGCGTATATCATAATTTCTAGAAGGTATTTTTTTTTTCTGACGATCCCTTTTTCTCCCTTCTTACTTAACCAAAATCGATAAATGAGGTACCATTTTAAAGATTAAGATCTCCGCTTCTAACGAATTGTTAATTTAGAATTACACATCTTATTGTTTGTTTAAAAATCTAAGTATAAACATTCTAAACATTTTTTCTTACGCTAGATGGCGTGAACTCTATTTTTTTTTTCCAACGTTAACTAAATTTTAAAATCGTCTGCTTTTATTATTCTGTGAAATAAGTTTCTTTATTGGCAATATTCGCGTAGGTGTTCATTATTCTTTTTGCATGCATAAACAATTTGTTTGGACTAAAATCTCTTCTTTCCCCCTGAAGAACATTTTATGAGTGATATTTTTCTTTGGTATGCCTTTTTAGAATTCAATTTTAATTATTCAGTTTTATATACACAATTCAATGGCCTATAAAATTCTATCAAGCTGTCAAAGGAAAACTTCTAATTTGTCTCATAATTAAAGGATAACTTATACATTATTTCTAGAATAATTTTTTTTACACACATGGAGAGCTATTTTGAGAGAACGACTGAACGAAAAAAAATGATTGGGGTATTAGGCCAGGCAACATAGGGTTTGTAGACTAATTAATTCTCGGAAAGCTGGAAACTTTTTTAATCTCTTCATTTGCATCTAAAAAGAGTTTATTGAAGTTTGCACCGATTTTCTGCTTGTGCTCTATGAGGGGTGTTCCAAAAACCTCGAAATTTTCGGACTTTTCTGTTTTTCACTAACTCCTAAACGATGCATTTCTAGGAAAATTTTATAAATTGAAGTACACAAAATTCTGCGTCGAATGAGTACCAGATATTTAAATTACATGAAGTTGTTAGGAAGATATGAGAGTTCAAAGAACGACAATTTTTTCTCATTTTTCAAAAAAATAGTGTTTGGGATGTTTAAACCTTTTACAATGTAAAATGTATTATATGAAATAAATAATACATTTGGATATCATACAAATCTTGCGCCGACTGTATATGCGAACACCGGTACAACAATTTTCAACAAAACGTCTTTTCCTTTTTATTCCTGCTGACGAACCAAGAACCAGTTTTGGTGAATCAAGGGATTTGAAATGAAAAACGCTTATGATGCAAATATTTATGTAATTAAAACGTAAAAAAATTGACTTAAAGTACAAAAAAACTAAGTTTTGATGTGTAGGTGATTGACAAAATAAACATTAAAAACAATAAAAATACAAGATCAAATAAATTTGCTGCGTTTGGAAGTAGAAGCTGACTGGAGCAATTGGTCCGATTGAAGGTTCACGTCATCCATAATGTCTTCGAATTCGTCATCATTGTTAGGTAGCATATCCTCGCTGTCGTTCAAGTTTGATTCGTCATCAATTTCATCTGGTGTATTGGTGAAGGACGCTCCTCTGCAATTATAGCATATTGGGGAACATTTCATTCCTTGTTTCCTGCAACCACAAGTATTTCGGCACCCTTTCGAACATTTGCAGGCAGTATTATTAATCAGTTCCTCCGGGGCTTGTTCGGCTGTTGATGGTAATGGGAGTAGCCCATGCTTAGTAACGTTCCATCAAATGACCATTCGACAAATTAATTTGTAGGAAAGCCCTCATTGCTTGCAGTCGAGCAGCTTCTTCAGTTGGAGGAAGAGTAGCCAAATTAAAAGTATTCTGTACTAAGGATTTGGTGAACAGTTTAAAGCGTGTTTCCTTCAGAGAAGAAGTTTGAAGAAACGATCCGGCATACAAAGCGGCAATTACTTTTTCGCCGGCAGCACCGACTTCATCTGAAGTCGCATCACAGTTTTTAAATATCTCCTCAGTCCTTTGTACCTCCGCATCTTTGTCGAGAAGCTTTGCCAACTTCATCTTCCCCTGTCTGAAAATGGCAGATGTTGAATCGCATCCGCTGAAAGCTTGAAGAAATAAAATATTTTCTTTTTAACTTTGACATTTTGAAGTGTGTCGGGGAATAGAAGGCGGTCTAGGACTTTTCCAGGCTTCATCCAAAAACAACCGATCGCTATTAGGAGCTAATGCAGTAATAATTACTATAAGATCTATGTCTTCTCCTACCACAATCACCTATTCAGAGAGTGTAGAATTTTCTATAGCCATTCTGACAATGGTTGTGTCGGCATCTTCTGCAGCCTGTTCGACAGCGATGTTTTCATCAGCAAATTTTTGAATTAGCATTGATGAGTCGTATTTTGTTCCCTTCATTCGAGAGAAATTTATCTTTTGACATTGTCAGTAACATTGTATCATCGAATTAAACATTTGCTGCAATATACTCGTTCCTTCTAAGGTGTTCTGCAGATTTTCTCTTCTCTGTAGGGTCTTCTGAATAGCAATCAAATATGACTGATCGCTCTCCGAAGTATTTTTTTACATACTCCACATATTTGTTGAGAACTGAAGAGAACTTTTCTCTCAACTCCCATGGTACTCGGTGAAGTACAAACCCGCCGTCAATCACATAGAGAGCACTTCCGATGTTTGATGGGGTTTCCACAGGTTCAAACAAATCATAGTAAATAGATTTACGTGATTTTTATCATTCCTTGTTCATCAAATAAAGATGGTGGGCAAGGTGCCAGTTCATATGTAAAGTAATTTCTGAGTTCGGATTCTGTTTTTTTTATGAAATGCAATTCTCCTGAAAATGGTTTATGGGTCTATTGACACTATTTCCTCATGCAACTTCACACTGCTGGTGAAGCCTCGCATTGGTAACACTCTTTTCTTCCTGGAGAACTTCACTTGACCAAAATTGCTTCCGATAATGCTTTCGAGACTGGAATTTCCGATTTGGTCTGACAGATGGCAATTTACGTTTTCATCCCCCACAACTCCGGTAGACAGTGACATTACGTACTCCCAAACTGGAAAGGGATTGTGGCAAAGGAACCAATCTAGGAATTTATTGCAGTCACTATTATCTCTAGTTATTCTGGATAACTTTGCGTCTACACGTTCTTCAGTAGTGGAGAATGAAACACCACAAAAGCTCTCCACCTGCTGGGATACCTCCATAACTGTAGGCATAGTCGCAACCCATTTAGCCAATGTGCTGTCCGTTATTCTTCTTCCGTGAGTCAAACCTCCAGTGCTTTTCATAGCTCTCAAGTTTTGTTCAATGGTCATATCGGACCACAGCCCTGACCAGAATTTATCAGATCTTCTGATAGTGAAAAAGCCGTTTGTCACAAACATTTCATGATCCTTGGGAGTCGGACGGGAATCTAGTTACAACATATCCTGAAGGTATAAATAGCATGATTTTGCGTATAAAAAATGCCCACTGGCGTGACAGTAGGGTAGCATTTCCCTATTGCTTTGAAGATGCAGGCACCAATTACCGGATCTTTCAGCTTGGACAAATTTCTTGATTATCGTTACAATTTTGAAATACTGGACCCATAGCCTAGCTGTTGCTCCTCTAGACACCAACACCTCAAGTTTGTTTGAAAATTTGTCAAGGATATTTTTTACTCCAGGAGCATCAGTATTGGCAGAAACACTGTCACTCATATACTTGAAAAAAGCTGACTGTTCTTCCTCTGATATATCCAGCATGAACAAGACAACATTGCTCGTTGCAAGGTGAGACAAAATTGTGCCTGGAGTAGGCATGCCCCGTCATCATCTTGTTGGTTGATGAAGCTGCGTAAAACTCGCTAAACAATTCTTGTAACCCACTGCCATCCATTATGAAACCGATAGCCTCCATAAATGATGAGTAGATGGAAACTGCCGAGCGTGGCGATTACTGAACTGATTTCTGAATCAGGACCAGATGAAGCTACAATATTTTGTGCCTTTATATAAAGGGGTTGATCAAAAGTCACGAAACGGTTGTCCTGTTCAAGTGATTTGCATTTATTTGCAGCATAAAGCAGTGCTGAGTAAATTGTATCATTGTTGGACAAATTGTTGTACCGGTGTTCGCATAGACGGTCGGGCACAAGATTTGATACTATGTGATATCCAAATGTACTCGTATTATTTCATAATACATTTTACATTGCAAAAATGGGGTTAAAAAATCCCAAACACTATTTTTTTGAAAAATGAGAAAAAATTGTTCTTTGAACTCGCATATCTTCCTAACAAATTCACGTAATTTAAATATATGGTGCTCATTCGACGCAGAATTTTGTGTACTTCAATTTATAGAATTGTAATAGTTTCCTAGAAATGCATCGTTTAGGAGTTATTAGTGAAAAACTGAAAAAAGTCCGAAATTTTCGAGGTTTTGGGGACACCCCTCATAGAGCACAAGCAGAAAATTGGTGCAAACTTCAATAAACTCTTTTTAGATGAAAATGAAGATATTAAAACCGTTTCCAGCTTTCCGAGAATTATTTAGCCTACACCCCCTTTTTTAGCCTGTGTTGCCTGGCCTGTATCGGAATAAAGGTCTTAGGGCCTGTTCACATAGGAGTCCGTTGCGTTGCGTTAAGGAAAAGATGACGTTGAGACGAAAATAAACCAATCATATGTCTCCAAACGATTAGCAATGAAATTTTTAACGCCTATGATTGGTTTATTTTCGTCTCAATGTCATCTTTTCCTTAACGCAACGCAACGGACTCCTATGTGAATAGGCCCCTACCGTGTAGATGCGCCAGTCGAAAAATTGGATTGACGTATGGGATCGGGCGTGGCGGATCGGCAAAGTTACCATGTAAAATCTACGGGAAAAGCGTGCGCATGGGTTTCTTTGTTTACATTTACTTTTATTGCTCGCACACTGAACTTGAAATTTTAAAAACACGCTATTTGTAATACATTTTTTAGTTCTCACTGCCCTTATCTACACAAGGCTCTCATTTCAGTATCACATTTGAAGTGTTCGTGGTGTTCTATGATCAGTCTAATAGTAAGAAAATACTTCATCTATATATGTTCTACAAGGTTTTTTTTTTACTTAGAAACCTATTTTGAGAGAATCGCTGAACATAAATAGAAGGTTGAGGTATCAAAATGGAGGTCTTTGAATAAATCTATAAATTTCTTTTCAATCATCTGAACTTTACCTTTGTTACTTGATATGAATTTATCCTTTCCGAAAACATTAACCGTGGACTTCGACGGGTTTCTACTATACTATTTAACTGTAATAATCTTCTATAAATGAAGTCAATTCGTACACTGGCGTAGAGAGCATAACTGGCGCCAAGGGTACGATACCTTTTTGGCGCCCCTCTGCGAGTGTCGCCTGGGGCATGATAGACCCCCCCCCCCTTGCCCCGTTATTCCTCTCTCAGATGAGATGTCTAATAAGGGGTCATAACAGTTTTGCCAACAACATGATTTGCCGCCAAATTGCTTCATTGAAACTAAAAATTTTTTACTGATGTTCAGCAACCAAAAGGAACCACACCTGTGGAAGAGGAGCCTATAACAGAAGTTTAAAAAATTCTCATTAGCTGTTCAGTTTGAGTGCCAGTGACAATTAAAGTTGATAATTCGACAATAATACGGCGGCCACAGCTTTTGTTTAAACGCCTTGTAGCACTTGAAGACCAGTCGCCGCGTAGCAATACCTGCAAACTCAGCCGATGGTTATGCACCTGTTTAATTAATTAGTATGGGCCTGGGAGCTGGACGGACAGTGCAGATCTGCCGACCAATTGGGGCAACCAGGGGCCCGTTAGTTCAAGCTGATAAATTAGATGCAAAGAAAAACATTGTTATTCCGAAAATGAAGTGAAATTTGCTCGATTTCGAGCAACTAGTTTTCTAAAATGTGACAACAGTATATTTTGTAGCGGATTTTAAAAAAACTTGAAGATAATTATGGTGTTGATCAACGTCCTTAAATTGTTGTTTGACGTGCTTAGAACTAAAGCAAGCCTGTTGGACCTTTACATTACTGATCCTCATTAAAGACTGTTGGAGGTTATTGTTTTCCAATGGCTGGGAGCTGAGCATCATTCTTTTCCCGGGAGAAGCCAGATTGTGTGACCCCCTTCGTCGCATGCGTTGTCCCGGGTGCACCACAGGGGGTGAGTACACGTTACACCCGTACCGGTCCCATAATTTTGAACAGAGTCAAGTGACGAGACCGGAACACCTGACCCAGCACCTCCAGAGGTAATGTTTGGGAACTTGGAGGACATTGCATCTACGACAGATTTTTTCAGAGCACTAGCCGCCATTAGTGTACACGTCGGAGGTTTTGTGAGCGTCAGGTATCGAACCAGCAACTTGTAGGTCACTGGCTCGATGCCTTTGCTGACCGGGCCACAGCGCTCTCCTGTTGAGGTTATTTAGTTTATTATGAAAAAGCACGTTTGTAAAAACAATCAGTTTTAAGAAAGTGAAGATACATTTTATATCTGTAATCATCTTATGTATTAATTTAATTTTCCACTTTGAAACTGATTGGTATTATAAATCACTAGTGTGTCTACAGCTGTCACATCACTGGCCCATTTATCCCAACGCACACATTGATAATTTCCTTTCTGGGGGAAAAAATCCATCAGATGGTAGCAAGGACTTCTTGCCTATGTTAGTTTACACAAATCAGAATTTTAAAAAAAATTCTAGACTCTTTCAGTATTTATCATCATTGAAGTTTTCGAAGTATTATTACATTCTCTTGACTACTATTAAAAGCGTCAAAATCGTATCGTCTAGACACGTTTGATCACCATATTAAAGATAAAATAATCTGTTATAAACTTTTTTCCAGTTGAAAGTGTGTGATAAAGAATTAGCGTCAGAAACGCTTAGAGAGTAACGGCCTGTTCACATAGGAGTCCGTTGCGTAGCGTTAAGGAAAAGATGACGTTGAGACGAAAATAAACCAATCATAGGCGTTAAAAATTTCATTGCTAATCGTTTGGAGGTTTGTCATTGGTTAAATATATTTCAATACTTTAACGCTTCGCAACGAACTCCTATGTGTACAGGCCCTTATGATATGTTCACATAGAATCAGTCAGCGTTGCGCTATTGACATGTTTTAAACCAATCACAGGACTTAACAATTTCTTGGCTAATCGTTTGGCAGTTTGTAATTGGTTAAATATGTAGCATAAGCCGATGCTGGTGTCATTACGAATCAGGGAAAACGAAAATGCAAACATAAGTTTATTCATAAAAACACAACGTACGTATCAACAACTATGATACTTAACAAATAAATACAATTTTAGAACTGGGCTCACACTCGAGCCTCAAAACGAAGCAAACAAAAGGGGGAATACTCCCCAAGAGAAACTTCGACGCAACTTGCGGGAATCTAGGCTGAAGTTCTCTGCTGAACTGTAGTCCGGACCTGCTTAAATGCTAGCTGAGGTGATGACGTTACAAGATTAGCCGAGAAATTTGAATATGAAATTTCATGATGCGCTGAATGAATTAGAGGGCAGTCTGCGACTCAACGCATAGTGAGCTGGCGTGCAGTCTGTACCTTCACAAATACAGGGTGTCCCAAAACGACCGCATAAACTCTGCACAGCTAGATTCCTCGTTGGGAGTACATAAAAACTGCCCAAAGAAGCGTTCCTGTACGATCCATAGTTTACGAGAAAAATACGGAAAAACAAAGTATGACGTCACTGCCGGTGCAAGAAAAAAACACTTTATTGGACATATCAACAACAATATTTGCATATCTTTCCAGACTATAATGTTTAAAACGTTCGACGCGCATATCGCGTCATGCATACGAGCGCGCCATGGAATGACGTTAAGCCGCCGTTGAACTGGTATTTAAAAGGCTGCATCTTGCAGCTACCGGTAGTCTTCGTATGGTGGCCATGTACTCCGTTCGTGACTACTGCGACATGTACTTGATGTACGACCGATGTAATGGAAATGCCTTACGAACTGCTAGGGAGTATGCCCGTCGATATCCGTCCCGCCGTCCTCCCGATGTCAACGTCATCCGTAGGCTGGACGACAGACTGCGAAATACGGGAAGCGTCTTGTCAACAGCCAATCTTCACGATACTGGAAGACCGCGGAGCGGCCTGACGGTAGCACAGGCGGATGCAATACTGCAGCGGGTAGAAGAGACGCCCGAGGTAAGCACACGCGCATTAGCCCGTGAGATGACTTCGAGTAAAAGTACTGTGCACAGGCTTTTACGGTCTGAGAGGCTACACCCATTTCGATACACAACCGTGCAAGGTCTGAAACCAGATGACTTTCAGAAACGCGTGGCCTTCTGTGAATGGCTGTTGCAGCAACAGAACACAGATAATGGTTTCATTGCACATATCCTGTGGACTGATGAATCGTGTTTCACTCGTGATGGGGGTATTCAACCATCACAACAGCCATATGTGGTCCCAGGTCAATCCGCATGCAATCCGGCCGCAGAAACATCAGGAACGTTGGTCTCTTAACATGTGGGCCGGCATACTGGGGGATCGCCTGCTTGGACCATATCTGTTGCCTGAACGGCTCTCGGGACAGTCGTACTTGGTGTTTCTCAATGAGGTCTTAACCGAGTTCCTCGATGACATACCATTAGCGGCAATACAGGGACTTTGGTTCCAGCATGATCGGGCTCCGACGCATTTCTGTGCTCCTGTACGTGGTTGGCTGGATATGGAATAGCCCGGCCGCTGGATCGGACGTGGGGGTCCGGTTCTATGGCCGCCACGTTCGCCAGATCTTACACCGTTGGATTTTTTCCTATGTGGCCATCTCAAGGAACTGGTGTATCGAGACGTAGTGACAACACAAATGGACTTAGTTGCTCGTCTGCATGCTGCTTGTACTTCGGTGGACCCCGCGATGCTGCAACGTGTGATGACAGCCATCCCAAGGCGTGCTCAAGCCTGCCTCGACATGCACGGCGGACACTTTGAACATCTACTTTAAATTGCGCATGCTGTTGATATGTTCAATAAAGTGTTTTTTCTTGCACTGGCAGTGACGTCATACTATGTTTTTCGTATTTTTCTCGTAAACTATGGATCGTACAGGAACGCTTCTTTGGGCAGTTTTTATGTACTCCCAACGAGGAATCTAGCTGTGCAGAGTTTATGCGGTCGTTTTGGGACACCCTGTATATCCGACAGCGTCATGCGTTAAAGTTTCTGTAGGCGCTGAGAAGAGAACCCATTTATACCTAGTAAGGATCTGTTCACATAGGAGTCCGTTGTGTAGCGAAAGGGCCTGTTCAAATAGGAGTCCGTTGCGTTGCTTTAAGGAAAAGATGACGTTGATACGAAAATAAACCAATCATATGCCTCCAAACGATTAGCAATGAAATTTTTAACGCCTATGATTGGTTTATTTTCGTCTCAACGTCATCTTTTCCTTAACGCAATGCAACGGACTACTATGTGAACAGGCCCTTAAGGGAAAGATGATGTTGGGACGAAAATAAACCAATCATAGGCGTTAAAAATTTCATTGCTAATCGTATGGAGGTTTGTCATTGGTTAAATATATTTCAATACCTTAACGCAACGCAACGGACTCCTATGTGAACAGGCCCTAAAAAAAACAAAAGTCGTTAGCCAATCAAATGCGCTCGACGATTCTGTCACAAAGCAGCGTGAACAGGTTCTCTTCTCAGCGCCGTTAGAATCTTTAACGCATGACGCTGACGGATTCTATGACAACAGGTCCTTAAACGAGGACCCGTGTGGTGGAAGATCAGTACCAAACAATATTTGACTAAATAAAAGAAGCTCTCTTCGTACGCAGACTCCATCTACTGGAAAAAAATTCCCTTGTATATGTTACACAGATGCACTACTGAAACACACAGACCAGTATTTTGGCTCTTCAAGTACGTGACTGATCTCTGTAGACTACTGAAGGGTGATATTACTTTCATAAAACTTGCCGAATATACGCATAACAGGAAACGGAATCTAAAATCCACAATGAAAAATATTGGCAACTGGTTTCAAACTAATTAAAATGATTGTTCAACTAGTCAAGGAGTATTTGGTGAAACTCTCTATATGGACGATTAGAAAATACGAGGACCATTGAACTCGACCTAAATGAAGGAAAACAACGTTCTTTGTGAAATTTGGTTTTTGCCTGTTGCGTCATCCTACCTCCTCACTAGACGGCGCTTCTAACGCGCGCCGGAAGCATATAATGTAACTGTAACTTTTAGTTAGTTAGTTAGCTCTTCAGAATGTCAGTTGCTGTGTGGTGTTGTGTGCGTTCGTCCATTAAAGTGTTTTAAAGGAAATCAAGTCGTTTTTACTCGTTGCTCTAAAGAAATATTTCCGACATATAACATCTGGCGCCCAACGTAAAATTCAACCCAATTTGAAATGGCGAACACTTTAATTCTAGAACGAAAAGTTCTTCGGTCTACTGTCACGAAGACAATTACCGAATTAGATGCGTACATAACTGCACAGAATGTTGCTTCTGCTACTCAGGCATTTGCTAAGCTTGAGGAGAAAATGCTACGGTTGCTATCCAAGGATGAGGAGATTGTCCAGTCCCATTTGTCGCAAAGCGAAAGTACTATGGAGGAGGGTGAGGTGGCAAAGCTCGATTCAGTTTTAGAACAGGAATTCGAGAGAGCAGAAACGTATCGAGACAATTTTACGTGTGCCAAAACACGGTATTTAGATTTTTTAAAGCCTTCCGACGGCAACGTGCCACTGATGGACGTTGCTTCCAGGTCGTCTGAATTTTTAAATTTGAATTTACCAAAGTTGATGCTCACAGAATTTGATGGTAGTCCTAAAAATTGGTTTTCGTTTTGGTCAATGTTCCAGAAAATTGATGGAGATCCGAAAATCGAGGACGACGTGAAACTCGCTTATTTAATGCAAACTACCACAGGTAGGGCTTTTGATTTTGTTCAAACCTATCAAGTGTCTAAAAGTGATTACAAAACTGTCATCACAAATTTAAAAGCGCGTTTCGCAGATGACAGAGTTCTTATTGAACTATATGTTCGTGAACTCTTAAATTTAGTTTTAAATCCTACACATAATTTGTCTTTTACTGATTTAGTTGATCAATTAGATGCGCGATTACGTTGCTTCGAAAATTTAGGTGTAACTAAAGAAAAATACGCATGCATGCTTTACCCACTTGTTGAAGCTTCCATTCCTGAAAATATTTTAATTGCTTGGGAGAGAGAAAGAAATTCCATTTCTCGTTCCAGTGATTCAAAAACAAATGGCCTGGAACTTTTGATTCGGTTTTTGAAAACAGAGGTTTTAAGCGCTGAACGATTACGAGTTGCGAAAAATTTCTGCTCTGAAGGGGGTAAAAATAAGAAGACTGGAAGTGGGAGAGTAGATAGTGATAAATTTTTACATGTCGCGACAGCTGCAACTCTAGTAAGTCACCATAATAAAAATGAAAAACGCGCTTTTAGTGAGTTTTGTTTGTTTTGTTCTAAAAAGAATTCGCATAGAAGTAGCGATTGTTTTGTGGCTCAAAAAATGACTTATCAGGAAAGAAAGGATCAAGTGATAAAAATGAAAGGATGCTTCGCGTGTCTTAGAATTAATTGTCGAGCCGATAAATGTCATATGAGTGTGCGTTGTGTAATTTGCTCCAGGAGACATTTTCCGATTTTATGTCCTAGTTTAAAACAAGATAATGAAAATGATTCTTCCCCGGTGGGCAAAACAGGAAGTGTTGCGAGCAATAGCTCGTCAGGTTCTACCGATGTTTTTTTACAAACACTTAAAATAAGGGTTTCGGGTCCTTCCAAAACAAGGGTCGTGCGGTGCTTATGCGATTCTGCGAGCCAACGCTCGTATGTTTCTCGAGATCTCGCAGATTTTTTAAATTTAAAAACTGATCATTCTGAATTTCTAAAACATAGTTTATTTGGCGGCATTGAAGCGGAAAGAGTCAAACATTCCGCTTTGAAATGTGAGTTGCAGGAAATACGAGGGAATTTTTCATGTGAGGTTTTATTGTTAGATAAAGACACCATTTGTGGTCAAATACCTAAAATTAGTAAAGCCGATGCAGAGTACTTCAAAGAACATGGGATTTATTTGTCCGACAGTGAAAGCGATAATTTAGACATATCAGTTCTTTTGGGTGCTGACTACTTAGGGAAAATGTTAACTGGTGCCATCAGCCAACAACCCAATGGCTTAACTGCTGTCCAAACTTACTTGGGGTGGGTTGTAATGGGTAAATCCTTATTCGACAAAACCAGTTCTAATCATGCCATGCCCATCATTTCGCTACACGCTTCTAGCCAGATTTGCGAACTTTGGTCACTCGATGTTCTCGGAATTCGAGACCCCGTAGAGAATAAAACCAAAACCGAAATCGACGCAGAAACTGTGTCTTTTTTTGAAAATACTGTTAAATATCGCGGTGGTCGATACGAGGTCAATTTACCGTGGGTCGAAGGACACCCGGAGTTGCTTGATTTACGTTTTCAATCAGAAAAACGTCTCCATACCATGACCTCTAAACTTGTTTTTTCAGGTAAGTTTGAATCTTATGACAAAATTTTGAAGCAGTGGGAACAGTTGGGAATTATAGAAGAGGTCCCTGACAAAAATGACGGGAAAGGTATTTCTGAGCTAAAATGCAGGTATTTACCTCATAGAGCCGTGTTTAAAGAATCTAGCCTAACAACTAAGATACGACCAGTATTTGATGCCTCTTCAAAAGATGAAAATTCAGTTTCCTTAAACCAATGTTTAACTACAGGTCCAAATTATATTGAAATGATCCCTTCTGTTCTCAATAGATTCCGCAAAAGTCGATTTGGAGTAGTTTCTGATATAACAAAGGCTTTTCTTCAGATAAGCGTGTCCCCTACTGATAGAGACTATCTTCGATTTCTGTGGTGGAGGGATTACGAAAAGCGTGAAATTAAAATATTGAGGCATTGCCGAGTTGTATTCGGTTTGTCTTCGTCACCTTTTTTGTTTATGGCAACAATTTATCATCATCTTGAAAGAGAAAAGGAAGGTGAGAATGATGTCGTAGTGAAACTGCGAGACTCGTTCTATGTCGACAATGTTGTGACAAGTGTCGAAAATGAGGCGGAATTACAACATTTCCAAACGACAGCTTGTCACATCATGTCAAAAGCAAGTTTTGAGCTCACGGGTTGGGTGAATTCTTCAGAACGACAAGACCTTAGTAAACCCAGTTGTTCTGTTCTTGGCCTTTTATGGAATCCAAATTCTGACGTAATCGCGTGCGATCTTGGAGGTGTTTCGACTGAAATTTGCGATACGTGTTCAAAACGACAACTTTTGTCGCTCGCACAAAAAATCTTTGACCCGATTGGTTTTACCGCCCCCGTGACGCTCATTCCTAAACTATTGATGCTAAAGGCTTGGAAAAATGAAAAGTTATCTTGGGATCAGAGATTGCCCTCGGAAATTGTAGAGGAATTCAAAAATTGGCTCGCAAGTTTGGAGTTTTTGAATTTAATTCAAATCCCGCGTTACTTTGGGGGGTTAATCGATGAAACAACCACCACTATTCATATGTTTAGCGATGCAAGTGGGAAAGCTTTTGCTGCGTGTGTGTTTTTGCGTATCGAATGCAAAAATAATGTTCAAATTAGGTTGGTTCAGGCAAAATCACGCGTCGCTCCTCTTAGGAAGGATCCCATCACCAAAGTCAAAACTGAAATGACCATCCCTAAATTGGAACTAATGGCTGCTATAATCGGGACTCGTCTGGTCCTGAACGTAAAAACTTCATTGAACATTCCCAACATGCAAACCTTTTACTGGACGGACTCAAAAGTCGTCCTTTGTTGGATCCAAAATAATGGACCTTGGAAAACTTTTATTCACAATCGCATAAAAGAAATTCGATCGAACTCTCCGAAAGAAAATTGGTTTTATGTTCCATCTCAGATGAACGCAGCGGACATCGCTTCACGGGGGTGCAGCGCACAAACTCTCTTCAGTTTTCGCTGGTGGGAGGGCCCTTCGTGGTTGGAAAGCCGCGATTCCTGGCCGGACACCAAGAGATCGGATTTCTCAGATGCTGTGGAGCTGGCTGACAAGGAGAGAAGGCCAACAGTTGTGACAGGTCTCTCGTTGGGTACTGCCGAGCCTGATTTCTTCGAGTGGACCAGGCGAGTGTCAAGGTTTTCTTCAATCGTTCGAATTTTAGCCCTTGTGAAACGTTTCATCTTCAATGCTAAATCATTAGCAAGTGAAAAAAAAGATGCACTACTAAAAGGTAACCTAAGCGCAGAGGAGTTGAGGAAATCCGAGCTGGAAATTCTTCTTTACATCCAAAGAGACACATTTGGTAAGAACCGTCGCCTCATACCTCCAAATTTTGTTGTGTACACCGATTCTGATGGCCTCCTACGTGTTGTGACAAAGCTGATCTCTTCCGATGATGACGACTTTTTCAGGCGACCAATCTTGCTGCCTGATAAGCATGAACTTGTTTTTCGTCTCGTCGAGGAACGACATCGAATTCACAGCCATGCGGGTGTGCAAACGCTTGTGATGATCCTACGTGAAAAGTATTGGATTTTGCGATCAAGGAAGACCGTGTGGTCTATTGTGTCCAAGTGTGTTGTTTGCCAAAAGTTCAAAACCAGGTCTTCTACGACAATGTGCGCTCCCCTACCCGAAGATCGCGTCCGAATGTCTGCGGTTTTCGAAACAACTGGTGTGGACCTAGCCGGTCCACTAGTCCTTCGAGATCGTCGAAAGGTGTGGATCGCTTTTCACTTGCGCGGTTTACCGCGCAGTTCATTTCGAACTTGTTGCGGATGTCTCAACGCAAAGTTTTCTGCTCGCTTTGAGGCGTTTTATCTCTCGTCGTGGCCGAGTGAAAACAATTTACTCGGATAATGGAACGAACTTCATCGGCTCAAACAACGAGCTCCGGAACGTCGATTGGAGCGCTATTGTTGCACATTCTGATTTAAAACGAATTACCTGGCACTTTAACCCACCCTCCGCCGCCTGGTGGGGTGGTTGGTGGGAAAGGGTAGTCAGAATGCTCAAAGAATTGCTGAGACGCAATTTGGGAAAAGCGTGCCTTAATTACGATGAACTTCACACCGTTGTGTGTGAATGTGAGGCTTTGCTGAACAGCAGACCACTTACTTACCTCTCCGAGGAACCATCTGATCTAGTGCCTCTAACACCATCATTATTTTTACAAGATCAGATTGAAGTGTGTGTCGAAGATTTAGATCAAAACGACCTACAAAACCTTCGAAGGAGGGCGAAACACCTTCATGCAATAAAGCATAAGCTCAAAGCGCGGTTTTATAAGGAATATATCTCCGTTCTCAAACAATCAGGCAATCTTGTTCAAACTCCGCTTGTTGTTGGCGATATAGTTTTAATTGGTTCAGATAATAAGAAACGCGTTGATTGGCCTTTGGCTAAAATTGTTGAAATTTTCAAGGGACGTGATGGTGTTTCCCGTGTTGCGAGGGTCAAAACGCTAAGTGGTGAAATGATACGACCATTTCAACGGTTGTGCCGATTAGAGACTTCCGGTAAAATTGCTGAAATTATGAGAAATGCTCCAATAACAACCAGAAGTGGAAGAGTTGTTGTGCAACCTAAAACTTAAAATTTTCATTTTGAACGATTTTCTTTTTCCTGCTTCTTGATTATGTATGCCTTTCAAAACATGTGTTATGTTAAAGTTACACTTTTGCGGGTGGAGGATGTTGCGTCATCCTACCTCCTCACTAGACGGCGCTTCTAACGCGCGCCGGAAGCATATAATGTAACTGTAACTTTTAGTTAGTTAGCTCTTCAGAATGTCAGTTGCTGTGTGGTGTTGTGTGCGTTCGTCCATTAAAGTGTTTTAAAGGAAATCAAGTCGTTTTTACTCGTTGCTCTAAAGAAATATTTCCGACATATAACATTGCCCTTGTTGATATCAAAGAGTATAACAATCCTCGAATTTTCAATTCGTTTATATAGATAACTAGCTGAAAACCCGCACTTCGCTACGGAGTACATTCAAATTAAATACAACGGTCAATGTATGCAATTAATGCCAAAAAAAATAAATATTGTTGGACTTTGTCCGAAGGCGTGCAGATTCGTAGATGTAGAATATTAAAGGTTTTCTTACCTTTGGTATGTTGTCAAAAAAGGTTGAGAGATCTCTTGGTGATACTGGATTCACAGGAATGAAAGATAGCTAATCTTGTGGACGTAAGAAAAGAAATCTTTATTAAACAAAAAGTAACATTACTGATTATCTGAGTAAATAATAAAAGAAGAAGCATTCGTTGAATGCATGCGACACGTTAGCCGCGTACAACACACTCGCTAACCGTCTCTCCGGGAAGAGCAGTTTTTTGGTTCATTTATCGTAGTGCAGTAGCGCTACCTGGTGAGTCAAGTTTCAGAGCAAAATCTGATATCCTTGTTCTTTCCCAACATATTTCCCCCTTTTGCGATAGAAACTTGCACCAACTGCATATGATCTCTGCAAATTTGAAACTTTGGTTTCGGAAGTGGTTTCGTTAAAATGTCTGCAGTCATTTTTTCAGTAGGAAGGTAAAACAAATCAATTATGTTTCTTTTGTATAAGTCTCGTATGTGATGATACTTGGTATCGATATGTTTTGTGCGGGAGTGATGTTTCTCAGACTCTATAAGTTTAATCGTCGACTGGTTGTCTTCAAAAACTTTTATGGGTAGTCTCTGTGAAATATTTAAATCGTCAGTCAATTTTAATAGCCATGACAGTTCTTGCATTGCCTGTGACAACGCCACATATTCTGCTTCTGCACTTGAGAGTGAAACACAAGTCTGTTTTCTCGATGACCACGCGATGCATGACTTTCCCAAAAAGAAAATATATCCTGATGTTGATTTTCTGTCTTGAGGATCTTGTCCCCAGTCAGCATCCGAGTACACGGAGAGGTTAGGAAAAGATCCTGACGCTATCCGTAAACCAAGATCTTCTGTCGTTTTTAAATATCTAATTATTTTTTTAACTCCGTTCCAGTCCTTTTGTCTAGGATTATTGTTTCGTCTACTCAAGATATGGGTAGCGGCAGCTATGTCTGGACGAGTAACTGAAGAAATATAAAGCAGTGTTCCAACTGCTTGTCTATATTGATCGTTTGAAGTCAGAAGATTTTCTTCCTTCTGTTGGCCATAATAATTAGTCTCCATTGGTATATTAGTAGGTTTTGCATCTTGAAGCTGGAATTCGTTCACAAGTTGATTGATCTTTTTTCTTTGAGATAGTAGAAAGCTTCCGTCGTCTTCTCGAATTATCTCAATTCCTAAGAAATGTTTTGCTTCTCCTAAATCTGTTATCTCGTAGTTTTTTTTATGTCCTCAATGACTTGACGAATTAAATTTTCTTCTTTAGAACTTATGAGTATGTCGTCGACATACACAATTAAATTTATTCTGTCATTGTTACTTCCTTTAAAGAACAGGCAGGGATCAGCTTCGCTTTGTACAAATTTTAGATTTTTGAGCGTTTTTTCTATTTCTTCATTCCAACATCTCGCTGCTTGTTTGAGTCCATAGATTGACTTTTTTAGTTTGCAAACTCTGTTGTCTTGTTCAAAACCATCCGGTTGCTTCATGAAGATTTCCTCATTCAAATTTCCATTTAGAAACGCTGTTTTTATATCGATTTGATGTACCTTTGCTTTATTATACGCTGCCCATGTAAGAAAACTTCTTATAGTGGTGTGTTTTACCACTGGAGAAAAAGTCTCGTCATAGTCTGTTCCATATTTTTGTGTGAAACCTTTAGCAACAAGTCTAGCTTTGTATTTAATTTTGCCATTATCACCCCTTTTTCTCTTGAATACCCACTTATTTCCAACTACGTGCTTTCCATTAGGTAACTCTGTTAGCTCGTAAGTGTGATTTCTCTTTAGGGAGTCTAATTCATTTTGCATGGCTTTGAACCATTCTTGTTTTTCTTCTTGTGGCAAACATAATACCTCATTATAGGACTGTGGATCTTTGTTTTCAGTTATAAACGCTTGAGATTCATTTTTTATTTTATAGCCATACCTTTCAGGTGGAATTCCTTTGTTTTTTCTTTCGGAGCTTCTTGTTGATTGTGTAGGTATTTCTGAATCTCTATTTTCATCTTCGCTTCCCTCTTCAGGAATATCGTCATTATCATCATGTTGAGGTTGTGGGAGATTAAATTGAACTAAATCGTAGCGTCCATTGGAATTTTCATTGTTCGAATGTGATGGGTTAGAATTTTCTAAGAACTTTACGGTTCTGCTGACGACTATTCTTCGTCCTCCTGTATAGATTCTATACCCAGTACTTCTCAGGTCGTATCCAACGAATACCCCTTCTTCTGCTTTCTCATCCAACTTTCTTCTCTTTTGTTTATGGATATGAAAATATGCTTTGCATCCAAATTTTTTTAAATGGCTTAAATTCGGTCTTCGACCGTTCCACATCTCATAAGGCGTTTTTTCAGTAGACTTCGTTGGTAGTCTGTTTTGTAAATACACCGCAGTTGCTGCTGCTTCTGCCCAAAAAGTTTTCGGCATGTTTGCATCAATCAATAGAGCGCGCGTCATCTCGACTATGGAGCGGTTCTTCCTTTCTGCGACACCGTTTTGTGCCGGAGAATACGGAACTGTGGTTTGTGCAGCAATTCCAAGTTCCTTTAGGTGACGATCAACGGATTCATTGCAATATTCTTTTCCGTTATCGGATTTAATAGCTTTAATTGTCAATCTAAATTTATTTGTGGTTGACGCAACATACTCTTTGAGTTTGTCAAAAACTTCCTCTTTCGATGACATAAAGTATATTTGAGTGTATCTCGAAAAATCCTCGATGAAAGTTACAAAGTATCTCATTCCCCCTAAACTATCAACCTCCATAGGACCACACACGTCTGTGTGTATTAAATCCAAGACTTGTTCAGATCGATGTGACGGATATTTTGGGTACGGTTTTTCGCTCAGTTTGGCTTTAATGCACGTTGGGCATTCTAAACTGTGAGAGCAATTATTAATGGTTATTCCCCAAACTAAATCTTCCCTTACAATTTTCTTAACAGTTTCCAAATTTCTATGGCCTAATCTTTTGTGCCATTTTAAGATACAGTTATTATTTGTGCATAACACAGGTGTTTCGGAGACAGAAAACAATTTTTCTTCTACGGGTTTTATATTTATTCTATATAAACCTCTACCTAATCTCGCGTCAATTATTATTTCATCACCCTTTCTAACTGTGCACACGTCATCCTCAAAAGTTACTACATATCCTTTATTGGCTACTGCCTGCACTGAGAGTAAATTAGAATCCAACTCAGGAACATATAAAACATTTACAAGTTTTATTTTTCTTACAATTCCTTCTAAAGATTCGCACTGAAAAGATATTTCACCGATCCCTTGCGAATTAAGTTTTGTTCCATCTGCAATAGTTACAACTTGTTTGTGTTTTTCATTTAACTGAGAGAAAAAACTCTTGTCATAGAACATATGACTTGTAGCACCACTATCAAAAATTACGGTATATTTGCATTCATTTTTCTCACTTGCTGTTAGCACAAAATGGTCTGCGGAATTTATCCCCTCTTGCTTCAAAACTTTTTCGTCCGATTGATTCTTTATATTTTGTTTCCCACTGACATCCGAAGATAGCTGCAATTCAGCTTGAAATAATTTATGATTATTTTTTGACGTGCTAGGTGGCGGCGGACGATGATATTCCGAGTCATTTCCTTTTTGAATTTTGTGGTTTTGATGCACTCGATTTCCGGTTTTATTGCGTTTCAGATAAAAGCATTGCTCGCGATCGTGACCTTTCCGGTTGCAAAATGTACAGAATTTTAATTTCGTTTTCTCACTATACCCCTTTAATGCGAGTGAATCGAATTTTTGGTTAGCTTGTCTCATTTCAACGCGTCTGGAATATTCATCTATCAATTTATTTTTCACATATTCTAGCGATAACTCTTGTTCAGATTTGCTTTCGATAGCTGTAATTAAGGGGTCATAAGAAATTGGTAGCGAACATAACAGAATCGCGATCAAATTATTTTCTTTTATTTCTTCCCCTATACTGCGTAATTTCTCATGTAAAATCAAAACTTCCTGGATATGTTCTTGCATTTTGGTTGTTTCTTTATATTTAATGGAGTATAATTTTCTCAGAAGAAAAAAGTTTATTTGTTAAATTTACTCGTTCGTGTACTCCTTTTAACTTTTGCCATGTTTCTCGAGCAGATTGAGCATGCAATACATGAATTATTTGTGAATCCGAAATATTTAAACATATTAACGCCTTGGCGATTCTGTCATTTTTTAACCATGCAGGAGTTTCGGTTTCCGGTTTCTCTTTAAATACAACGTCGTAGAGACCCTCTTTTATTAGAATCTGTTCTATTTTAAATTTCCACACAGAATAATTATTATCAGTAAGCTTATCAATGAGATGATGGTCTTTTAAGCTCGACATTTTCAAAACAGTTTATAATTAACAGTTCAAAAAGTTGATAAAAAAAAGTTCAAGAATCGAAACTGTATAAAAAAAATAATGCACTTCAATATACTGTGGAGATTATAAAAGTTCAGTTCATCGATTCTCAGTCTCATAATCAAAATGTTGGACTTTGTCCGAAGGCGTGCAGATTCGTAGATGTAGAATATTAAAGGTTTTCTTACCTTTGGTATGTTGTCAAAAAAGGTTGAGAGATCTCTTGGTGATACTGGATTCACAGGAATGAAAGATAGCTAATCTTGTGGACGTAAGAAAAGAAATCTTTATTAAACAAAAAGTAACATTACTGACTATCTGAGTAAATAATAAAAGAAGAAGCATTCGTTGAATGCATGCGACACGTTAGCCGCGTACAACACACTCGCTAACCGTCTCTCCGGGAAGAGCAGTTTTTTGGTTCATTTATCGTAGTGCAGTAGCGCTACCTGGTGAGTCAAGTTTCAGAGCAAAATCTGATATCCTTGTTCTTTCCCAACAAATATATATATATTTATAACTAGCTGAAAACCCGCACTTCGCTACGGAGTACATTGAAATTAAATACAACGGTCAATGTATGCAATTAATTCCAAAAAAAAAATAAATATATATATATTTATAATAAATACGACGATCAATGTATACAATTGATGTAAAAAAACATATTTATGAAAAAATCGTAAGGGATATTTTTATAGACAAAATAAAGTCCAATCGTCTGCCGCATTAGCAAGAAAAAAATATTTTTTGTCTATTTTTTTTTTTTGCACGTGACGATAAATTTATTGAAAGTACCAGAAAAAGAAATCACGTGATCAGCATATAATAAATTAAATTCTAAAAATTGATCTTTAAAAATTCACCAAAAATCAGGAAATGGAGGTAAAAATTCGAAAAAGATTTCATTTTGAAGGAATTTTTATGATCTTTCTCGTGATAGAAATTTTATAACCCTCAATGTATTATTTTAAATGCAAACGTAAAAAAAGTTTAAAAAACAGCTTAAAAATTTAATTAAAAAAAATCTAAGAAGAATTTTTGAAAAATCTTTCTTAGTGCACCCCTACACTATTAGAAGAATCGCCATGCAAAATTTCAGCCCTTTAGGTCCAGCGGTTTGGTCTGTGCGTTGTATGTCAGTCAGTCAGTGAATGAATGAATGAATGAATGAATGAATGAGTCAGTTACGGAACTGTTTTATATATATAGATAAATACGACGATCAATGTATACAATTGATGTAAAAAAAACATTTATAAAAAAATCGTAAGGGATATTTTTATAGACAAAATAATGTCCAATCGTCTGCCGCATTAGCAAGAAAAAAAAATTTTTTTGTCTATTTAGTTTTTATGCACGTGACGATAAATTTATTTAAAGTACCAGAAAAAGAAATAACGTAATCAGTCTTTAATAAATTAAATTCTAAAAATTAATCTTTAAAAATTCACCAAAAATCAGAAAAGGGAGGTAAAGATTCGAAAAAGATTTCATTTTGAAGGAATTTTTAGGATCTTTCTCGTGATATAAATTTTATAACCTTCAAATTATTATTTTAAATGCAAAATTTAAAAAAAGTTACTAAAACAGTTTAAAATTTAATTTAAAAAAATCTAAGAAGAATTTTTCAAAAATCTCTCATAGTGCACCCCTGCACCCTAAAAAGAATCGACATGCAAAATTTCAGCCCTTTAGGTCCAGCGGTTTGGTCTGTGCAATGTATGTCAGTCAGTGAGTCAGTTACGGAGCTGTTTTATATATATAGATAACACTTAATTATCCTTTGTCTGGTGAAGAATTATGTTAATTATGTCAAAACTAGTTGCCATCCTTATCTTTTATTGTAGGTTTTAAGTTGTGTGTTACCGTCGATTTTCTCTTTACTCCATACCCTCTAATTTTGTATTACGATATTGGCAACACAAAAGTACTCTAAGTTTACTGTCACCATGGAGGCGGTGATTTTGCTTAGCTTTTAAAACAGCTGATATCAATTTTGTTTACACGAGCTCTGCTCACATGGCCCGGCAACAAAAACATTATCTCTGTGGGTGCTTGGTGAATTTTTTTTCTGCTCTTTAATTATATTTAAATGAGTAAGCATAAAAAATTGCAATCTGGCTTTTTAGATCTTGGAAGTCAAGCTTTAGTGCATGAATGGTTACTATGTTTTTTAAATGCATTTGAGGTATGTTGGAAGAACATTTAGCCGAAGTAAACTATAATTATTCTATTGAAGTTACTAGTTGTTCATGATCAGTGCTTAAAGAGAATTAAATGTTCTAAAAATGGACAATGAGAAGAGACTAGGTTATTTTAACGCGAATAATTCTGCTAGAGATAAAAATATTGGTTTTGGCATTTTTACGTTTCGGTGTTTATGTAAATTATTGAAAATCATATTTGCCAAGAAAATATGTGTTACTTTTATAATTTTGATTTGCCTTATGGCTTTACTCGAGCAATATCTTGCGTACAATGTTGGTATTCTTCCCAGTGGATTTTATAAGGTTCTCGGTGATAAAAATTGGAATGGATTTTGGATTCAAGTTTTAAAGGCTACTCTTTTAATTTTAGCAATATGCTCAGTAATGGGTTGTAAAACATATATTACTAAGGTTTTTTATGTATCGTCTCGGCAGATTTTGACTGATAAATTGCACATTTCATATTTCAGAAACAATAAATTTTATTTCCTTAATAATGTAAGATATACTTCTACTGATAATCCTGATCAAAGAATAACACAAGATATTGATAAGTTTTGTAATCAGTTTAGCTCAGTTATAAATCCTTTTATAATTGCACCATTTACTATTTCATATTATTCCTATAAATGTTATGAAATGACTGGTTGGATTGGACCTGTTTCAGCCTTTATTATATTTTTGATTTCTGCTGCACTAAATAAAATTCTTATGAAGCCCATTATTTTAAAAGTTATGCAACAAGAAAAATTTGAAGGTCACTTCAGGTTTAAACATATGCAAGTTCGAACTCATGCAGAATCCATTGCATTTCAAGATGCAAACTATGCTGAATTGTCTCGAGCAGATTCAAAACTTTTTGATCTTGTAAAGACGCAGCAGGCTCTCTATTTGAGGGAGTTTCCTCTTAATTTTGCTGTAAATGTGTTTAGTTACATTGGAAGTCTTGTTAGTTATCTGCTTGTTGCGTTTCCCATATTTTCTGGGAAATATAATAATTTATCTCCCTCTGAACTTAGTCAGCTCATAAGCCAGAATGCATTTGTATCAATATATTTGATATCTTGTTTCTCTAGTCTCATTAATGTGTCTGCAACTATCAGTGAAATTGGTGGACTTACTCATAGAGTACATGAACTATTAGATATTTTAAGTTCAGATGATGGATCAGAAGATGAAGAAGAATATCTATGTAGGAGTAAATTTAAGTTAAAGCCTGGACATTTTTCAGGTGTGTTAAGTTTCTTTCTTTTTAAAAGACTTTCAAAGTGTTAAGGCCTGTTCACATTGTATCTGGAGTGTTACGTTACGTTACTACTTTGGCTTCAAGATTGTTGACATGACCATTAATTGATTTGGCATATCACATGATCAATGAATTAATCTCTGATTGGTGGAAATTTTTAATGCTGATGCTACGTAATGCTCTGGATTCATTGCGAACGGGTCATTAATCATTTATGGTTTCCAGGATATATATTCTTGTATAACTATCTGTGAATTTATACATATATACCAATTTTCCATTCATCCAGTAGATACATTTATTTCTTATTCCTCTCCATGATGTAATGGGTGGGGAATTAGCTTCTTTAGTATCAAACTGGGCAAGTTTGAGCCACATGTTTGGCAAAGACATTCATTAATCATTAAAAATCAGCTTTAAATTGCTGGCCCCAGACTTCTTGTGTAGTAAAACATGACTGTAGCTCAAAAAAAATCAACTAACCTCATTCCTTGCTTCTTCCCTCCTCCCAAAAGAGTAATAATGAAATGCAAAAGGTTTCAGGCTCAAAATGTAAAAATATTAAATCATTTAGCATAATAGGATGTTGGTAGAAACATATGAAGAGATATGGTTTATTTTCAACGTACAAATATTATGGTTAATTTTAAATTTTTTACAGCTGAGTTATGCCTGACATTGTAGTAATGCTTTTCAAAAGAAGTATCTATAAATAATAAATCTGAGTTTGGGAAAAATGTGCTCTACAAAATTTATTTAGTATTGAAATTGGATAATGTTTGAGAGAATTTCTCAGAAATACAAATTCTAAAAATTTCCTTTTCAAAAATGGAGAGACCATATTTTTGAGAATTTAGCGTGAGAAGGAAGTTTATTATCGCCTTTAAAAGGAATAGGGAATAGCTATTCTTAGAATTAACCTTAAATGGTCATTTTTTTAAAAGAGTAGTTTTTGAGAACTATGGAAGATCAAGATAATCAATGTGCAAACTGATTTGAATATATGTGTATAATCTAAATAATTATTTTGAAATTAAAATATGTACTAGGTTATAAAATAAGGCACAAATTAAAGGGGTAAATAATCTAACATATTTTAATGCAATGTATATTAAAATATTTATTTTAAAGGTGGGTGCATATTATTATTACTTATCAATGTATATATTACATCATGATTATCATACAGCTGATGTTTTATTATATATTGTAATTTTTTTACATTGTAATATAAGATTATTTTTAAATTTTGTTTCATTATTTATGCTTTATGAGAAATGTTAATTTTTTTTTCTTGTGTTTCTCCAGAATTAAAAACCAACAATTATTAATAGTTGTTTACATAAATATAAATTTCAATATTTTTAACCAGAGTAAAATGAAAACTAGTTAGTATAGGGATTTATCTGTATGCTTCGATTTCACATCAGGATGAAATTTCTTGCCACTTGTTAATTTTGAACCTAGTTATGACAGAGAGCCTTTTTTTCCTATGTCAGGAGTAAGTCCAGTGACTATAATTCCCCATGGGTGGCCCAGTAGAGGTGAGCTTTATTATAAAAATTTGCAGCTGATAAGTGTTTGTCTTGAAGAGAAGAACACGTTAAAGGTAGTTGAAATCCATATGTTCTCTAGGAGAACAAAGGGAACAGTCAGAAGAAATGCAATGTAGATGTCCACGTTAAAAGTCATGCAATGTAACTATTTTAATATTTGCAGGAGCAGTTTGTCTTGGGAGGTCCCGAGGGACAGGGCAAAAGAACAGTTCGCTCTGTCTTACCCACGGCCTGCAGTTTATGTGAACTGCCAACTACCTCCCTGAATTTTTTGTCTATCTCCACACAACCTTCAAGATAAGGGAAAGAGAACATGGGTTGTGGTAACCTATAATCCTCTTTAGTAAGATAAATAGCTTACTTGTTACCCAGTATACTGCAGTGGCTAGGAACCCATTGATATATAATGTTCCAATGACAGAGAACTGGGGGAAACTTTAATATCTATTAGGTCTAGAAGAATAGATTTAAATATATATATATATATATTACTTTAACCAAATGATTCAAGTTCTTCATATGCAGTAACTGAATATGTAATATTTATGCCACATTATTTTAAAAGGAATTTTGTAGTGTTTTTATATCATCCTTTTAACCTTAGAATCACTTCATTATGATTTCTTGTTCTTTTTACTGAGCTAGTTTCATGACAATATGTTTGAATTAATTTCATATCAGAAAAATACTAAAACTAGCTAATCAGTCATGAAATGAACTTGTCAACTTCTCATCAAAGTTTTCAGTTACCACAAATCACTAAATACTATATCAATTAAATATCCATACAAGGATTGAATTATTTAAAATATTTTCTATAGCCACTTACTAGTAGATTAAATGAGTCATTTAAATATTAATAATGTTCTATGTGAGTACTTTTAATTCATTTCATAGCCTTTCCTGAGATTAATATTTTGTATTGATATTCTAGTATATTCTAGTTATTTTGATGGCACTCTTCTTTTTCCAATAAGAATTGATTTTTCAGATTCAGATAAAAAATTTCTAAAGAATTATAAGTCTTGTTTGGTCACATTGTATTTTGAAAATTATAATAAAATATAATATATTAAACTAGATACTAAAACTCCATATTTTATGCCAGGGTAAACAGTGTGAAAAGCCATTTGGGAATATCTACATACTTAAAAAAAACCCAAAACAGAAAAAGGTTGTTTGATGTAAAAGAAGTTTTAAGCATAGTTTTTTTCTAATTTTTTTTAAATATATCATTCTCCAGTTGTAGTAATAATTAATATTTCTTAAATATTTTTAACAGCGTTAAGAATTGTTTATCTTTTAATTGTTTTGCCAAATTATTGAAATCTGGAATGTATAGAGTCATAATTTGTAGCCATTTAGTTAAATGTTGATTTGTTTTTATTTTTTATCACTTTAACTGTAGAATAGAAGGATACAATGCTATAAGTTGTACCAGAAATGGAGATTATTCAACATGCCACTAATTCTAATGGGCCCTCTGTATTTGGATTAAAAAAAAATTCTTTATGTTGAAAGTTCTGAAAAATCTAAGACCTTAATATATAGATTTTGTGTACTATGATTAAAAGATCTCATAATTTTTGTTTTTCTATTTCAGGAGATTTCGGTACCATCGTATTTGATCTCCAGGACGTAACAATAAGTCCTCTGAATGAAATTAAACCTTTAGTATGTAATTTGAATTTGACGATTAGTTTTGGCTCAAATTTACTTATCACCGGGAAAAGCAGCAGTGGTAAAACTTCAATATTTAGAGTGATCAAAGGATTATGGCCTGTACACTCAGGACATATTTTTAGAAAATTACCTTTTATTCCAAGTGTGGTATTCTTTTTGCCTCAGCATGCATTGTTATCAGATGGAACACTACTGGAACTAATTGTATACCCTTTAGAGCTTCCAAAATGTTTAAAATTAAGAAATGAAGATACTGATGAAATTTTGTGGTATGTATAAGTTTCCATTTTTAGTTAATATATAAAACTTCTGAAAAATCTTTATTTCAATGGTTTTTGCTATTCATTATATCATTTATATTTCTTTTTGGTATTCATTGACAAGGTATTTTCAATGTAGACTGTGAAATTACTTATATTATCTGAATATACTGTGAATTATCTAAATTTTTTGCATTATTTTTTCTACAACATTACTACTCAGGGTTTGTGCAATCCTTAAAAGTCTTTTAGCACCCCTTATTTTCAGCTTCTGTTAAGGGTCTTTAAAAATTTTTTTGAAAGTATTTATTTTTATTTCAAACGCCTTAAATTGTTTTGCTTACTTTCTGGTCCTCAAAAAGCACTTATTTTTTAGTTGAAATACAAGAATTTTCAATTTATTGCTATCAATGATTGCCTTTAGGAAAACACAGACAATTTTTTTGTATCATTATTATGTAGGTTGAGAATGCTTATATATTATCACTTTCACCCCCTTCTACTCCATATATATATTTATATATATATATATGTGTATATATATATATATATTTATTTATTTATATATATATATACAGTGAATCTTCTCTCTGGCAGCCAGTAATGGTTCTGAAAAAAAGTGGCCATTTTGAGGGGTGGCTGTTGAAAAGAGATTTTTTCCATAACATTGGCTCTATGAAGTCTTGAATCGGTTCTGAACAAAATATGGCTATTTAGAGAGGTGGCCGGCTAGAGAAGTTTCACTGTGTGTGTATATATATAAACACATGCAGAAATTGCTCACTATGATGCAGCTTATCAGTGGAAATTTGTCAAATTAAATGTAGGAATAAACAAGCAAATTGCAACCTGTGAAAATAATTTTCGAACATTATTATTATTAACAATAATTTATAAAGTTGATATCGAAGTTATCACATGATTGTATGTGATCCTAAACCTCAAATATTTTTAAAAGTCTAAACTTAGGAAATAAAACAGATTTTAAATCATCTTTGAGGTTCTGGAAAGTGCTACCACAGGCCCTTAAAAAGTTCTTATTTTTTATTTTGGAAGATGAGAATGAACCCTTCTACTGTACACTTATACTAAAAAAGTCTGCAATGGGAGACGGAGCATTCATCTAAGTAGATCTCCATTAAATGACTAGTAATGATGAATAGGCACTACAGGGAAATGTATTTTCATAGATAAAGCATACATTGTAATTTTTACTGCTTTCCTATTCAGTGTAACATCAGTTAAAGTCCACTTTTGCACATTTATTTGAATTATTGAATAGTAAAACAACTGAACAGCTTTATCATTATATGAAATCTTATACTCTGGCATATCTATGGATTAACTAATAAAAATGGAGAAACTGGACTTGACCATTGTAGAAAGTTCCAGGATTACAGGCATCTTGCAAGTATTTGCATGATCAAGTGAGCTGAATACATTTTTTTCAAATAGCAGGGAGGCTAAGTCATATCAATAATAGCTAATTTAAAATGTTAAATGTATAGCATGTTTAACTTCATACTTGGGGCAATTGAGTACTAGACAGCAATTTACTATATAAACACACATATTTTACATAATCATTAAAAAATGTTTGGGTGATTTAAAATGTAATACATATGAATGCGAGCAGAGTCTGTTGGCAATTTATGAGGCAATGCTAATTGCTTAGAAACAAACATTAAAATTCTAAAAAATCTACAAGGGAGAATTTTGCTTTATAGGGACATAAAATGTTTCACACCAGAACTATTCTTAAAATATTACTCTGATTTACCAAAAAAAGAAAGTTTTTAAACTTGCTTGTTCAATCACCTTGAAAACTGAATATATTTAGCAAAACTTTTTTAGGTATCTGAAATTTGTGGAATTACAGCATATCGTAGACAGAGCAGGCCTCCAGTCAGAAGTAGATTGGAATTGGTACGATGTTCTATCTCCCGGTGAAGCTCAACGTCTAAGTTTTGTTCGACTATTTTATCACAGACCAAAAATAGCCTTCCTGGATGAAGCAACCAGTGCTTTAGGATTAGAAATGGAAGAAAAAGTATACAAAAAATGCCAGGAATTGGGCATTACTTTGGTCAGCATAGGACATCGTGAAAGTCTATTTCAGTATCATGATCTACTCTTGCGTTTAGATGGTGAGGGAGGTTGGACCTTGTCTCCAATGCAATCAAGTGATAGTAACTGAAACAGTATTTTTTTATTTTTATAGCTCACCAACATTTCAAGTAGTGTGTCTTCCAGATATAGAATGAACTGTTATTTTGGCATAAAATTCAGCAATCCAGTGGCTATTATCTGTAGATAATAGTAACACCATTTATCATTTTATTTACATAATCTCATTCACATCATATACTTCTGTTTGCAATTATAGTTTGAAAAATATAATATATAATTTAATAGAGAAAAAAATATAACAAATTTTTTTCTCTGTCTAATTCCCTCAGAAATTAGACAGAGCTTATTGAATAAGATTAGTCATGTATTGCTGACCATTCAATGATTCAGTACTTATAGTAACCCTGACAGTTTACTATTAAGGATGTAAATTAAAATTTTGTTTGTCTCTTTGTTCAATGCAAATAAGAGAATGAATTTTTAATTTTGTCTTAATTTAAAATTCCATGTGTATAAGATTTATCTGTTCAAATATTTATCAAAGCTTTATGAACTGTTTAAAAGCAATTTTGTAACTTATGTTAACTGTATAAGATTTATAGTGTTTTAATAGTTTGACAAATGGCTAGCTAGGTATTAAAGACTATTTTTTTTTAAGTATCAAATGATTACTAACTTTTTCACTTTGACTCTTTTTTGAACTTACTAATTAGACAATTTGGTCATTACCAGTGAATTAACTTTTAATAGTAATTCTTTATTATTGTATTTTCTTGTCATTTTGTGACTTATAGCCATCTGGAATTTTTACCTTATAACTGTAACATGATCTCCTGTATTAGAAAATCTTTTATAATAGATTTTTTCTTCATTGTAGTATCTGAAACATCAAAATCCAAATGACAAAAACAATATTTTAAATTAATAAAGCATTCATTGATATTTATGTGATAAAAATTTAATACTGAATGTAAATGCACCCAGGATTTTTACTTGAGGGGGGGGGGCAGATGAATGGATAAAAATATTTATAATGCAAAATCAATATTCATAATGAAATTTCTATTTCTTTGGGGGGGGGGGACAGGGCCCCTTGCCCCCCCCCCCCCCCACCTGGGTGTACCACTGAATGCAAATATCTAGCAGTCATTTTTTTTTTAAATGTGACCTATCTCTCTCTCAGTGTGTGTGTGTGTGTGTATACAGTGAAACTTCTCTAGCTGGCCATTTTTTTTTTTCGGAACCATGACTCGCCTCCATAGGTAAGTTTCATTGTACATATATGCATACAATACGGATAAAAAGATTTAAAATTCTTATTTTTTCATATTCATGGAATGCATCAAGATAATATCTATGGTCCTCAGTACAAAGGGCTTAAGTCAAAAACAGTGATTTAAATATACCAAGTTATTAGCTTTTATACTAATCACAGAAATATAATTTTGACTTGTCTTTTGTACAAAGAAATGTATTTTTGTATACAAAATTGATAGACTTAAGCTTTTTATACAAGTCAAAAGATTTTTTTTTTGTTGTCAATACTAACAAATATCTAAAAATCACTTTTTTTGACTTAGCCCTTTATACTGGGCACCAGATATATGAGTGGTGTAGGATCAAAATAAGCAAACTCCATTAGGCTTTTTTTTTTTTTTTTTTGGGGGGGGGGGGGGGTTGGGAGGAGGGAGGGCAAAGAACTATATCTAATGCATTTTTAAAGATATAGATGTGAAATTACCTCTAGAAAAATTCTAATATTTACCTCTTATTAGTTGGCCATTTTCCAAATATTTTCGTTTTTAACCAATTGAAATACTATAAGAAAGTATCCTTAACTCAGTTTTGAAAAAAAAATATGGAGATTGCTAGTTTTGATCCTACACCACTCATAAATTGATATATACATATATATACTTTACATACATATAAGTATGATATATATATATATATATAGTGTTTTAAATGTACCTATTTTTGTTAGCTTTTTTTCGATAAATTTACTGTAACATTCTTTAACCTTCTTGTGATCCTTTTAAATTTTCTTTTTGGTAGTATTGTCTTTTTTTCTAGTCACATTAATATGTTGCCAAATCAATTTAAAGAGACTGACTACAGATCATGTAATGTGTGATATATATGATCTAAAAGAAGTAGATCAAGGAATTATGTATTGAAAAACTAAAATATCCAGTTATATATGGTTCTGTGATATTTTGTACGGTCAGGTTTAATTGTTTGAAATGTTTCATATGAATATAGGAAGAATGTAATGTTGAATTTATTGTGTATGTTAAGTTTTCTGTTGGATTTTTAAAAATATTTTTTCCGAGTTCAAATGTTGCATAAAATGCCATACTTTGTATCATTACTTTGTAAAATTTACACTTTTGTACTTTATTAAAATGAACACTGGAATTTTACAGTTCTGGAAGGAATCTAAAATATTTCTGTCACACACATATGCAAAATTTTAAGGCTTCTCCAAGTCAGGGAGATTGGGAAAAACCTGTAAAAATTTCAAAATTCAAGGAAAAAATCATAGAATTTTGAAATGTATTTAAAAAACGGTGGTTTAAAAACATGCCTCACGATCATTCAAAATTTTAATTTAGTGCCTCCTGTATATATACAAGTAATCATGAAATATACACAAAATTTAAACAATTTCAATTGCTTTATATCACCCTCATGTATGATTAGATGGACATTAAATGATTCATTTTATAAAGACAGTAATATATATTTAAATGTATGAAGCTGTCTTCCCACTCAAAAAACAAAACACTCTTTTAAATCCATTAAAGGGTTTCTCTGGGGAAAACTATCTGTTTGTATACTTGGTATTATGTAATAAAATAAGAAATTTTATCTTCTATCCCACCACTTATATACACATTACACACTCAACCTGGAGGGGTTTTGATAGAGCTATCATTCAGACTACTGAAGAGATAAGATAAAGATGAACAGGTGAGTCAGTCAGTTAAGAATATCTGCCAAATTTGTTACATCACAATAGAAATTCAAACCAATGCAAAACTTTTTTTTAGAAAAATAACCTGATTATTTGAAAAAATCTGATACAAAGTTTAACAGAGAGAAAACTATTTTACAGTTAGATTGTTAATAATTTTCAGTATTAACATTTAATATCAAAATTCTGTAACAGAACTCAAATCTGTTGAAACATTTTCTTTCAGTGCATTTTAAATGAATCAATCATTAATTTCTTACATTTTAAATATTTTTAATTGCCTCATACAGTCCAGATGTGTTTTACATTTTTTTAAATATTAAATAGTAAAATTTTACAATTCTTAATATGAAAATAAATCAAGAAAAATATTCAAATGTTTTATAAAAGGCTCACAACTTCAAAGATAAGGAAGATAGATTGCATTTAAATATAAATGATTTATTTACATAGATAACTAAGATTTAGAATCAGTATGTAATGAAATGAAATGTTCTGATTTAGAAATGCAATTTAGGTTTCAATACTGAATGGACATTTTCATCTTAAGGGTACAGGGTGGATTCACTCCTCAATGCTAATAGGGTTTAGAACAAAATTATCCTGAAGTAGAAGTGCATAATCAATGAAGAAGTGATACAAGTTGAGAATTTTCCTCTCATGACTTGTTTTATAATTAAAGCTTATTTTGATATGTGATGCAACCCATGAAAGAGTACCTTGGAAGTTTGAAGCGTAATTTTCTTAGGAGAGCACCCCCCCCCCCCCAAAAAAAAAAAACAAAAAAAAAAACTGTTTAAGGCTAAATGACCAGTTTTCAGGTTTGAACATTAGCTGATTCTAGTAACATTTGGCAACATGTATACTAAAGATTAGCCTTCTACGATATGTAGTTTGTTGAGTAAAATCTATTCTTTCTACAGTCAGTTAATAACTGTGTTTATATTTACTGTGCAACGGTATGAATTTCCAACCAATTAAGCTTTTTTAGTTGTTTCTGAGTTTAAACTCCCTAAAGTCTGCTCCATAAGTTGTATTCAAACACTAGAAATTCAGTACTGAAAGTATAGTTTAAATGCTGCATTTCCATAGTAGTTTATGTTCCAAATTTTTGTGTCTTTCTACTGAAATTTTAAATGTTGTCTTTTGCATAGCTATGGCTTTTTAAACTTTATTTTTAAAATGCTGTATCTTGCTTACTTTCCAATCAATCAAGCTGATTTTTTTATTTCAAATAGTCCCCAAAGTTTGCTGAATAAGATGCACTCAAAAGCTGGAAATTGATTGTCCAGACTTACAGTACCTTTTCCTCGGCTGCATCACATATGCAATTTATATATTTACTTTTATAATGCATTTATTTTTTTTTCCCCAATGCGGAGGCACTTGTATTCAAACATTGGCCCTTACTACGCCGCAGTTTTACTGTCCATTTTATTGTGGGGGCACCATATAGGCGGACGGCATTACCCCCTATGAAGGGACGACACGAACGGAGGCATTTTTCGTGGCGCAACGCTGGGACTCGATCTGAGCACCCTCAGCACCGAAAACCAGCGCGCTGTACCACTGGGCCACCACAAGCCCTAATGCATTTATTTTAATCTAAAAATTTTGCATTCATCCTTGATGCTATCATAAATGAATCTAATGATAAGTTAAAAAATTACTGCTACAACTATGTATATAATTTTTACTACTTGCAATAAATGTTACAAGCACAGAAAAAGAAATCAAACCATATGCAGCTCCTCCTATAAAAAATTAAATAAAAGTACAAAAAAATGAAAGAAAATGTTTTGCAAGAAACTTTTGTAAAAACTTTATAATTTTATTGGTCAGAATTTTTGATTTTTGTATACAAACTACAGAAATAAAAACATTATGCGGTTTGCAACATTAAATACCATGCAATAATTTATCACAGAGAAAATATTCAGTACCTGAAACATTCCATACAATAAATAATGTAACAATATCAGGAAATTATTTAAAACGCTATTTGATTAGTTTTAGAAGATCTCCTAAGCTCTCCAGATAATAGTCAGGAATAAGTAACTGATGATCTTCAACTTCACTTTTTTCAAACTCATGAACATCTTCCATGGAGTTGATGCCTGTTAACACTAATAATGTCCTAATCCCATGTTTTGTTCCTAGCATTATATCTGTATTCAGTCTGTAACAGAAGTAAGGATATTTACAAAAAACTGTAAAAATAATTGGCAAAAAAGTGTAGAATATGTAGCATAAACATGCACAAATCTTTTGCACTCCATTACTGACAGTACAAGTATACGTTCTGATACATATAGCTTACTGCCTATGTGGATGACACCTGGTAATTATAGCAAGAACAAAAATTGCCTTAACTAAAGCATTTATTACTTTAAGAAGCAGCAGCTACCAGCTTGCATCTGAAAATCAACGAAGCTAAAATCAAATGCATGCCGTCTTGATATAACAAATTTTAAAATCTCTGAGCCATTTAAAATTGATCAAAGATAAATTCTAAAAATAATATACATAGAAAACTTAAGAATCTTATTCTTGTTGCGTCATGCTGTTAATGGTTTAAGAATTTTTCTAAAAATGTAATTTACTTAAAAGATAAACATAATTACCATTTTACAAGACAATTATAAGACCTATTTTAATCTATGGTTCTGAGACTTGAAACCCTATTAAAGTTTACAAAAACCAACTTGCCTTATTTGAAAGAAAAATTCTGAGACTAATCTCAGAGAATAAATATTGATGGTTTCTGGTGGAAAAGATATAATAATGAGATATATAAATTATATACGATATCAACGTGGTAAAATATATTAAAATCAATATGATGTTTGTCAGATACATATACCAAATGAAGTCCTGTACAATAACTCATAAAATTGTTACTCCCAAACCCTACTATACCTAAGGGAAGACCAAGACTTAAATGGTGTGACAGTGTAGACAAATGACTTTAAAGTCATCTGTATAACCAACTGGAAAATCCTGGCCTAACACAGCAGGGCTGAATGGCAGAATGTTCTAAGGAAGGCCCTGGCCTACATTAGGTTATCAGGCTAACGATGATGATGACATACAACATATATTTACATAATCCTCGACTTATGCAATTAATCCATTCCAGAACATTCCATGTAAGTAGAAAGTGTGTAAGTCGAAATTTACCATCATCGACATCATCACTGTGTTTGTGCTCTAAATTTTCAAAAGTACTTAACACTTACTTATATCAGTGTAAGACTTATTGGTATGCATTTGCATTGGAGATCTTCAATCCAAATTTATCAATAATTTCCCCGTTGTTTCTATTAAAATGCTTTTCTTTGAAATTATCGTCGTATTAAAGTTGAAAATTACTACCACATACCTACGAATCTGCATAACTCGAGGACTTACTGTATATTGAACTTCATGTACAGAACTGCAGATAAACAAGTCAACAAAAGACCTTAGACCAGTGTAAGATATATAACAGTAAAATTTACCCCTATATAATTTATAAATTACTGTTAAATGTAAAGTTTCAAGTTTCTTATAATTTTTTCCTCAAAGTACAGTCAAACCTCACTTTTGTGGATTTGATTATTTGCAAGTTTGTCATCAATAGTAAAAGGAAATTTTTTGGAAGTTTTGAAGCAAAATTGAAACATTTAATGGAAACTTAAGAAAACAGAAACTACTGATAGTGATAATCACACTAATGCTCCCCTCACCTGATGATTCACCTGATAATTGTTGTCCTTTTTATTTAATTGATTTATCTAGAAGCCTTCTTTATACTACAAATGAAGCAGGTCATAAAATGCAGTGCTGTAAAGCATATCTGTTTTAATAACTTTACTTGCATGGCATTGCATATCACATACTGCATGTGTATTGCAATGCATCCTTATTCATTCATTTATTTTTTGTGTGTGTGTCTACATAATCTAAACTGTAATTTTGAATTTGTCAAACAAACTGTAGGAGAACAGCATAGTTTTGCTTTTGAGAGTTAAATATCAATTTTCAGAGTTAAATTTTCATGATATTCAAGAGATATTTGTGACTGTTTTGTGAAAGTAGAGAGCCGATCATTTAATTAGATGAAATTGGCCAAGGTTATTGCAGCTAGGCTTTAAAAGCTTTACAGTTTTCAATGTTCGGAATTAATACAAAAAGAAACCAATTTAAATCGAGCTCTTATTTAAGGGAAAAGAGATAAGATGGACTGGAGATTGCAAACATTCCTCCTATAACAAGTTCTCCTCCCTATATAGCAGAGGCATTTAAGAGATTTGCCAGGAAAAATTTAAAGATATATAAATGCAGTAGCTATATAATATTTACAGATGTTACTAATTAAGCTATTTTTTCTGGTAGTACAATTTCATATCTACCTTTTTTTATTAGTACTTAAACAGGCTAATTGAATGGATAAATACTTTTAAACAACTGCTTGATAGTGTTCGATATTCTACATTATATAATGTGATGTTCAATGAATTTTAGAGATACTAAGCTAGGAACAATTCTATAAACTTCATAAAGACCTTTATAGTTTCACTTGACAGAATTTTTTCTTTTTTAGATAAATATATTATTTCTGTAAAGTCATGGCATTTGTTAGCTAGCACAAGACCTAAATTCTAAGTTAGAAAATAATAACATTATTTTATTTATTATTTATTTATTTTTGTATGTGTGTGTAGCACTGAAATGGTCAGACAAAAGCCAATCAAAGTTTTAAAACAAAGTTATTTGGAGTCATATCTTGTGACTATGTTTCAGGCATAAATTATGCTTTATATTTGTAACCTTGCATTCTTAAGGGGCACATCATGCTGATGTACTGAATTTTTTGAAGTTAAAAAATTGTTTTGATAAGAATTTTACCCCAAATGCTGATAATGGCATAACAAAATTAAAGGTTAAAAGCTTTAAACTTGTTTTCTATACATAACAATAAACACTTAAAATTCTATACATTATAAAAATTCAAACTATACATATATTTTCAAGATAAGATATATTTCTACGTTCTATGAGCATGCTAAATGTACAGATCTTATAAAACTGTGTTACAAGACTTATATTTATTATGAGTATTCTGCATAGAAGAATCTTGCTAAAAGTGACACCACAGCCATTATGGGAAAAATATCAAAATTTAAATCCAGTTTGATGAACTTACCTGTCTCCAATCATAATGCATCTGTTGAAATCAATAGTAGGATGTACCTCCTTAATACAATCCAACATAAAACGCTCGGGTTTTCCCAAAGAAAAAGATTTTCTTCCAGTTACCACTTCCACAGCAGAAACAAATGTTCCAGCACCTATAATAAAGTAAAAAGTTCCATAAAATTTCATAAACACCCCCTTATCATTTGACTTAGGGTTTTAGGTCTGTAATTTAGGGGAAATTTTGGCTAATTTCACAGGACATGTAATTTCATAGTTTGAAATTAAAATGATTGGGGGCAAGTGCATAGTGCTAACATAACTCCTAAGGTCTTGTAGTACTGCCATGTGTGAGAATGTACAGTTAAAGACACTCTTTAACATTACAGATACTGAAGTGTACACTAAGCATAACATCCAGGGATGATTATAAAGTGTCGCATTTTTATTTCAAATGCACTTATGCCAATGTTATTGCAGAGAAAAACAGGTAATAAATAAAGGCCAGAGAGCTGCTTACCCTGTTTTTGCAAGGCAAGTGCATAGCTTGGATCTTACAAACATTTTTTGGTTCTAAGAATTTGAAATTATTGAATCAAATGTTTTTGAATGCAACTTTTGAAAGGAAAGCTAGTATCTAACCTGCAAAAACTTTCACTTTCTAGCTGCTAGAACCAATTTTATACAGTCACTCAGTAAATTTTGGTAAACTTTGTAAATTTTGGTCTACACTTGCCCTGATTCACCTTGAGATAAAGATATTCAGAACAGCATATTTTGATAAATTTAAGTATAAATTTTGTTTCTATCTGTCCTCTTTTTTTCCTAACAGATTAAGTAATGGTATGTGCACAGAGGTACAGATTAAGTAATGGTATGTATATATAAATTCCAATGTAAGCCTATTAGAAAAAGCTGCTTAAAAATTCTGTACCTCATAATTTTAAACACAAAAGCAGTATAAGACACAATTCACCATGAAGATTTTAAAACCTCTTATTATTCAATAAAGAACTTTTCAAATATTGTTTATTAATAAAACAATTAATAAATGCATATTTATTTATTTCGTGACTGACATGTAAAGAAATATTTAAATTCACTTAATTTTTTTTTCAAAACACTAATTACATTCTTTTTAAAGAAATGAATTTAGTTTTACAGAAAAGACTGCTTAGTTGCCTAAATAAAAAAAACTCCCAAATATTTCCAAAATTTAAAAATTAAAAGTACATCTACTTTCAATACAAAAAAGAACTTTAAAATATACATGTGCTCATGTGTTGATATAAAAATTCCAATGTAAAATTTTAAGAGCTTAACATGGGATTTAAAGATCAGCAAATTTAACTGAAGAGAAGAAGAAAAAAAAAATGTACACTCTGGAAATGATTCAAGATCAGATTTTGCATATCCTGCAGTTGTTAGCAACGTGTGTGGCGGACATATTAGCTTTCTAATCGAATAAATATTCAGACCCATATGGTTACTACACACTAAAAATCGATTGTGCCAAGTGATAAGATAACATAGTGAAAGGAAATCTTTTAGAAGTTAACCATTCTCATTACTAACTGACTAAAAACCAAGAACCCCCCCCCCCCTAAATTTCAGATGCATCTTCCTAAAAAGTATTTATTATACAACAAACAAAGTAACATATGAGCTTGCTAAATCAATTAACTCCAAAAAACAAAAAAATGGAGAAAAGTGATAAAATAATATATATTGTTTTTCAAAATTCATTTTAAAATATATATTCCAATAAACATTGTAGAATACATTATTGCAGTTGTAGCTTTTATCTAACATTTAAAATGTATAAGACAGAATATCCTTGGAGTAATCATCATTATTATTATAATTTTTGCAGGACTAATTTAAATAATTGCAGGACTAATTTAAATAAAAAAATTTAAATAATTGTTTAACAATTCACAAGTATTTACTTCTGAGGCAGTTAGACTGTAACAGACTAATTTATTTTACTTTTTTTGTGATGAAACAACACTAAACAATTTAATGTTATCATCAAGTACTTGCATCTGTAGTTGAATAGCATTATTGTAATGATTTACATTAGAGTAAGGAATTAATTGGATTGGCTTCCGAAATAAATTATTATTCAGTGGCCAAACAATTTTTGTCACCAAAAAATTTGTGTCATTCAGTGATGTTAATCCTTATTATTTAGGGAAATTTATTATGAATATAAAATGTTACGAGTCAATCAAGTGCTTTGACACTAAAATTTGAAAAAATTCAAAACGCAGAGTTTATCGATTTGGCTTATGAATGGCTCATATTATGCCCCTATCCATTTGCAATGCTGTCATAAAATATACTTTTTCCACACAAAATAAATAAAATGGTTATTAGTATTACTTAAAATTTGCTAAAATGTTAAAATAAATAACTTTCTACATTACACATACCAGGAATAATTAAGTTTCCTTCAGTGGGAAATTGCTCATCTCTATTTGTTGCAATAAATAATGTTTCAGGATTCTTCAAATAACTAGCAGCTTTAGTAAGCTTGGAATAGCTTACGTGATGATCAAAACCAACAACCACTGCGCCTACCTGTAACACATGTGCAATTTAGATATATTTATAGACATACAAATACACACACATATATTTATATATATATATTTACATACATACAAAACTGAAAATATAATGAACTTGCTACAAAACTTGTTAATTGTCAATCCTCTAAAATATAAAATCCAAAATTTTTCAAAAACAACAACAAATAAACAGGAAAGTAAATGAAAGGTGGCTATAGCACATTTTGAAATGTAGGGAGAAGCAAGTTTCTCTTGATGGGTTTGTAGTGAAACTCCTTAAATCTGAGTCTACAACAGGGATCAGTGGTGTTAAGAGACAGAAAAGAGAGAGAATCCCTGTGCAAGTGACTCATAATTTATTGGAAAGAGGCTTCCCTTCCAGGCAATAACCTCTCTCCTCCTCTATTTCACCACTATCCCATTAAACCATCAACTTCTTTCAGTACAGGCTGAGTGAAGATACATTTTATTTTATTGCATCTAATTATTATTTTAAATTATGTTTGTCTAGTTTAAAGATTTTGTATAAAAAAACAACCCAATCCATTTATAAATTGCCCAGTAAAATGTGAAATTTCTGGTTTTCAGAAACAAATTAATTCAACTTACATTACTCCTTATGGGAAAAATTTGTACAATACTCATGTCTTCTGGAACCAGTTAACGACAAGTACCGAGGTATCACTGTATATATCTACTACACCAATACATAAAAAGTACATGAAGATGAAAACTATACTGTATAAACAATACATAAAATTATGACTGGAACCATTACTGTACAAGTGACAGATATTTTAAATTTTTCAGAAACCGTCACCTTGAAGAGGTTCAAGTAAGGGGTGAATATCGAAACTCCAACATGAGAAACTAAAAATTTGCAGAATACAAGAAGAGTTGGCATCTATGCCTAACACCTAAAAAATGCAGATAACTATATGATTAATTGGTTTAGAGTTGGTGCTAGGGTCCACTTTACTTTTTGGTATACAAGGGCTAGTTCAATCAGGACCCACAGTTCAAAGCCTATTCAAAATGGCTACAATGTCCATAACAACTCAAACCAACAGGCTTTGAACCAAATCCCAGCATGTTAGTTTATTACCTGGCTGATAACTATAAGAAAATACAAGCAAAATCTAGACTCATACAATATTATAAGGCAATGAAAAACAAATATCAAATGAGTCTATCCCAGAGGTCAGCAATTAAAGACTTGGGAATTCACTTTGATAGTGGATGAATGGGACTTTTTAAAATGACCATTGCTAAGTGACACATCATTTAGATTAGTTAATAAAAAGACCATTAGCGCAGGAAGGGAGATGAGATAAGAATGGGAGAGCCGAGCTGACGCTGCGAACAAAAGATGGTGATTACTAAACCGCAGGAAAAGGCTATGCCAACAAATAATGAAAGAAGAAACTCTCGGGAGACGTGAAAAATAATACTACATGTGGTGTTGGTAGAATGTATGAGAATTTTGCAGGAAGAAAGAAAAGGAATGAGACAGCCCGATGCAGGGAGCATTACAGACTGGTCCTTGATGAGGTATCGACGTACTGAGGGAGTGTGGGAAATCTAAGAGACGGGAGGTCTCTTTAAAACTATATTTTATGAACCCCGCTCTCCCTAATCGATGTGACGAGAGTTCTATGGAACAAACTCATGTATATTATTATTACTGTATGCAGCTTATATTAAAAGAGATCAAAATAGAACCATGTATCCATTTCTACATTAATACTACAAGTTACTTATACATCGGGGCATCGACAATCCGATTTACAGCATCTGCGAAAACAGCTGCAGAGCAAGGTGTGTACAAGTCAATTAAAAAGTCTGACCAGTAGTAAAAATGAATGGTCACACATGCCTAGATAAAATTCTGGTTAACATTTTCTTTTAAATTATACATAAGAACTAAAAATATGAGAGAATAACATTCTGTTTACCTCAGGATCTAATTTGAGATCACTTAACCACTGTATCCAATTATCTGGGATAGGATCAGGCTAAACAGAAAAATAATACAAGTTATTATAAAAACTTTTTATACACACAGCTATATTTTGTTATTTAACTAAAAATACAGTTGCATATTAGCTAATTTTTTAATTTCAAATTTTATAGTACACTCTACAGCAGGGGTTGGCAAACATTTTTTTGAAAGGGCCAGATTGTAAAAATTTTAAGGCTCATCTGGCTGAGTAGCAAACATGAAGATATGAATGGGTAATTTTCTCAAAGTGTAAAAGCAATGTTCATTTTTTATTATGAAGTAATGCTTTTACATAATATTTATACACATTTTACTAATGCTTACAAAACAAACGAATACAAGATTTACATCTACATATTAAAAAAAATGTTATTAAATAGATTAAAATTTGTTGGGTGGATCAAACAGCATAACTTTCCCATCCCTAATTATCTGAAATAAAAAAAAACTTTCATTAGAAAGGAGACTTGATGAGGCTAACTAAAATGCCTTTATTTTTCTTATTCTACTTAAAACATAGTAAAAAATAGGGATCGATTTGATCAAATAGATTGGAAGAAAAATATTTACAAAACTAACCATTAAACAAAAAATACAGATAAGTGTGTCATGAACAGGCGAAAATTAACCTACTTTAATTTTGAAAAAACTTAAATTGAACAGTAAAGCTTGGGATAGGTACAGGAAGAAAGAAGGGATACAAGCCTAACAGCTCGACAATACGTCTCAAACCCATCTAAATAAGAAACTTGCTGCAAAAGCAGCTACTAACACAATGGCTAAAAGCCCCAACACACTCGCAGAACAGTTACTGCTTAAACAAAACACACACTGAAAAAACATGTACATCTTAAATACTTGTTGTATATTTACTTGTACAAACCCCATTGGCTGTGACGCCAGAGCTATGTAACTCCAGTCCTGCCTTCAAAGAAGAAAAATCTGCATTTTTATTTTAAACCATCCGTTCATGACACGTTTTTAAATATCGCATTTTCCGATGAAGAGAGAACAAATACAACAAAATTTCAAATCGAAAGTATGTAATTGTTTTATCTGAGATAATATTTCATACTGGAGTTCGAAATTAGTATTTCCTACCATTAAAGTTGTTTGCAAATGGTAATCTGTTAATAATAATCTGAATTGCGATTTTACATACTTCATTTTCAAAAATGTCTTTTCACATTGGTAAGTACTCCCACATACAGATATAAATCCCCATGATTTTAATTGAACGTATTTACCTTCCAAAAGATATTTATAAAATTGGGTTAGATCCTTTTCTTTAAACATTTTTAACATATCAACAAACAAGTAATATGACAGTAGCACCACTCACAGTCATTATTCACAACTTTTCAACTCAACTGTGAGCCATTGTATAATAGTGCATAATTTGATTTATTTTTCATGTAAAACAATATCATCCTGCGGGCTGGATTAAAAACAAGCGGCGGGCCAGTTTTGGCCCGTGGACTGTAGTTTGCTGACCCCTGCTCTACAGGATTAGAGAAATGCAGATCAAATAATAAACAAAAGTATAAAAAATAGACCATCCATCATAAACCTGAATCTATAAGTTTTAACATTCTGGAACAGAGTCCAGTTAGAACATGTTTTTTAGAAGCCGATTTTGGAATATAAATATGGTATATAACTGCTTTGTTTGGTATTCTCTTTCTATTAACATCAATATTCATATATTTCTAGGTACAGAATTCATTCAGAAGATAGCATACAGCCTGCTTAATTTTTGGTGTTAACAAAAACATTAGTTTTAATGCTAAGAGAAGAATCATATTTTACACCATTTAAAATATGTCTGTTGAATAAACTTGAAAAAGACATTTTAGACAGTTGATATCCAATATAAATTCTGAAAAATGGTCTCTAGATTTTTTATGTTCTTAAAATTGCTGAATAATACCAAAAATTGTATGAAATGAATAAAATTTAGAATCTTTGAACAGAGGAAGCTATTTTAATGTCACACTGAAGAAATTCAAGAAAAAATAGAAATTGTATTTTACAGGTTATGTGTACATTTAACAAAAATTTAAATTATTCTACTCTGCACATTCATATACAATTCAGAAGTGTATGGACAAGTATAAAGAGGTTTAAAAAACTATCATTATGAGTATTAAATTTTTACCTAAATTTTACCCAATACAATTCGATATACTACACAGAAATTTGAATAAATTAGCAGGAAAGAGAAAATAAGGTTTAAACTCAAGATTTTATTTTATTTATTTATATATATATATATATATATATATAGTTTAAACATTTCAAAATATTACATCAAAATGATACTCACTCCTACTGGTAGGTATTGAATACCAGCATTTTCCAGTTCTTGAGTAATTCCAGTGCTACCAAGTACATAAACTTTTTTCTGGAAGTTTTTTGATTTTAAATAAGCAGCTGCACAATATGAAGTTGAGATAATATTTTCCTATAAATCAAAATATTCTAAAATTAATAATATAATTATCATTGAGGAGAGAATGTTTAACATCATCCGAGAAGCCTAAAAATTAATAGAAAAAAAAGGGTAAATCATGAGTCTATATTTAGCACTATTTCATCCCTAAAAGTGATCCCTATTAAGGAGTTTTGTTACAGCCTTTTTTTCGGCAAAGGATTTCATAGCTTCAACAGAAAAAATCTGATACTGTCTATGAGGTTTAATTAAAAATTAGAATATTTTTATCCCACAAAGCACGTTCGTTTTTGAGCAATGACCACCACAAAGCAAATTTATTTACAAGAAAAACAGAATTGCTGGGGGGGGATATTGGTTTTCTCCAGAGCATAAAAATGGAGCATGTATTCCCCAAATAGCAATAAACTGCAGATTAATATTATCCTTAAAAGAAACTTTTAGAATCATTATAATCTGCTTCCTAGCACTATATGAATTATTTATTTAACAAACACTAAATTCACTAACAACATCATAATTTTGAAAATTGAGTCACAAGATGTGTAGTTATGTACACATGAACAACTTCAAATATTTGGTAAGTATCTCCCAGTTATTAATTTTTCATATTTTTGAGAGAGTAAAGTTATGAAATGCGAGGAATTTTTTATATAGTTAATTATTATACCCCTAACAGATATTTAAAATTAAATTTTTTATTTAAGAATTTATTTAACTGCATTTCCTGAAAATAAATTATAATTTTTTTTCTCAAAAACACAATATCTTTAAGGGGGTCCAGGACACATTTGTTGTATCTATTCTTTTTATTTACTTATTTAATTATTATTACTATATTATTTAAATCAAACAAAGAGTATTAATTATTTTAAACTTATTCCTTATATTTAAAACGTATAGTGGTTAGTATTGCGTTGTGTAATAAATCTCCTAACTAAATAACCTAGATTCTGTGGCTAACAGAAATTCACAAATGATTACTCATAAAACATGACAGACACAATTTTAACTGAGGGATCACACCAAAAAATTTATACATTACTTTTAACACAAATTAATAAAATCTTATCACCTTACGTTAAACAATAGAATTTAGAGAAATCTTATCTCAATGCCTTAACTTCTGTACACATCAATATACACATACATATTAATAATATCACTCAATCTATTTGTAAACATAATATTAACTAATAATATCCCTCATAATAAATTAATAAGTATCATCTTGAACAACATAAAGAAAAAAAAATGGCCACAATAAAAAATTTTAAAAAATTGAGATTGACTGACAAGAAAAACTTAAAAAAATTTTAAATTAAATTATGGCATGGCTAAAAAAAAACTTATCTTATCGAATAGCTAAAAAGCCTGGAGCCCACTTCCTAGCTCAATCGTCTTCGTACATCGGGAGAGTCACTCCTCCAGGTCCAGGGTCTTTGTTCAATAATCTTCATCATGGAGTTCTACCAAGTTCCAGTAGGCACCGAACAACCAGCATGGATCAAAGTAAAAGTTAGCGAGTCAGCCAGGAAAAAGAAAAATCCTCATATTTTATTTTTTTTTGCAGCCCTTTTATAATCTTTTTTTTGTCCATTCCACGTGGCACTTTTAATTACATCATCTGTGCTGTTATTGGCCGCACGCATGTCCAGAGTTTCTAACCGTCTCACATCCGGGTACAAACATACGGGGGAGCCCCAGGTGGTCCTCTTATCAGTACATTCCTTTGCAAAAAGTGGGTAAAATAGTCTCTTTTTTTGAATGAAACTGAATAAACTGTATCGCCATTTCTTTAAGATTCTCAAGAAGCACTTCTGTGTTTCAAACCAATACGCGATAATTTAAAATATATATATATAAAAAGAAAAAAATTAAGCGTATAAAACTTAAAAATACAAAGGGGAAAAATAAATAAAAAGACTAAAAAAAGCTTAATTTAAAAAAAACTTTACCTTGAGTCAGTCAATCCACAACAAAAAGAATTAAAATAAATTGAAAATTGTCAGTCAATCAAACACTAAAATACATTAAATTCCTGCATGTTACATATATAGTACATAAAACATGATTTATCATTTGCTCAACTTTCATGAATGCCACTACAATAAATTAGCATGAAAATGAATCTAATGACACTCATCAAAGTTAAACAATAGGTGGTGAAAATTATTAACTTATTTACTTCTCAATATATTTAATTTATATTATTTAATTATAAAGCGATACACAACACATTTAAAAATTTTTTTAAATTTATTAAGTTAAAATTTTGAATTTTTTTGTGATGGTTAACCATATAATTGGTAAAAAAAAAAAAATCACATCATAAAACTTCTCAAAGTTTTCAAAAAATTTAAAAAAATGTTTTTTAAAAAAAGGGGCAATTTAAAATCGTTATAACTTGAAATATTATTTGTCGAATTAAAAAATTTTTTCATTTAATTAAGCAGAAATATGTAAGTTTTAATTTTGATTCAGCGTTTTTTAAAATATTAATTAAAAAAAATTTAAAATATTTAAAGTAAAAATTATAAAAAAAATGATGCAACTTATTTTTAAAAAATCCTATTTTTAAAAGTAAACATTTTTTCAAATTTGCTGAATCAAAATTAAAGTAAAATAATTGAAAAAGACATGTTTAAAGTTTGAACCATTTATCTTTAACAGTTCTTGACTTATAACAATTTAAAGACGAGAAATGGTGGAAAAACTCATCATGCAGAGAAACGCATTTACAGGTTTAAACAAAGATTGGCTGCTATTAGAATGTTGCAAAATAAATAAATAAAAAATAATAATATCTCCTGTTCTAATTAAGATATAAACATGACTTAAACATCATTTTAAGCGGAATAAAACAAAATTTTTTAATGCAATAATTTATTTTTCAAAAATTTGAAGAATTTTGTGTCCTGGACCCCCTTAAGACCCCCTATGACATATAACTTTACACAAAATAAGTTTTTTACTCATATTTTTTCTTATGAAAAAAAGTTATTTAAATCCTTATTTAACATACTTTGATTTAAATCGACGAAAAAAATTTGACATAAAGTTCTTTATGCCCTTCTATTTTTACAAAGCTTTAGACACAAAAAAGGCATTTTATAAAGGTTACAGAGAAATGTTTTTCTAGGCATAAAACTTATGAAATATGATACTGAGAAACTTTAATCATCTTGTTTAAATCACCATGATTTCACATATTATTCAAAGTATAAACAATTAATATAATGGAATAGATCCATCAGAATTCAAAGTGACTTACTTTCAAACAGTTTCAGATAACTGAGTGAAGTATCCAAGTTCTTAAATATTTAAAAATTATTTAATAACAAGTTATACAAAATGTAAATGAAAATATTACCGGTTTAGCTGGAAGCCCAAGATTATCACATTTTTTTGTATATTCAGACCGACCCTTAGTGCTGTTATTAGTAACATAAATAATTTCTTTACCCTAGAAAAAATTAACAAATATTTTAATACAAAACTACAACACAGCAAAATACACTAATATCATAAGTGAAAGTAAAGTATAAGTTTAAAAATAAAAGTCTTACTAGTAAAAAAGTTACTTATACTTTATAAATAATAGAAGGCAATTTAAACCATATTGTTGCTTAATTTGACTACATGAAACTACTTTGCTGGTACTTGAAAACTTTCTATTTGATATTCCTTCATATTGGCATAGCACTTTACCTATTTTTTATAATCGTTAAGTAACTTAATTTTAAACAAATTCTTATTTAATAGCAGAGAGCTGAGACTCAAGGTCACATTTAGCTAGCTTAGAAAAAAAAAGGCATAGATGAGTCATAAGATTACAAAATAATAGATTTATTTTCAGTTTAAAGAGAATAATTCTGGCAAGAAAAATAAATAATTATATAAATGAGAAGAGCTAAAATTTGTCTTTTTTAAAATATATATAAGCAAGTTATAGTGCTTCAGGTTCAATCAAGTTACACTAAAATTTATAATTTTAAAATTTTTTGTTCGTACTCTGACTCAGAAGTGAGAATATCAAACTATTATATGAAGATATAATGTAATCAGACTGAATTTTATATTATCATTATAATTTATGAAAGATAGTAAAATAATGAAAACAGAAACTGTCGTTCATAAATGCTATACATATCCAGAGAGTGACAGAATATAGACTAGGAATCTAGTGTGTATACTGACTAACATAATTAGTAATAGAAGTATGCATACTTTAGCACAGTCCTTACTGCTTAAAAAATATACACACACACACACACATATATATATACATTAACTGGACAAAAGATGATTCCTAAAGCATTATATTTCATTACTGACTTATAACACAAAAGAGAATAATGCAATGAGGACTCCAATCGTGAAAAATTGAAAATTTTAAGGTCAAAAGTATGAGACATACCTCATTCATACAGTAAAAAATTTAGCCCATGAGGAAAAAGTTTTTCTAGGATAAATAGTTTGAATTTAAAGTAATATCAAAGAAAAAATCTTGTCATAGATCAGTGATTCTCAACCTTTTTTTCAACATTGCCCCCCCCTCCCCCACCCCTTGAGGTCTTTCAGATCCTACGCCTCTGCTAAGCCTTTGCACAAGCAGCACTAGTAAAATACATTAGATTCATATTTTTTTCTACCCATCTACCCCCCCCCCCCACTTGAATAGCACTCATGTCCCCCTCAGGTTGAGAACTACTGTCAGACAATATTTTTTACTTGCTATATTTTCACTTTACCTAGAGTACTACCACAAATGTAATTGACAGCAAAAAGTATACAGCAGATAAAAAGCATAACTTTTTTTAAAAAGTTATTTAAAATTGGAGAAAGAAAGAAAAACTCAAAGTCTAGAAAGAAAATAATTTTGATAAAATAAAGTACATATCTTTCAAGAATAATGAATGGAGAAAAAATGTCCTCTTGAATTTACATATATTAACAGTATGCTATCTATATGAATGTTCCGAGCTTTTAGAAAATATAAATCAATAAAACTTGGGCAACAACAGCTAGAGTTGAAGAAACTTTGGCAGCCTTTGAGAGGTATTCTGTATGTGTAGGTTGGGGGAATTTGGAGAAAAAGGTTAAATCATAAAATTTCTAAACTACATAAGACACTAAATATTATCAATTTCATACAGGTAAACAGAATGAAATTGGCAGGTCACCTGCAGAGAATGGATAACTGTAAAATAATATATATATATATATATATATATATATATATACATACAATACTACTCCAATGACAAAAAGGTCAAGGGGAAGACCACCCCTTTGTTGGACTGATAAAGTCCAAAGAGATTTTGACATCATTAAAATAAAGAACTGGAGAGCCAAGGCTTCATGGCTAGTGGAAAGGAGGAGACTTCTGCAGAATGCTAGGGCCCACAATAGGCTGTTGTGCCAATAAAAACAAGAAGCAAAACATTAAAATGAGGTGCTGAAACATAACAATTACAGTTACCCATGACTTTCAGTTTTGATTATTCCCGATTTTGCTATAAATAATAAATAAACATGATAGTTTTTGAGTTTTGCTGTCCACCACTGTACTAAAATTATGAAATACAGCAATAAGCTAAACTACACATAAATGTTTTTATAAAATTTAATAATTTTACTAGCTTGTAAATACTGGATGTTTGTTTTAACATATACTACGTAAGTACTATACTGCCTTTCTTTCATGCTCTAACAGTGTGTGATAGCCTACATTGCTAATACAGTAGTTTTAAATTCATAAAACATTTTGTTGAAATAAAGTGCACTGTTTTATTTCTCTTCATTTACGATAAATAAGGGTAACTGAAATAAGAGTTAAGGTTAGATAGCCTAGAGAAATTCACAATTACAATTATTGCTAATATAAATATAGAGGGCAGACTCAGATTTAATCCCATAGCATTTTACTAATAAATGGAATTCAATACAACTGATCTGAGAAGAAAAGATATGTTAATAAACCTTAAATCTCCTTATCTGTATCATATAATATTAGATTCAGATTAAATAAAAATAAGTTGTAATCATTAAAATTGGATAAAATGCCAAATTTGACAGATACTGAAATAATTAACAACTATGAAATTTATGGTTTCGAAAAGTGTTTAGGTTGTTTTTATATACCAGTGTAATGCACATCTATTTATACATATGACAATTGAACAGTTACATAAATCTGTTAAGATGAACTTGCCAACTTCTTTAATGCTTGAATAGTTTCAACAGAACCAGGAATAGCAGTATTTCCCATCCATAAAACACCTAAAAAGGAAATAAAAATTTATAGGCAATCCTTTTATAGAAAAAAATTCAGTTATAAATTTTTTTCAAAGAAATTATCTGGTTTTAACTGCTGAGGAGTACACAGGAATTATGCAAGTTTTACTTGCAGATAATAATATAAGAATGCCAATTTTAAAGTAACAGCTTTAATGCTTGTTTCAACATTCATAATTATTTGCCTTAAATGAATGATCATAGAACTTAACATTCTATTTGATAATTCTACATATTATCAACCCAGAATAGTACAATTGTTAATGCAAAAAATTTAATATAAATTAAAAAAGTCAAGTATTTTATAAACTTACAATTAATATAAAATAATGAATTGCAGATCTGATATCCCATGGAAGTATAAGCAACACTATATAGCATTACAATATACATTATGAAATTTAAACATTTAAATTATATGAATGATTTAGATTATTCTACACTGTTACGTATAAAAAAAATCTTATAATATTCTATTGTAAAAGAAATTTATAAACAAGAGACATTCTCCTCATGAATAGTTGGGAATGGGAAAATAAATTCCTAACATGGAGGTAACCTAAAATCAGAACTGTTTGAAACTTTTAGTATGTAATGGTTCAGTATGTTCATGTGAATTAATACAAAACCATGCATTTTATCTATTCAATAATTTGAATATAAGGTTTAATAAATTCACTCATTATTGCTGATTTAAGAAAGCAGGAAAACTTTAGCATTTTTTATATTATACTTAAAAAGAGACTGACATTAATGTGCTAATAACAATCTATTTGATTCATGAGACTATTGATGACTGGATAGTTATATCTTAAGAACGAATAATTATAAAATGGCAAGCAAGTTTTACTAATTCACTCTTATCTGCAAACTGAATTAGATTCCACCTATGATTCTGAACTGAATTTGGATGGTTTAAGCCACCTACAGCATTAAATTCCATGATTATCAATATATTTCTAACTGACAGTAGAAATTATTTCAATTATAAATAGAATAAAATTAGACACAGACAAAGATATTAAACTAATATTTGAAAGTTGTAATTCTACAGAAATACTGTTCCACTGGTAGTTTTCTGGATGGACTGCTGGTTAGAAAATTAATTCTTCCTTAACTAAGAAGTACATATGTAAATTTATAAATATTAATCTATATACACAGTGTTAATATCTTTATCTCACAGTAAATTAGGAGTAAAATATTTATGAATGGCTATGTCTAGTTAATCACTTGCAAATATACAACATAAATATACAATATAACTTCAGAAATTAGTATTGGGGGAGGGTCACCTTCAAGGAAAGAAATTTTTTACTATCGGTTTACGCGGATGTCTTGACAGTCTTAAATTCGTAAAACACAGTAATTCTCTAATGAAATTTCACAAAGACGCAAAGATCCTGTAGAAATATAAATTCCGACATTAATAAAAATATTTTTAAAAAGAAAAACATTAATTTAAAAGAATTTTTTGCATAGGTAGATTATTAAGACATAGTTGTAATTCAAATCAAGAACATTGCTACACTAAAAATTAGCATAGCAAAATGAAATTATATCTGCATCACGATAAATATGAAAATAATTCATGCAGCATTAAGCAATTCTTTTGACATACACTAAAAAAAAAATTACCATCACAGTCAGTCAAGACATAGTCAAATGAATCTAAAAATCCAGAGGATATAGCAGTTTCGTCGAGTTTGGCGCAAGTTCTTGAAGGCATGGCGATTTTCAGATCAATTAGCAAAGGAAATGCTTGAGAAGCAAAGTGACAAAAGTAAAGGATTGCGGATTACCGGAACCGGAAAGTAAACAGAAGATAAAAATAAATTACCTGTTGCCAAAATAGGAAACTCAATAGATATCAACAGGAAGTGCATTATTATATGTATGTTGGCAACGGGATTTTATTTATGTATTTTTAAATTCATTCTTCATGGAACAGGTGTATATAGTACATTCCGGTCTACTTTTTTAAATATACATTCAAGAAGCAAGTAGAAACACTTGAGGTAGGTGAGTGATAAAGGGGGGGGGGGGGGGGAGAATCCTGCCATGAAGAAGAGGTTAAATCCTATAACATTAAAAGTCCTATACTGCACGGAATGTTCACATTATTTGCTTCACAGCATGGAAATAGTTTTTAAAATCGATAATAGTTTTAAAAATAGTTTTAAGGGCCTGTTCACATAGGAGTCCGTTGCGTTGAGACGAAATAAAACCAATCATATGCCTCCACACGATTAGCAATGAAATTTTTAACGCCTATGATTGGTTTATTTTCGTCTCAACGTCATCTTTTCCTTAACGCAACCTAACGCAACGGACTCCTATGTGAACAGGCCCTAAATCCTCTTCCCCCATATACATACACTAGCTGAAAACCCGCGCTTCGCTACGGAGTACATTCAAATTAAATACAACGGTCAATGTATGCAATTAATGCCAAAATATATATATATATATATATATATATATATATATATATATATATATATATATATATTTATAAAAAAATCGTAAGGGATATTTATTTTTTTTGGATAATATCCAATCGTCTGCTGCATTAGAAAGAAAAAGAATATAATTTTTGTCTATTTAGTTGTTATGCACGTGACGATAAATTTATTTAAAGTACCAGAAAAAGAAATCACGTGATCAACATTTAATAAATAAAATTCTAGAAATTAATCTTTAAAAATTCACCAAAAATCAGAAAATCAAGGTAAAGGTTCAAAAAAGATTTCATTTTGAAGGAATTTTTATGATCTTTCTCGTGATATAAATTTTATAATCCGCAATGTATTATTTTAAATGCAAACGTAAAAAAAGTTTAAAAAACAGCTTAAAAATTTAATTTTAAAAAATCTAAGAAGAATTTTAGAAAAATCTTTCTTAGTGCACCCCTACACTATTAGAAGAATCGCCATGCAAAATTTCAGCCCTTTAGGTCCAGCGGTTTGGTCTGTGCGTTGTATGTCAGTCAGTCAGTGAATGAATGAATGAATGAATGAGTCAGTTACGGAACTGTTTTATATATATAGATAAAGAGTGTGTAATGATCTCATATTATAATTGTTTCAGATGCTACAACATACCACCTCTATCTTACAAGCACGCACAATATTTATTTGCATATTAAATTACAATTTTTAATATATACAAAAGGGTTAATATTACTTAGCTAACGCTGCGGAGAATGATATAAAGCAATTTTTTTTCTTTAAATTTACCAAAACATAGATAACAAACCTCAGAAATATAACAACTAGACAACAGAATATTACACAGAGTGGAGGAATTAAACTTATGTATTATTGTTTACCACTACATTATTCCCCTCCCAGTAGCTATGTTACTGAGCTAGATATTTCTTATTAAAATTTATGCAATCTGGAGATTGAAATTATCGTCTGCCTTGGTTTTGAGTCTATTTTCCGTTATTAACCGTTCACATTCATTTCTTTTGTAGATTGTAAAGGACTCACTGAGAAAGTTTCATACCTCCCTTTTTAAATATTACTAGGGGCTTTGCCCCTAGGCTCGCTCCTCTGTTATGGCTAATAGCGAGATACATAGGGGTAATTCTCGGGCAATGTAATAGCTTCCATCCATTTACTGTTGTCACTCTTAGGGCCTGTTCACATAGGAGTCCGTTGCGTTGCGTTAAGGAAAAGATGACGTTGAGACGAAAATAAACCAATCATAGGCCTCCAAACGATTAGCAATGAAATTTTTAACGCCTATGATTGGTTTACTTTCGTCTCAACGTCATCTTTTCCTTAACGAAACGCAACGGACTCCTATGGGAACAGGCCCTTAATGCGAAGGGCATTTCATCACTGTTGAATTATCAGCTTTAAAATTCAATTAAAAATGGAAAATTTAAGATATAGACTTGAAATGAGGTTTATATGAATAAGAAAGCTTTCAGCTTCCAGATGATGTAAATATTTTCTTTGTAAGAAAAAACTCGAGGAGTATCGATATTACATCCACATAGGGGACGATATTTCTTGAAAAACTGTGTTTCATTTTTTGATGAAAATATTAGTCTGTTTTAAAATATTTAAACAAATGAGGTCTAGTTTGAAAGAGAAATGTCTGTAGTCTTAGATTGTAAAGAGATCAAAATTCTACGATCATGTTTTTTTGCTAGTTATCGTAATCTGAAGATGAAAAAGTCAATATTTTCCCACAAAACATAAAAAAAAACTTAAAGTCCGATGAAGATGAGACATGTCATACTTTGGTCCCCCCATTTTTCTGCATCCATTGGTATCGCTCTCGACCCCATACCCCCAGCGGTTTCGGAGCCGATAGCGTGACAAGCTTTTGACAGCGGCAGCGGGAGTTACTTTTTTTTAGAATAGAGAGATATGCAAAATATGAAAGATGATATAGGTCTGGAACGTACTGCAATTTCAGAGATTTGTGACAGTAACATGGAGGAATCAAACTTTAATAAATTACTTTTCAAAATGCAGCCTATGAGGCTTTTATTTTTGTAAAAGGATGGAATTTTTTGAGCAGACGAAAGTTAATGGAACATTTTAAAGACTAGGGAAAAAAAATCGAATTCAGAACATGTAAAAGCATAACCTTGATTTTTTTTTTATCCGTTAGTAGACATTTAGATATTTTTTCATGCTCTACATAATCTTTTCTCTCTATATATATTGTTTATACATTAGCGGAATGTGTTGTTTAAAAGATAATTGTATAATTCAGATGAGATTCTAATATTTTTGATAATATTGAACAGTTGTGTTGATACATAATAGATATACTATAGGACATAATAACCGTTTAGAATTGTCTGTCATTAATTTCACACAGATGATCACCTTTGAAGTCTGCTGCGAAAATGAAAAAAAATGAAAAAAATAATAAAAAATCAGAATTCTTGCACATTATATATGTATTAATAAAGTGAATTCATTCTGTAAATGTGGTAGCGAACATTTAGAATGCTACACGTGAACAGTGAATGAAATTATGGAAGAATGTTTTTGAAAAAACAGAAGTGGATTCTTCCTTTGAAATTGTCACATCTACGTTACTTCTGCTTAAGTCTATAAATTAATGTACATTTTAAAAATAATCCTTAATGATAATAACTTATGAATAAGGGAATGATAATAACTTGTAATTCCCTTAACACCATTTTAACATAATAACTTACCATTTCTGAAATTGCTCTTTAATAAAAGTGTCGTAAATTTAAAGTCATTTCCTTGCTGCTAATAAATAAGAAAAGTGTAAGAGAACTTTGCCACATACTGAGAGAAACGCTAAATAAACCAAAAACTGTTGTCATACAGAGAATGTATTTTTCAAAATAATCAGGAATAATGAATTCCAATTAATGAATAGGGCTAGAAAAATTTTGAAATCGTGATACGTTTACAGAGTCATGTGACAACAACAATACCCAGGAATTAATAATGCCTAAAATTATAGCATTTCATATTATGCTAGTGAAATAGTAAAATAATAGCATGCATTTTTATTTAATATTTCAATTTACGAAAAACTTTCCAGGATTTAAAAACCAATTTATTTTTAAAATTTTAATCGGTCTAAGAGAGAGAGAGAAAGAGAGAGAGAGAGAGAGAGAGAGAGAGAGAAAATTTGTAGTACTTTTTACTTCACGGAAATATTGTTTCTAAGTTTGTAGTCTAACGGCCTCTTCACGATGAATCCAGAGCGTTACGCAGCATCAGCGTTAAAAAATTTTAACCAATCACAGAGCTCAGTTTACTGATCACGTGATGTGTCAAACCAATCATAAGTTATGTCAAAAATCTCGGAGTCAACGTAGTAACGCAACACAACGCTTCGAATGCGATGTGAACAGCCTTTAAATCAAGAAATACTCGAGACTATTTGATGAAACAGAGCAAAGAAATGCTGTTCAAAATTTCACCACAGCGTAAAGGCCTGTTCACATAGCAGTCCGTTAGCCTAAGCGTAAAAAAGATCAACGGAGTGTTCATGGATGATGATACGTGAGTCAACGGATGATGTCATAGCGCTCAGCTATATGGTTGGTTAAAATTAACGCTTACGCTAACGGATTGCTATGTGAACAAACCCATACCATGCGAATAATTTTCGATATACTCTTTTATAAAGATGGCAAAGCTAGAATCGGCCATCTTGTCACGGAGTCTTAGGTTCTGTTCACATAGAATTCGCAGCGTCAGCGTTACTCGTATTGGCATATTTTACACCAATCAGAAACCTTAACGATTTCGTGGGTAATCGCTTGGAGGTTTGTAATTGGTTAAACATATATATATACGAGTAATGCTGACGCTGACAGACGCTATGTGAACAGGCCCTTACTAGCATTGCTTCAACCTTGCAGCTACTGATATTTGTCCAGTATGCTCTAAAGATCGTAAGACTCTGGAACACATTCTGCTTTTCTGTACCGGAAAGAACTGTTTTAATAATTTACGAACTGGTCTCAGTGACTCTAAAAATATTTTTACTATTTTAACGTAGGAATACGTTCCTCCATAACTGTCCTCCGGAGAACAAAACTTCAGATGTCCTGCGTCGAGAGTTATAATTTTGGCAGTGCGCCAAACCCAGTCTGTATCGCTTGGGCAAGCTGTAAAGTTAAACAGAAAAGTACCAAAATGCGTCAAAATTTTGACACACACACACACACACACACATATATATATATATATATATATATATATATATATATATATATATACAGGGTGTCCAGCGAAGAAGTCCCTGATTTCAAAATTAAAAATCTCGAAAACAAAGATCTGTAGAAGAATGCAACAAACGGTATATTTATCGTGAAAGCTGTAAGAAAATTATATACTAATTTTCGAAATAGTTACAAAAGCTGATAACAGATGGCGCTGTTAGCCAAATTTACTGCAATTAAACTGGCTCAGGTATGGATTGGTCTCCATATTCGCCGGACCTGAGTCCTTGTGACTATTTTTTGTGAAGCACATTAAAAGATACTGTCTACAGGACCTATCCCACCACGCTGGACAAGCTCCAGTCGGCGATCTGTTGGGCAGCTGAATCGATTTTTGTCGAGACACTACAGGGTGTGATGGCAAATTTTATTGTTCGTTTGCGCCACCTCCGTACAACGAATGGTGGACATTTTAAAAAGATTGTGATGCAGCGATTGCAAAGACTGCTTGCAAAGAGAACGAGTTTATTTATGCATGCTGATACGAGTTGTAGAGCGCCATCTGTTAGCAGCTTTTGTAACTATTTCAAAAATTGGTGTATAAAATCCTTACAGCTTTCACGAAAAAATGCCGTTTGTTGCATTCTTCTACAGATCTTTGTTTTCGAGATTTTTACTTTTGAAATTGGGGACTTCTTCGCTGGACACCCTGTATATACATACGTATATATATATATATTGCTAAATATATACATAATACATACATACATATATGCATACAAAAGAGGTAAGCAATGATAAGTCCTACGTTAAAAACCCGCGGTAGTTTCGTTAGAAGAGACTACCTGAAATTTTTTTTTTCAGATCCTTTTTATATGTTTGTTGCTTTTAATGTTTACAGAAGACATCGTGAAATCGTCGGTTTTGTCCCGGACTCATGAGATAAGTTGTATTATTTTACAACATAATTTAATGCTCTTTAATTTTTGTATTTAATTATTTTTTATAAAAGCAATATTTTTAAAGATATTTCCAAAAAACCAAAAAAGTGTACACATTTTCCAAGATGGCGGTGAAAGCTCAAGTCTGACCGGTGGGGACTTTTAGTATGTTCATTAGCATGCCTAAACAAACATCTCCACCAAATTTCAAAACTTTCATATTTTTTTTAGCCATTCGTCAAAATCGGGTCTATTTTGACTGGGGTAGTAGAATAATACATAAACTATATTATATAAAAATCTACCGGTGGCCAGACATGTTTTTTAAGGAATACGAAGCACATTCATAAACACCACTAATATTGATAGGTGTTTCCATTATTTTGATAACCACCTGTGTATATATATACATACATACATACGTACATATATATATATATATATATATATATATATATATATATATACTAGCATTATTGCCCGGCGATGCCCGGGTAGATATATAGATATAAAAATTTTGATGCATTCCATCAAAAAAATACTGTGCTGCAACCCCCCCCCCCTCTTCAAGTTCATATGGCCAGACAGAATGCGCTTAGCGCGTTTCTACTGAAATGATATACAAACAATAAGAAAGAAAGAAACTTTGAGCCTGCGGACCTTCGTCTGATTATACGTCTGATTTTATTGAGAATTAATAACACAGTGTTGCATGATTCGCACGTTTGGATTGAATAAGTTTACTGTTTAATTAGATTTAATTAGATTTGTTTGATCCACTGTTTAATTAGAAATAAGTTTTATAATTTACATTTGCCTTTATTATTTATTTTTCCCTTAAAAGCTCAGTTTGTTCCACAACACCCAAGAGACGCACTTTTTTCCACATCACCCAAGAGGTAAAGTGAAAGATGCCCCTTTTATTTATTCAAAGTAAGGCGCGATTTCACATGAAGCCTATTTTCCTTACTTTGGTGATTCGGTTTTTTATTGTCGACAGGCCAAAAACCGCATCGGTTTTTAATTTTCCTAAGGCCAAAAACCGTAGAAAAAGCAAATTGTAAATCGGTTCAAGCGATGAGAAAAACTGCAAGTAACAAAGGACAAAAAGCAGAGCCGGGAAAGTTGTGTTAAAACATACTAATTTGAACTGCATCCTTAAAAAACTCCCATCTCAGTTAGTCTAGTGGTTAAATTTTATCTTTTACCGTATTTTAATATTTCTTTTGTTAATTTATTTCGTTGTTATGCACGTAACGCAAAATTAATTTAAAGTATCACAAAAAGAAAAGAAACCACCGGATCAGCATTTCATAAATTAAATTCTAAAAATTAATCTTTAAAAATTCACCAAAAATCAGAAAAGGGAGGTAACGATTCGAAAAAGATTTCGTTTTAAAGGAATTTTTATGATCTTTCTCATGATATAAATTTTATAACCCTCGGATTATCATTTTAAATGCAAACTTAAAAAAATTAGAAAAAAAGCTTAAAAATTTAATTTTAAAAAATCGAAGAAGAAATTTTTCAAAAATCTTTCTCAGTTCACCCCTCCAGTATAATGCAAAATTTCAGCTCTTTATGTCCAACGGTTTGGACTGTGCGTTATCTGTCAGTTAGTTAGTCAGTTAGGCAAGGCCATGAAAGTTTATTACCATGAAGCTCTCACACCCGCGCACCCCTCTTCTCCCGCGCGGGGGAAGAGGGATAGGTTCGGATTTCACTGAACGTCTGTATCCACAGGGGGTCTCGCACCTCTTACGGGCACAAAAAATCATTGAATAATTAATTTTACAAAAACTAATTGAGCCCCAAACTTCGTTTTTGCTGATTTAAGTTACTCGGGTCCTAAACATTAACTGTGCCGAATTTGGTCCCGGTGGGTGAAACAGTCTATGATTCTATAGCGGACAAACAAACAGACAAGCTCTTATATATATATATATATATATATATACATAATTTCCCGCTTTAAAGAGGGAATCGGAAAAATGGGCCCCGTAAGCTAAAGGTTAATAAAACAAAACTCTTTATACCATGTTTTTATTAACTTGCTTTCTTGTGTGTTTGTCCAGTACAAATCTTGCAATCGATTTTTAACTAACTTCCCGACTAGCTAGACATTTGAAACTTTTAGAATAGCTCAGAACACGATCACAATGCATTTTTTTAATACTTTTAGCCATCTTTAAGCAGAATTAAATTAGTTTTCAGTTACTTTCAGTTAATTTTGTTTTGTAGACTGGTGCAGCCATCTATCGACCGGAATGGGAACGAAAAGTTAAATGCAAGTTAACTTCCAATTAACTTCATTTTCTTTTAAGTTGATGGGATAATTCATCAAAAAAAATTTTAAAAAGTATTTATTAATACATAGAATTGTCAAGTTTATACGATTCAACAGAAAATTTAAAAACATGGTGTATAAAAAGTTCTTTTTATCTTGTAATTATTAGAGATTCCCATTGTAGTCCTTTAGTGTAGTTTTGTACTGGATCCCATGGCTATTTTTGAAACTGTCCTGTTCTAGTGTTTATTACTTATATCTTTCAATAAACGGATAAAACCAGCAGCAAAGCAAGTATTTATTTGAATTTGAATTTAACATGTTCCTGAAATTTATTCCATCTTAATTTAATACTTAAAATAATCGAAAAAAAGTAAAATTCTAATAAGGGTGTCCCAGGTTTCTAATCTCATTCCCAAGGGTGCCGCAAACCTAAAAAGGTTGGGATTCCCTGTTTCGCGCCGAGAATAAAACGAAAAAGTACTAGTTTTTACAATTTAGTCTCCTTACTCTCTTACTCTTGTTATCACACGACCTTGGGCAACTAGAAGTCAGTTAGGCTGAAGAAAATACGCTATTCTCTATAAACTGTATACTAACATATTTCTCTTGTATTTTGAATGGACTTCCTAGTATCTCTCTACACTTTCTTTTGTTCTTAAAATACCTATGACGTGCTATGATAGCAAACATCGTTGTAGCTTTTGCAAATATCGAGTCTCTGTGAGCAATCTTTGTGTGATCGTGAAGAATTAATTACCTGACTTAATATAAAAAACTGCTTTTGAAATTGGTACACATCAGATAAACAAAGAGTCTCTTCATGGCGCATGAGTACCATCTAGAGATAACCATTACTCCGTTACTGCCTTTATTTACACTCTGCACTTACTAACACTAATCAAACATTTGAAGAGATAAGCTAATCAGTTCAACGATGTATCATTTACAGATTGGGTACAATCATCAGATTTCTTTTAAAAAATTAGGAAATTTTTAACAAATTCTAAAGGGACAGTATCATTTATTTTACTGAGGTGGATTTATACTTATAAAAAGATTTATTTTAAATCTGGGTAAATGTAAAGAAGTGGGTACCCCTTGTAGTCGTTTGGCAAAGTTTTCAAAATTCGCCAAAATCACACTAAAAGACGACGGTAACTGAAACATTTTTTTTTTTCAATTTGGCAGGCACTTTTTTACGGTAGGTACTTCTTCTGACAGGTAACAGTAACATATCGGACACTAAAATTACATGTATATACAGAATATAGGCCAGTTTTAAGCAATTTAAATGGCATAAATATTTCAGAATAAATCATAAATTACATTAATTCCTCATAATTGAAACTAAAGAAAAGGATGTTATAACTCAAACAAAACGAAACAAGCGCTAATAATAAAAATAATCAGTTGAAGGATAATTTTCGGCTGGAAATAATAAGTTCTTCACGTCTACTGAAGAAAAATCTGTTGAATAGAAACCTGTTATCTATATATATAAAACAGTTCCGTAACTGACTGACTGACATATAAGGCACAGACCAAACCACTGGACTTAAAGGCTGAAATTTTGCACGTCAATTCTTCTTATAGTGTAGGGGTGCCCTAAGAAAATTTTTTGAAAAATTCTTCTTAGATTTTTAAAATGAATTTTTAAGCTGTTTTTGTAACATTCTTGAAAGTTTGCATTTAAAATAATAATCTGAGGGTTATAAAATTTATATCACGAGAAAGATCATAAAAATTCTTTTAAGATGAAATCTTTTTCGAATCTTTACCTCCATTTTCTGATTTTTGATTAATTTTTAAAGATTAATTTTTAGAATTTAATTTATTAAATGCTGATCACGTGGTTTCTTTTCTTTTTGTGATACTTTAAACTAATTTTGCGTTACGTGCATAACAACGAAATAGACAAAAATATTTTTTTTACTTGCTAATGCGGCAGACGATTGGACATTATCCAAAAAATATTAAAATACAGTAAAAGAAATGTTCTTCAAACTGTACTATATCAACTGTACTATATTCTTTAGTATGTTCTATTAGATTTAATTTGAATATTTTCTTCTATATTATTTTGTCTATAAAAATATCCGTTGCGATTTTTTTATAAATATATATATAATTTTTTTTGGCATTAATTGTATACATTGACCGTTGTATTTAATTTAAATGTACTCCGTAACGAAGCACGGATATTCAGCTAGTTCATTTATAAGATTGACCGGAGATCATATAAGATAACAATAAGTTTAGTGCATTTATCGCACACGTTAAAAGGGGTACCTACTTCTTTACAAAAGTCTAATTGAAGAATTCTAATTTAAGAGCTGTAACAGTTCCTAATCGAAGAGTTTAGTTGAAGAACTGCTTAATTCTTCACAGAAACCTAATTTTAGCGTGATTTTGGCAAATTTTGAAACCTTCGCCAAACCACGCCAAGGGGTATCAATTTCTTTACATTAACCAAAATCGGTTATGATGACCTTTGATATTAACCTATATTTATAAACTAACATGGGTAATGTGTGATCTAATAATATATATAAATACACGTTTTCGGAGGAACCAGCATTGGGTGACTAAATTACAGCCAGGGCAGTTTTTAAATATCACATTGCAATACTAATAAAGGACACGAAATTCTGTCGGTGCTGGCAGCTCTATGCCTAATTCAATCAGAGATTATTAACATACTGCTGGCGCGGGCTGTTTCAGATTTACCGACACCTTCCGTTGTAAGTTGAGTATCGTAAATGTGTTGAAGTAAAGAATTTCAGAATTTTGGAGACGTGGGTCAAAACTTTCCGAGGCACAGTAAAAATTCAAAAATTCATTCATGATAGAGACATATAAACATTGCGAACGTACAAGAACTTTAATTTTTGCAATGTCTGATTAGAATACACAGTACACATGATGCTTGTCAGAAACGCAAACGAAAGAACGGTTTGCTGTTAGTTAAAGTTTTCTAAAAGAGTCTTTTCACGAAAAGAAACAGGTTAAAGTCTTTTACTAACAGCAAGCCATTCTCATATTTTGCCACTAAAATTGTCAGGTGGTCATAATAAATTGGCCCCTCAGTGTATAATAGTATGCCAATATTTGATAATAACTTTTATAACAATGGTTTGCCTTTAAAATAAGCTTAAAACAAATTTTTTTAAAATCGTCAAAATAAAATTTAATGACACGATATCAAATCAAAATCAACAAATTTACGGATTCTTACGAGGAATTGAAGATCCACACTTTACCTCCTATTCTCCTACCTTCTCAAAACATTTTGTTAAGAATAAAGGATGGAAAATTTTGTTAGCGCAATGTTCAGCTTAGTACTATGATTAAGGGATAGTAGACAGACTGACTGTGAAGGCAAGAGATGTAACTAGAGCTCACAAGCAGTACAGCTTTGATGAGGAACTCGGCAAAAGAAAGTAACTGGCGTCGAGCGCCAACTTAACACTGTATATAGAACGGTAACGCCCGCTGACATTTGATAATTTGGGGTCACATAGTCTTACTTTTTCACTGAAGGTGCAATTGAACATCATGTCACATTTAATTTTATTTCTCATTCCCTATAAAACTTAAATGCATGAAATTTCTGTCACTGACAACTTAGTATATGTTCTATGTAGCATAATTATTTCAATATTCTACAACTGGTATTTTAATTAATTTTTAATTTTTAATTTTGATGAAAATTTTAAAATTGTGTTTTGGCTTGGATCCATTGCGCGCAAGAGTGTAGCAAAACTATTGGTTCTAGAGTCTCAAATAATATTTATAATGATGTAAAACTAGTGTATATTTAACCTATACTCCATTTTTAAGCAATTAAAAGCTAAAAATTATTTAAAATTAACATGTTTTCAAAAAAAAATTTCTTTTTTTTCAAAATTTTGTAATTTTAATTTAAATTAAAAAATTAAGCTTTTAATTACTTAAAAATGGAGTATACGTTAAATATACATTAGTTTTACTTCATTATCAATATTATTTGGAACTCTAGAACCAATAGTTTTGCTACAGTCTTGCGCGCAATGGATGTAAGACAAAACGCAATTTAAAAATTTTCATCAAAATTAAAAATTAAAAAAAACACTAGTTGTAGATTATTGAAAGAATTATGCTACATAGAACCTGTATTAAGTTGTCAGTGGCAAATATTTCATGTATTTATGTTTTATAGGGAATGAGAAGTAAAATTAAATGTGACATGATGCTCAATTGCACTATCAGTGAAAAATTAAGACTCTTAAAATTACTACTTTGCATTTCTAAAATAGGTACAGAAAATTCCCCATAGTTACAAATTAAAGTTGGGAGAAATGTTTGGGAAATTAAGGTTTATTTTAGATGATGTTCTTTGTATTTCAATGGGAACAGAAAAAGAAGTGTCAATTGAAAATACGGCTGTGTATGTTCAAAAGAAGTTGCAAGCCGCCTATTTTATTTTTCAACTTTAGGAAATTTTAAAAATCCTTTAAAATAAATAAATCAATGATTATTCATTAATAAGTTGATAATAATTAATTAATAAATCAGTCATTACTATTTTTAGTTAATTATATTTAAAATTTGGTTTGTCGTTTTTGATTTAAAAATATATATCTAATTTAACGTTAGCTGTTTTTCAATATAAAAAATCTTTTTGTTTTTAAAAATGAGAATCTATTTAAACAGCTCACGTAAATTCTAGTTCTCCAGGAAAAAAGTTTTGAAAATTTACGCTTGCATGGTAATGCTGTCATCCTCTTGCATTCATTATTTTCTGTACACATGACGTAAATAGATACCTTACGATTCTCTCTTTTAAAACCCGATCTCGGGGTCAAAATATTCTGTCATGACAGGTTGTAATTTGTTTAGACTTGAATTAAAGGCGCATTACATACTTGTTCTAAGACTTTAAAACAACCGCTTTTTCCTCTGGTATTATACTTGACATCACTGCGTCTATTTAGAGAAAAAGATTAAGCGAGGTTAAACAAAAACGTGCAAATTAAGAAAAAAAAAAGAACCGAAAATGTTAAAGGCACCTCTGGAAACAAATTTGTTCTGGACACTTGGGTGACTCCAGTAATTTATCATAAGATATTTAAAGAAATATTCTGCTTTAGGTGACTAGATGTTCCTTAATCTAAATGGGGCTAGTATCGAATTTAGCCATATTTCCTATAACTGTTTTGTATTCGAGTTTGTTTAGTGATGTCCCCCTAGGTCGATAACTTATCGTAAAACTTCCGTATTATCTTCCGATAGCTTTGCTTCCTTTTACTTTTGCATGTACAACAAAAAGGTTTTCGAAAATAAAATTTCTGCGTAAGTTCAGATAGTAAGAGAGTTGTTTAAAATATAAACTTTAATTCAGGTATATTTTGGTTTGCGGTAGATTATGCATATTCTTTAGGGCATGTGACAAATTTAGTCTTTTATCTTATTGTCCCGAATGTTTGAAAACTTTAGAAATAGAACAAGTATATCTATCTATATATATATAATGAAGAAAGAAATGTAATCTGCGTATCACAGTTACTTTATGTAGTTTCAAAGATCACCAGATCAATAATTCTAGAGAATAAACAGTTTTCCTCATAGTTTCCCAAGCAAAACAAGATCGTTGGGAAATTGTTGGGCAAACGAATTTAGCATAGTTAGCCAACAGTTGGATTTTGCCATTAGGGTTATGTTGAAACATAGGTTGGCATTTTAGATCACCAAACTGATGGCTCTCGGTTGGTCTAACCGTTGGCAGAGAAGTTCAGCTTTCATTTCCAGGTGGGACAACGACATTTTGTAATTGTTAGCCCAACAGCAATTATTTGTAGTTGGGAGAACAACATTTTATAATTCTTGACCCAGCATAAACATTTTGCTATATCTTTCTGGAAGTTCTGCCAATGGTACCAACTGAGAGCCAACCGTTTGGTGATCTAAAATGCCAACCTATGTTTCAACATAACCATTCAAGATGTAACGATAATTTGCTTTTGGGCCAACGATGTGTGTTACTTGGGTTATTTTACTTTAGGGAAATTATGTTAAACTTTTAGGCCTAATAACTAATTTAGCTCTTGTTCTCCAATAGCTGATAAGTTCTAACGAGTTGCCTTTTATGCTTGTAAGTTTTAAATTCTTAACTGCATTCTCTTTCGAGATCTTTGTTTCCTAATAAAGTTTAAGAAAAAGTGATTGTGTGGGAGAGGAAGAATGCATGTTACTCGTCGAAACTGTTGTACAATAATAGAAATTCCAAAATCTATTATTCTGAAAAATAAAACGTTTTGATGAATATATTTTGATTTTGGTCACATTATGGTAAACTTTTAGGGGCAGTCATGGATCCATCTGTTTTTCTTAAATGAGTGAGACGCTTTTTGAAGTTTCCCATCAGATCAATAGAAGGATAATTTAACTGAATTTTCCGTGCCAAGATCTCTGCTGCTGAGATTTCAGACCATCCTCTTAAGCAGGCTATCATAAACGGGAAAAGTGAATGGGCGACATACAATAAGAAAGTCTAAAGATAATTGGATGACTGTTCATTCGGAAGTTTGAACAAAACTACGAACTTAAACAATTTTTCTAGTGCAAAGTTTTGGGGCTGCAATCTAAGAGAAAATTCACAAATACATTTTTTTTCCGTGAAAGAAATTAAATGAAATTTGAAAAAAATATTTGTACTATTATTATTTTTCCAATGCGGCATGCAATTGCCACTTTTTGACATTAGCGCAAAAACACCGCGAAATCTTGTTGGCTACTTTATTGCAGGAGTACCATTTAGGTGAGCCAACATTGCTCCCCATGAGGGAAAAACAAGGTAACGTCTAAGCCTTAATCGGGATACGAAACTAGGTATGAAATGATATCAGTAAGGTATCAATACTTTTACTTGGTACTTGAATCGAAAGAAAGTATCCTTACCTACTTGGTATCAGGACTAAAGTATCGATACTTACTCATATATACCTGTAGATACTTTTTTAAGACCAAGAATTCTTGTCCTTATTATTAATTTCCTTGCAATTTCAATGAATCTGTATTGAACAGAACGCCTCTGTAGTCTACTCGTCTAAGTGCATGGCTATGGATCCTGAGGCACCTGGTTCTATCACCGGCTGGGCCAATGAGAACTGTCCTTTTTTCTGGGTGCTTAGTTTGGGTAAGAGTAACTTAAGACATTTCTTACAATAAGCTGTTTTTCCATCTATTTTTCTAATATAAATCCAAGCTACAGACTGTGGCGGAGACATTTGTAACGTTTATATGGTAGGTACACACAAAAGAAAAACAAGTAAAAAAGCGTCATGCAGCAAAAATGTCAGCAATGAACAATCTGAACAGAAATGCGTCTTCTTCCCAGTGCTGCCAGATACTTTGCTTGCATTCCCGCTAGATGGCACTCTAAAACCCGCTAGTTTTAAACCGACAAATCTGGCACCATTCACGAAATACAAACAAAACTTTGATAAATGTGATTCGTTTCTGTTAAGGCTTTGATGAAAGTTCAAGCTCAATTGTCAGCATTGATTTTCGGTCATTATTCATTCGATACGAGTACTTTTTTCAGATACCTTCTCAGTACTCGGCTAGAAAGTATCGATACCAAAAGTACTTGGTATCGAAACAAAAGTATTGAGTATTTACTCGTATCTATAGGTATCGATTCATCCCTTTTTGGACCACGGCCCATTGCGTGGAAGCTCACCACTATACGATGTGGGCAGCATATACTTTTACTATAGTAATCCATATTGTATGTTTTTTTCTGACCTTAAAATAACGCAAACATTGAAAAATACGTGAGAACGAACTCTACTAGGAGTTGACAGTGAAACAACTCAATGAAAACTAGTTTTTATTATTATGGGAATCCTGATATCTCCAGGGCTCAGTGATGTGTGAATCGAGAGAAAAGTGTAATGTTATTACACTTTTCTCGCAGAGTTCTGTCAGCCGCGTCTTGGATTTGATTCCTGATTGTGCAAAGATCCATTCAGGATAACACTGGGCTCAAATGGAAAACGGTCACATTAGATCCGCACTCAAAAGTCATTTCAATGTGGTAAGTGTTGTTAGAGAAAGGAGGGGCTGAACTGTTGGAGAGTTGACACTTGGCAGCTTCAAAATAGCTTCTAAAGCTGTGTATCTAAGCAGGTTGATCTAGTATTGTGTTCGCGAAATTACAATCAAGCTAGATCAAATGTGATGTGTTTTGTGTTTATCTTATGCAGTGCTTTTTTATAAAAAAAATCGGTGGGTATACCCGTGTTTTCTCAAATAAAGGTGTGTATTTTCCGTAACGTGTTTGCAACTTCAAAATAAATTTATGGTTTAGGAAGATGTTAAAGGTCCTTTTTTTACATTTTGGAACTTATTGAAGAAATTTGATAAAATAAAATAATAAATCTGTTAATTCTAATTCTATTTATTGATTCAGAAAACTAAACAAAATTCAAAATAATTTATTTAGTGAATATTAAAAATTTGCAAAAATTTTACATTAAACTCCAAATCTGACTCATGCTGAAATGAAGTTCAATGTCTCGATTTTTTTGTGTCTATTGCTGAATGATGTCCAAAAAGAAACCAAGATTCTACACATTTTGTTGGATTGAACAGATTTAGAGGAGGCCCAACAATTTTGATGAACATCGCTACCGATGTTGCTTTAGTCAATAATGAAGTTCTTAAAGGGGTTACAGTAAGGTTCATCTGGGAAAAATCCCTTTCACATTCACTTGAGGACATCGGAATCATATCGAGATGGTGTATTAAATGAAATAATCCATCTGGAAATATTTTTTTCCTCCATGTATTCTCGGAAACTCTGTATCATCTCCCTTTCATTCAAACGAAATCTTCTTGATAAATTACTTATTTATGCCTCCCCAAATGTAAAAGGATTCTGAACTTCTTTTGGCCACCGTTTTGGATCTAGCACCCAGACACATTTAGGTAAATCAGTTTCTTCATCATCCAGTAATTTATTTTCTATAGATGTTTTCAGATTTTCATAAAATGAAATATTGGTGGGTCCTCCTTTCTATCGTTCTTGTATATGGGAACCTCCAGGAAGATGAGATATTCTCTCGCTCACTGCATTCTGACGACTTTTCCCGCTACCCCGTTACACTGCACGTCCCTCAGATAGGATTCCTAAGGGTTGATGCCCTTGCAACCATATTGCCATCTAGGAGACCACGGTAACATCTTTGCTTATCTATGTCATACGCCGTTGCACCGTTGCCTTGTTTCTTTTTCGCGGAAAATCTTTATCTGTACATGAAAACAGAGATTGAACCCCAGAAAAATAAATACTGATTTACGAGAATTTGTTCCAGGGGAACTAAAAACTCGCAATTAAAAAAAATTCTTTTTGTTACAATTGATTCGTAAGTTTCTTAAAATTTCGGTTAAGTTAAACCAAAATAATACTTAAAAATGGTGGGGTTACGCCGTATCCCCGCATACTCCCAGAAAAAAAAGCCCTACTCTTATATATTAACATAGAATAGATTGCAACAAAAAATGCACGAATATCTTCCGGTAGTATCTATTTCAGCTTAATAAATCATACTGAACGAACAAAATCTCTTTTAAATACACATAACAAAAAATGTGTTTCTCTGTAAAGTAGTAACAGCAAAAGTGTATGCTAGGTTCTCATGGCTCTGCTACATTTAGATCCGGAATTTATTTTATTTTTCCCCAAGCTTTTTTCAAAACATTTATATACAAAGAAAAATTCAAAAATTCCTAATGGCATTAAAATTGTAAAAGTCAAAATTTAAAACTAACTATGCAAAATATAAATTTAATTAAAAGAATTGCTATTTTGAAATACTCAATTTCAGGTTTAAATCTTTCTGGAAAACTTCTTATTTTGTTCTATCAAATTTTGTTCATTAAACCTCTCTTAAACCCAGTTTCAGAAGGGGGATCCATTAACATGTAATGCTTAGCACTGCTTGATCTTGAAAAATAAAACTAAATTTTGTTAAGGCTCTGAAACAGAGACTTTAATATGAATTTATATATGCAAGTTATTAAAGCAGTAATTTATTGTTCATCGAATGGTGTTAATTTTGAAATTTGTAAGCTGTTCTTATGACCGGAAGCGTATGGTAGTGTTCTAAAAATTTTTTCTAACTTGGGGTGTAAATACTCGTTTATCCGGCTCTCGTTGATCCGGATCTCTAGATATTCCGGATCAGATTTGCAGACATTATTTTTATTTAATGTTCACATACGATAATAATATTTAACTATGATAGCAAGAGCGTAACCACAAGTAAGCCAAATATTCGCTTTTTAGTTTGATTCAATGTACTGTCCTGCATAGATTGTACAATAAATTATGGTCATAAAATGCTTTTTGTTGAGTTTAAGAAAGCTTTACTAGAGTGTCACAGGGCGTTGATGTGGATTGACTCAGAAAAGTTATTTTTAGCATGTTTTTATTAACTTGCTTTCTTGTTTGTGTGTTTGTTTGCGTCTGTGTTTGTCCAGTACAAATCTTGCAATCGATTTTTAACTAACTTCCCGACTAGCTAGACATTTGAAACTTATAGAATAGCTCAGAACACGATGACAATGCATTTTTAAATACTTTTAGCCATCTTTAAGCAGAATTAAATTAATTTTCAGTTATTTTCAGTTAATTTTGTTTTGTAGACTGGTGCAACCATCTATTGGCCGGAACGGGAACGAAACGTTAAATGCAAGTTAACTTCCAATTAACTTCTTTTTCTTTCAAGTTAATGGGATAATTCATCAAAAAAAATTTTAAAAAAGTATTTATTAATACATAGAATTGACAAGTTTATATGTTTCAACAGGAAATTTAAAAACATGGTAGATATAAAAAGTTCTTTTTATCTTGTAATTATTATATTTTTTGAATGTCTTGTAAACAATACTGTGTAATTTTGTTTCAAAACATAGTTTGTTTATCGTAATAAATGGTCTGCTTAGTTAAGGATTTTGCTTATTTAAGGTGTTGCTTATTACCCATATTACCCAGATTATCCTGATTTTCGATTGTCCGGATCGCTTATGGTCCCAGTTAGTCCGGATAAACGAAGTTTTATTGTATCGACATATTTTCTATAATGCACTATATTGCAGGGGGATACTCAAAATATATCCGCTTGCGATCCAGTAAAAATCAATATCAATAGATACAATATTAAAATAACGCTAATGAACAGGGATGTTTTGACAGAACATCCACAATCAGATTTAGATGTTTAAGGACCAAAATTTAAATAAAATGCGTTTATTAATCCATACTCATCCTATTAAAAAAATCATTTTCACGTCAACGGGAATATGGTTCAATTAGCAAATATTTTTTCTTGGCGGCATTAAATAGCTTCTCTTGTATTTGTTGTAATAACGAGAACAATATCACAATAAGTCGATTATATTATGATATTACCTGATAAAATCATATCATATTTATAATCTAGATCACAAAATATGAAAAAGCTTCAGACGCAAAATGTTAAGAAGATGCATAGTAAGGTTTGAAAAAGTTGATATCCAAGCATATATTTTTTCCTGGTGATATGAAGCTGCTTCTATAGTGTACTTTTCGACAAAACATCGACAAATAAGATTCTGAGTATCACTTTCATGAGATTTAAATCGTTTGCCCAAACGATGCCCAAAAAATGTTGCAAATGTTCGAAAAGGGGTTTTTTAATTAATAAATTCACGATGTGAAGCTGCTTTTACTACTCTTATTTTGACAAGCCGTCCGAAAATATGGTTTTTATTTCTATTTTGTGAATCACAATTGACAAAAAGAATGTATTAATTCTGTCCGATACAAACGATAAAAATTTGGGCAGCAAATGACCAATAACAACAACAAAAAAGGGCAAACAAATACGACTCTCTTTTCTCAGTTAGCAACAAATGGGGGAAAAAAATGGGGCTGCATATAATGTGATACATTTAGTGCTTCAGGCTTCCGTTGACTACAAAACTCGTTTCCATAAATCACCTCAAAGATTCTCCCATTCTCTTCATTTGAAGGTCTCATCGGCCAAGCAACCTAATCTGCATCAGAGCTGAGTATCCGAAGAACTAAATAATTACGCATTTTTTTGCTCATGGTCGAATTATACGTCTTCAAGTTTTGCAAGAAATTTGAGCGCTATACCTTTCTTCCTTTGAAGCATATATTCAAGGATTCATATTAATTTGTTGATTTAAAAACACGATATCGTTTCCTCAGATGGCGGTTAATTTAAGAGAGTTGCTTTTTTTCTGTTTTAATGGAATATATAAGTAGTGCCGTGACGTAAGTGAATTAGGCAACGCATTATTCGTAGAACATCCATTTACGTAAACATCTTTGAACGTCAAGGAGGGAGCCAGTTCTGAATGGACTTCAGATATATAGTTCAGTCTCGAGAAAATACGTCTATTTCTCATTCTAACAAATTCTATTTTTAGTGATATTATTATAAACGTTTAAAATAAGTATTTCAAAGCAGTTATTTAGTGCACGAATTTCTTTTACCGTTGGTACATTTTAAACGTCAGCATAGCTTGGGTATACCTCTCGCAGCTAATTGATAGATGACTTTTTATGAATGTTTGAAACAAATACTTCGTGTATATCATAATTAGTTTCTCAATATGAGTAGCTCAATGTCTTTATAAAGTTTTTACAGAAAATTATTGTGTTATTTTGCAATCCAGATATCAGGGATGGCTAACTGGCAGCCCTCGGGCCGCCGTTGTTTTACAATGCGCCCGACTAATTTGAAAATTATCGACAACTTTCTGATTAGCCTGATAGTTTTTATGCTTTTTGTAATGAGCCCATACACCTTTAGGCTAGTTAGAAAATTCGCAACAGTTTGGTCAGACAACCTGGTTTCATCCAGGCCTATTACAATAAGCCCAAAGTAGTAAAGGCTTATTAAAAATGACAGATAAACAGATTGTTACTTAAGTTTAAATGTATGAGTGGAAGAAGTCTGATTCAAAGTCTAAAAGTTTGTCATTTTAATAATTTGTTTATTACAATTATTTAATGATAATGACGGACGCTGTGGCCCAGTTGGCAAGAGCAGCGGGCCAGTGATCTGAACGTCCCTGGTTCGATGCTCGTCGCTGCAACTCCACCGCCGTGTTCACTAATGGTGACCAGGACAAGTAAAACAGGTAGTGGCTGCAATGTCCTCCAAGTTTTCAAATTTACCTCTGGAGGTGTGGGGGTCAAGTGTTCCGGTCTCGTGACTTGACGGTTCAAAATTACGGGACCGGTCATTTAGCCAAGTCGGACTCCGACCATTGTAGTGCTAATTCAAAACAGGAGCCGCCCCTTTCAGCCCGATAGTCTATTAGGACGTGGTGAATGGAACCTCCAACCAGGGGGCATTAGCAACAACATTTAATAATAATATTACAATTGTTTAATAATAATAGTTATTTTTTTTCAAACAATGATGATTGCTGTGTAGTTCTTAAGTGACCTGTTTTTAACATAATGAACTCTTAACTCATGTTCACTTAGGAAGTACTAAAATCTGGAAACAATTAAATATTTTGCGAAAGGAAGTTTTAAAATTCACCCAAATTTACAAGAATTTGGCCTATAATACGATGTCCCACACAACTTTTTAAAAGTTTTGATTACATATGCAGATAAATTACATATGAAGATTTAATGAAAATATTTCACATTCTGTAGAGTTAAAATTAACTGATTTCGAAACACAGCTGGGCGAATACACTGAACTCACGATAATACCACAGCTGATTAATGCCGAAAGACACAGAAAATCTGTAAAGGGCTTCGTATACAGATAAAAATGCACTATTTAGGCTTTTTATAAAATACATACAGGATGTGCGATTTACTGCGGTTATTTAAAACAACAATAAGGCCTATATAGATCTAGAAAAAATCTACTACATTTACAATCCAAATTGGACATAATTTAAGACAATTTCGAATTTTGGTTTTAATCTTTTCCTTTATCATACTGTTTCTAGATTTTTTAGGGGCATTATCTACTCTCCTATCTGAGGAAAGGCTCTATTGGAAAATACTCTGAAATCGTAAACCTTTTTTTTCTTTTTTTGCGAAAAATAGAAAGCTTTAAAACTTTTTTTTTGCAGAATTAACGGCTTCTAAGCGAGAACTTCTCTTATCCCATTCAGCTGACACAAAATCAGAACAGCGATAAAGTTACAGTTACGTTGCTGTTTCATCAAACCATAAATTCCATGACACATTTTTGAATGAAGGAAAGATGCCAAAGGTAATACAAATGTTAAGAATGATTTCTCTTCCCCATCTGAACATCTGCTCTGAAGAAACACTTTAACGTTCGTTTACAATTTACCTTTCATTTCTTCTTTTCCTGTCATGGGATTATTTTCAGTAGATGTTGTCGAGAATGTTTTCTAGGATCAGTCACAGCTGGTGGATAAATAGTTTGCATAAAAAGTAGATAAGTTGCCATTGAGTACCTCAGAGTGTGATATCTGGAGCAATGGTCGGCGTAACCCGTTTTTTATCGAGTTCCTACCTTCTACAGACATTATTTTTAACTAAGTAATAAATCAAAACTGCTTTTGACATTAATTTTTTCTTCTTCTTTTAGTAGTTCTGCATAAGACTTCACCTCTGTCACCCGTTGGTTCACGCTCTTTATGGAAAATTCAAGGTGATTTGAGTATTTAGTCGAACTAAATGAAACATTTAATGAAACATTTTAATCCATTCGTGTAATTCATAAATAAATAATTTGGAATTAATAATTTCGCTTTATTTTTACAATATCATCTTTGTATTTACCAAAGAAAAATTTTGGCGACGTTATTTTCAGTTCTGCCGCCATTTTAAAACTTCACCGTTGTCACCCGTTGGTTCACTCTCTTTATGGAAAATTCATGGTGATTTGAGTATTTAGTCGAATTAAATGAAATTTTTAAAGTCATTATTTTAATGATCCATTCTTGTAATTCATAAATAAAGAATTGGGATTAATAATTTTGTGTTATTTTTACAATATCATCTTTGTATTTACCAAAGAAAATTTTTGGCGACGGTATTTTCAGTTTTGCCGCCATTTTAAAACTTCACCGTTGTCACCCGTTGGTTCACTCTCTTTACAATTAAAATTAAAGAAAATTAAAGGTGATTTGAGTATTTCGTCGAAATAAGTGAAATTTTTAAAGTCATTATTTTAACTAAACATTTTAGTTCTTTCGTTTAATTCATGAATGAAGAAACGGAATTAATAATATCCCGTTATTTTGACAATATCATCTTTGCATTTAGAAAAGAAAATTTTTGGCGACGTTATTTTTAGTTTTGTCGCCATTTTAAAAATTCACCGCTGACACCCATTGGTTCACTCTTTATGGAAAATTCAAGGTGATTTGAGTATTTCGTCGAAATAAATGAAATTTTAAAAGTTATTATTTTAATTAAGCATTTTAATCCATTCGTGTAGTTCATAACTAAATAATTGGAATTAATAATTTCTCGTAATTTTGAAAATATCGTCCTTTATATTTACCAAAGAATATTTTTGGTGACGTTAGTTTCAGTTTTGTCGACATTTTAAAACTTCCCCGCTGTCACCCGTTGGCTCACTCTCTATATGGAATATTCAAGGTAATTTGAGAATTTAGTCGAAATAAATGAAATTTTAAAAGTTATTATTTTAATTAAGCATTTTAATACATTCGTGTAATTCATAACTAAATAATTGGAATTAACAATTTCTCGTTATTTTGACAATATCGTCCTTTGTATTTATCAAAGAATGTTTTTGGCGACGTTATTTTTAATTTTGTCGCCATTTTAAAAATTTACCGCTGTCACCCATTGGTTCACACTTTATGGAAAATTCAAGGTGATTTGAGTATTTCGTCGAAATAAATGAAATTTTAAAAATTATTATTTTAATTAAACATTTTAGTCCATTAATGTAATTCATAAATAAAGAATTGGAATTAACAATATCTGTTTATTTTGACAATATCGTCTTTGTATTTACCAAAGAATATTTTTGGCGACGTTATTTTCAGTTTTATCGTCTTTTTAAAACGTCTGTCACCCGTTGGTTCACTCTTTATGGAAAATCCAAGGTGATTTGAGTATTTCGTCGAGATAAGCGAAGTTTTTTAAGTTATTATTTTAATTAAACATTTTAGTCCATTAATGTAATTCATAAATAAAGAATTGGAATTAATAATAATATCTCGTTACTTTGAGAATATCATATTTGTATTTACCAAAGAATATTTTTGAAGAGGTCATTTTCAGTTTTTTGTCGCCACTTTAAAAAACTCCCTTTAGCCGTGGCTTAGAGTCACATAAAGACAAGTTAGACCAAGTTTGAGCTATTTGTCAGAAATAAAAATTATTTTCATTAAACAGAAGAATTCTATTACTAATCGCCCGATTTTAATGAAACTTATTTTAATTGTGCAAGGCGAATCATATTCTAGCAAAAATGGCGTTTTTGTGCGCCACTTTTGCTTTAATGCATTACAGGCAAACAAAACTCATTTAGTTTTTAAACTCATTACAGTTTTAGCATGTACTAAATCCAACCCGTTGGTCACATACACGTAAGAACAATTCAATTCATTAAGCTAATTTCGATAATGCCTCCAAAGGAAGAATTATTTTGAGGTAACATACAAATACTTCAAAGTATTCGGATATTTAATTTATTGCTCAAAAATGAAAGTTAGTTTTATTTCATTGTTTTTAAAATATAACTTGTCTTATCTTAGTTGAATTTTTGGATGACAGTTTAGTTTGATTTGCTATCTTTAAAAAATACTCAAACATTTTCTTTTATTTTCTCTCGTATAGGCCCACATTATTGAGTGACTTTTTTTTATAAATAACTAGCTGAAAACCCGCACTTCGTTACGGAGTACATTCAAATTAAATACAACGGTCAATATATGCAATTAATAAAAATAAATAAATATATATATAAATTTATAATAAATACGACTATCAATGTATACAATTGATGCAACAGAATATATATATTTATAAAATAATCGTAAGGGATATTTTTATAGACAAAATAATGTAGAAGAAAAAATTCAAATTAAATGTAATAGGACATACTAAAGAATATAGTACAGTTTGAGGAATATAGCTTTTATTGTATTTTAATATTTTTTTTGGATAACGTCCAATCGTCTGCCGCATTAGCAAGAAAAAAAAAACCCATTTTTTTCTTTTTTAGTTGTTATGCACGTGACGATAAATTTATTTAAAGTACCAGAAAAAGAAATCACATGATCAGCATTTAATAAATTAAATTCTAAAAATTAATCTTTAAAAATTCACCAAAATTCAGAAAATGGAGGTAAAGATTCGAAAAAGATCTCATTTTAAAGGAATTTTTATGATCGTTCTCGTGATTTAAATTTTATAACCCTCAAATTATTATTTTAAAGGCAAACTTAAAAAAAGTTACTAAAACAGCTTAAAAATTTAATTTTAAAAAATCTAAGAAGAATTTTTCAAAAATCTTTCTTAGTGCACCCCTACACTATAAGAAGAATCGCCATGCCAAATTTCAGCCCTTTAGGTCCAGCAGTTTCGTCTGTGCGTTGTATGTCAGTGAGTCAGTCAGTTATGGAACTGTTTTATATACAGTAAAAGTCGTTTATAAGAACATCCGGGGGACTTTAAAAACTGGTTCTTATAATCGATAGTTTTTATATCCGATAGATAACTTAAAACTGCTGGAAATACTAAATTCATTGTCACATAATTTCTATTTACACCTGAAACATGACGTTCAAAAAATGGTTAAAAGGGTCATGTTCAATCAAAGGTTCGTGTTTGAAACGCAACGTCCTGTCCGGGGTCATCCTATAAAACATGCCCGTTTCATCAGTGTTGAAGATTTCATGGTCTTCATAGCCTTCTCTTAACGTGGTCCAAACGGCTTTACGCCAGTTATCAGAAACTCCTGGTGTCACGGCCTTCAATTCTCAACTGATTCTCCCGAACACAATGGAATGCCCCTCAAAAAATCTCTGGATCCACAAAGTTGAACAAACAAAATCATATTTTTTAAAGAGCTTTGCAAATTCATTAGCTTTCGCTTGCAAAATCGCTCCGCTAAGGGGAATGTTGGCACTCCTTTGAATCTTAAAATATTGCAAAACATCTTCTATGTCAGCATGTGGACTTTTTCGAAGTTTCTTAATATTAGTCTGATCTTTTTCAAATTCTTCTTTTAATTTTTCTCTATTATTAAATATATTTGAAATCGTGGCATGACTAACCATTAATTCGTTGGCTAATGCTCCATTTTTTTCACCGTTTTCTAAACTGGAAATTCCGTTCACAATTAAGATGTTCTTATAAGCGATATATTTTTCCAGAAGCCAATTAATTTTAAGTCACTAAAAGCGATATGTTCTTATTAACGATGTTATTATAACCGGATTTTGTATCCATCATTACACATGAGAATTGGCCGGGAACTAATAATTCCGTTCTTTTAAGCGATATGTTTTTATAACCGGTGTTCTTATAAGCAATTTTTACTGTATATAGATATATTTCTACTTAAAGCTACTGTATACTAACCCTATTGGATTCACTCAACTAAATGTTAGACTATTTAGAAAATTTGTCTACTATTTATAGCTACATAAATGCTAATAATCCAATAAAAATGGTATTTTCAGAAGGCCTGAACTTTTATGCACTTTGCAACAGGATTCATTTTATAAATTTAGTCCACCAAAGGAATTTAGGAGCGTTTAATACATACTATACCAGATTTCCCCCCCCGAATAATTTAAATTTTAAAATATTGTTTGCATTTTTTTTAAAACGAAAAATGCCCCAAGGTGTAAAATTCCTTTCTTTATTACGGAATTACAATTAAAAAAAAATCTTTCAATCTAAATTGGCAATCTTTGGACACATTTTCTCTATAGGTTAACTTTGAGGTGAGTGAATCCAATAGGATTAGTACACAGCAGCCTTAAATAGATGATAACCCCGTCCACCGATTTGATATTACATAAACAAACAACGACGCTCAAAATTCAACCATTTGTCACCAGAACTTAACCTTTAGCTTAGGGGGCCCATTTTTCCGATTCCTTCCTTAGAGCGGAAAATGTCATACCTCCTTTGTAAGTATGGCTATTAAGGGGGTTATATATATATATATATATATATATATATACATATATATATAGAGAGATATATATGTATATATATATATATATATATATATATACATATACATATATATAGAGAGATATATATATGTATATATATATATATATATATATATATATATATGACTACATGTATATATATATATATATATATATATGTATATATATATATATATATATATATATATATATATATATATATATATATATATATATATATATATATGTATATATATATATATATATATATATATATATATTCATACTTGGGCCCGTATTCTTGGGTTACATGCTATCATACCCCGTAAGGAAAAGGTTAATGATTAAAAACTATGAAACGTGCTTAAAAATAGTTGTCGCTTCCGTTTCTGATTTTATCATTTTTTGAGCTGATTTTGTCAGTCTTTCCTTTAATCATTCGCCAAAAATTACAGCAAACCTGAAAAACTGAAGCCAATAGAAATTGTCTCTTTTAAAAAAGTACTTATATGGCGGTAACCCCTGCCTCGAGTTTTACAAAACTAGTTTAAATGTTTCTACTTTTCTCAGGATACCTAACCTTGTAAATATGGCACTACTATATGCCGGGACAACAAATGATCTTGGTCGAAATCACTTTATTTTTCTTTTGGCAGCTGTATACCGACCACACTATTACTTAAGTTCACTTAAATTATTTTTTTTCCTTTCTTAATAACACCTTGAGGACCGGCCGTTTATGCAAATCCAACCGTTGTTCCCGACGTGTACTGTTACAAAACGCTCTTAATTTTTTTCCTTTATGTTTAGGAAAGTACGTGACTTGCGTAAATATCGTAAATAAAATGTTTAGATTTATTTAGAGAAAATTTGTTGAAAATATTGATTGTACAAAATGTTCAAGTTTTTTTTTATTAAAATCTTGTTGAAAATTATAATTATTCGGATTATTATTATCAGGATTCTTATATGGAACAAGTGTATACAAACTGTTACAAAAAGAATTTTGGTGCGAGAAAAGTTGTACGTTGACTATACAATATAATTTATATCACTGCATCTCAGTCTGTTAAGCCTTTCCCCTGACATCTCTGTTTACCTTTTAGTTTTCTATTGGGGTTTTATACACAGTCTTTGCTTTTGTGTTTTACTGTTAAACTTTAAGTGCTTTTTACCTATTTGTACATTGCCGTTCATATACTTTATCAGTTTTATACATCAACATTTTTATCACCTTTATATATAACTTTTCACACATCATATTTTTCTCACCTTTACACATCATTGCTTTTATCACCACTCTATATCAATTTTTTATCACCGCTGCACGTCATTAAGTATTGAAAAGCACAGATTCTAAATCTTTAATTTCCACTGTTGGTTCGCGTCTGACACTTTTATACGAGGGTAACACTGAAATTTTTGAGACATGGGCAGACAATATTCCCCGTCCCCCCAAAAAAGGAAAAAAATTGGTCGTTTATTTAAATTTGAACACTTTTATGTCCGCGGACGATAATTTGTGGCAACAATTGCAATTTATCTATCGTAGAATAAATTTTGAGAGAAGAGAAAATGGAATTGACGCGAGAGCATCATCGAGCTATGATTTTCTATGATTTTAAATTGGGACTAAATCTAGATGAATGCCTTTAACGTCTACATTTAGCATATGGAACTGAAAATCCATCTCAGGCCACTGTATCCAGATGGTTTCCAGAATTTAGAAGAGGTCGAAATTATCTCCTGGATGAAGATCACACGGGAAGACCTTTGTAAGCTGTAGTCCCAGAAAAAGTGTCGGCAGTACGAAAAATGTCAATCGATTACTCTCACAGCACGTTGTTATGCACGTGACGATATATTAATTTAAAGTACCAGAAAAAGAAACCACGTAATCAGCATTTAAAAAATTAAATTCTGAAAATTAATATTTAAAAAATCATCAAAAATCATCAGAAAATGGAGGAAAATGGAGGTTTAAGATGTGAAAAAGATTTTATCTTAAAGGAATTTTTATGATCTTTCTCCTGTTATAAATTTTATAACCCTCAGATTATTATTTTAAATGCAAACTTAAAAGAAAGTTACAAAAACAGCTTAAAAGTTTAATTTAAAAATATCTAAGAAGAATTTTTCAAAAATCTTTCTAAGTGCACCTTTACACTATAAGAAAAATCGCCATGCAAAATTTTAGCCCTTTATGTCCAGTGGTATGGTCTGTGCGTCATCTGTCAGTCAGTCACTCTGTCAATCAGTTAGTCTGTCAGTTACGGAACTGTTTTATCTATATATATAAAACAGTTCCGTAACTGACTCACTGACTGACATACAACGCACAGACCAAACTGCTCGACCTAAAGGTCTGAAATTTTGCATGGTGATTCTTCTTATGGTGTAGGGGTGCACTAAGAAAGATTTTTGAAAAATTCTTCTTAGATTTTTTAAAATTAAATTTTTAAGCTGTTTTAGTAACTTTTTTTAAGTTTGCCTTTAAAATAATAATTTGAGGGTTATAAAATTTATATAACGAGAAAGATCATAAAAATTCCTATAAAAGGAAATCTTTTTCGAATATTTACCTCCATTTTCTGATTTTTAGTGGATTTTTAAAGATTAATTTTTAGAATTGAATTTATTAAATGCTGATCACGTGATTTCTTTTTCTGGTACTTTAAATAAATTTATCGTCACGTGATAACAACGAAAGACAAAAAATATATATTTTTCTTTTTAATGCGGCAGATGATTGGACATTATCCAAAATAATATTAAAATACAGTAAAAGATATGTTCCTCAAACTGTACTATATTAACCGTACTTTATTCTTTAGTATGTCCTATTAGATTTAATTTGAATATTTTCATCTACATTATTTTGTCTTTAAAAATATCCCTTACGATTTATATATATATATATATATATATTTTACATCAATTGTATACATTGATCGTCGTATTTATTATAAATATATACAGTGGAATCTCGATCGATCGTTTTCGGATCCATCGTTTTTCCGTATGTGTCGTTCATTTTATCCAGTCCCAAAGATCATATTGCTTTGTTATGTTTCTGCATCTATCGTTTTCCCGCATTTATCGTTCATTTCAATCGGTCCCTTGAAAAACGATAGATCGAGATTCCACCGTATATTTATTTTTTTGGCATTAATTGCATACATTGACCATTGTATTTAATTTGAATGTACTCCGTAGCGAATTGCGGGTTTTCAGCTTGTGTATATATATATATATATAGAGAGAGAGAGATTGTAAACTAATAGTTATTTCGATTTTGCTTACGTGGTTTTCTATAAAATACAATGCTCAGTTGTTTTCAAAATATTCAAAAGTCCTTCATAAGATCAGGGAGAGATCAGCTTTACAATGCGAAAGAAATAAAACAACGAGCCCTAAAGAATAAAGAAGACTCCGTCAGTATTTGGAAAACAATATCATTTTAGTTTTCACGTTATAAACATCTCCACAAACGGAAATTTTCTCCTTGAGATAAGAATTTCCTCCAGACTAAATTATTACTGCTTTGTGCCGCATGCGAGTACTATCATAACCCCGGCATTCTGGAACGCTCGGAAGACTTTTCTCTCACGTGCCCAACCAAACTCACGTGAACCGAAATTAGCGGGATATATCAATTTATTGTCCGCATCCACGCTTACCATTGTCTTCCAGGGCGTTGCGAAATATCACTTACTGCCGAGTATTTTCCCACAATGAACACTTCTCGCCGGCGCAAAGGGATTATTGACCCAGTATGGAAACAAAACACAAAAGAGAAAATGAATGAATCCGCCGTGAAAAGTGAAGGCGAAAAGGGACGGTTTTACAAATCTTCTCTCTCTCTCATTGTGTGCGCCTCCGTTGTTATAATTTTTGCCTCGATCATTCATTGTTCGAGCGGAAATAAAAGAAATGGTGCAATGGAAGAGGGAATGAAACAATGGCTAACGGAGGGTTGTTTTTATTGTGCCCGTAATGTTTAACAAGTGTCAGATATGTTGCCTTCGGACAGAGAAAAGCACTTGAAAATGTTTTTTTTCTTCTTATGTTGGCAATAAGTTCTGCCTACTTGGGGTTGTTTACAGTGGATGGTTAAGAATAAACAGGGGTCCGTCATTTAAGGGATGGTAGTTTCTTCATTTTACACGAATATTATTTGTTATACACCGAGGCTGAGAGTGTAGGAAAATGGCATGAATTAGCGAAGGCCAAAGTGAGGGTTGAGAAATTGTTAGAGTATCCTTGGTGAAAATATTCGAAAGACAGTTAATATACAATGTACGCGTTTTCGAAAGACTTGCCAGAAATATTGCCATTTTGTACATATGAACTGAATATGTATGCAGTAGGAAACGTAAATGGATCGTCGTTTTGATTAATCTTAAAGTCATACCTTTCATATGTCAACTTGTACTATATAATCGTAGACCTAATGCTATATGCGTTTAAATTTAAAATGAGAGGATGTTTATTTCTTTTATATATATATATATATATATAACACCTAAGAGTCGACGTTGCCCCCCCCCCCCTCTCCCAATCTCTGGCCTGGAGCCGCCACTGACTTGTACTCATGCATTGTGCACTCATCAGACGTACACGGATGCAAATGTCATGCTAAAAATCCTTTCTGCTATAGTGTTTCATTACTTACAATAGTTTATGCTTTACAATAGTTTTTAAGGTTTGTTTTGGTTTGGTTTTGAGCACTACGGTCCATTTTTGCCACACGAGGGCTAGACTGGGACTACTGCTTAAAGCCAATTCCGAACGGTTACAAACGTCCATGCAAAGAGTGGGATTCGAACCCACAGAATTTGGTACCGAATGCCAGCTTCCTAACCATTCGACCATGGTCCAGCTCAATAGTTTCTAAGGACCCGAGGTATCCTAATGGTCACGCGTCGGGCTTGGAACTGGGACTGCTCGGTTCGAATCCCGACGAATGCCGTAAAATACCTTTAAGTCTAGACCGGATATAGGCACATTAAATCAGTAGACCGGAAAGTCCTATGAAGCCAGAGAGGGGGGAAGTAGGTACGGCCACCCCATGCCGCACCCTGAGAGTGCTCGGTCAGAATTGGGGTGGTAACAAGGTTCACCTATACTGTGCCCACATTGAAACCAACAGATGATTCTCGCTGTTCAAGTGCGAATGTCTTCACTGACAAGTCCGCACTGGCAAACAATAACAATTTTTTAAAAATTATTTAATTTCTTTAATCTACAGGATTCCCGATTATCTGGGCCAATTATAGCACAGCTGTGCACGGAAAACCGGTCTTTCATATCATACAAAAAACAAAAAAAAAGTATTCAGATGTTTTAAATGAATTACACATAGTGATTTTGTTACAGTTTAATGAAAACAATTATAGTAAAACATAAATAGATTGATTGCCAGTTTTTCTTTAGACAAAATAGGTAGTGAACACTTCAGAAGTTCTGCAATAAATTAAAAAGGATGGCTAAATGTTTCAAACTAGTTAATAATTCCTCATCATCAGGCCGAGGAGCATTATTGAATATACATTGCAACTAATGAGTTATACATTTTGTGAACTCTAGCATTTTTCTTAACGGTTCGGATATAGCGAACAAACGGATAAAGCGAACAAAACCTTTGGTCCCTTGAAGTTCGTTAGAACGGGGTTCGACTATATATATATATATATATATATATATATACCTATATATATATAGTATATATATATCTGTGTGCAGGAGGTAAAGGGCACCAAGTCCATATTTTAAAAGTAGATTGTTTAACTTAATTCTTTCATATTTTTTTGATAAATTTCAGTGGTGCAAAGCTTTAACTCGAATATATATATATATAGAAGAGAACTTGCCAGAACTTGAAAATGGCACTATGTCCTATCATTGTATCGAGGTATATATATATATATATATATATATATATATATATATATATATATATATTACTTTAATAGTCAGACGCAAACATACTTACAAATAATTATGATGCTAGAACTTTTAGCTCAACTGCTGCTAGCTAAGAATAATATCTTTTTTGATATTGGAAGCGATAAACATTATTACAATCTAATTTATAAAAAAATATGTACATCGGTGATTCTTACATTTATCAGTTTTCGTTTGACTGTGTTGTATTTCTCCATTATTGGGAGATTTCCTGTATATAAATAAAACTAGCTGAATACGCGTGCTTCACGACGAAATATATTACCCGCTTAAAAGTTTTGGTTTTTCAAAAAAATATTTCTTAGCGTGCACCTATGGCTTAAAAGGAACCGCTATTCACAATTTTGGCTTCCTAGGCCTTTTAGAGTTTACAGAAATACAGTGATTTAAAAAAAAATTTTTGAGGGGGCTATCAAGCCTTTTTAAACCCCTTTAAATTTCTATTAAAAATGAAGATTTCTAAGTGTATACACAGGGCTTTAGAGAAACCACCATTCCCAATTTCAGCCTCTTAGGCCTTAATATTTACAGAACTATAGTGATTTTTATTTATTTATTTACTTTTTTTGGGGGGGAGGAGGGGTTAGAACCCTTTAAACTACTTAAAATTTGTATTGTAAAAAAATATTTCTAACTGTGTACTTAGGGCTGAAGAGGAACTACCATTCAAAATCTCAGCTTCTTAGGCTTCATGGTTTCAGAGATACAGTGTGTTCGTTTTACTTGGGGGTTGGTGGAATTGAGCCTTTATTAACCTCCCTTAAAATTCGAATTTTCTAGAAAAGTTTCTTAGCGAGCACATAGGGCCTAAGAGAAACCCCGATACAAAGTTCCAACTTCCTAGGATTTAGTGCCTGTTCACATAGGAGTCCGGTAGAGGAGCGTTAAAGGAAAGATGACGTTGAGACGAAAATAAAACAATCATAGGCGTTAAAAATTTCGTTGCTAATCGTTTGGAGGTTTGTCATTGGTTAAATATATTTCAATACTTTAACTCTCCGCTACCGGACTCCTATGTGAACAGGCCCTTACGGTTCCGGGATGCAGTGATTAGTGTGTGAATTATATTTGCCTTTTAATATATATAGATAAATAATTTAATAAAATAGGTATGTATGTGACATTGAGAGGGAAAATATTTAATGGCTTTAGATGGACATTTCATGAACATGGGAAAATAGGCATGATATTTTGGTAAAAAAAAATCACTTTTTTTCCCCAACAATTTATTTCCTGCTCGCAAAATTAATTTTCAGAAAAACTTGCATAATAAAAATATTGCGTTGAAAATAGGTTCTGGGTGTTACATTTAGTACAGTCAATCTGTACTGGGGTTCACCAAAACATATTCTCAACCTACAGGTCTGCTAGTTATAGTCACGTGCAATAAAATTAAACACCCAAACGCAACATTTAAAGAAGCGAAAGAACTGTTTTCTATTATATGTTACACAGTGTTATATCAGTTGGAAAGTCATCCTACAGATGGCGCTAACAGAAGTTTATTTTTCAAAGTATCCTGTTCATCGACTAGTGGTGATTATACACACATCAAATCCAATTCACTTGGTTACAATAAATATACTAAGTAGACAGTGGGAGGGTCTTTGATAGTCAATGTTGGAAAATATTCTGAAATTAAGTAGTATTGAAAATTAGGTATTTTGCATCAAAAATCGCATTTTCTTTGGAAGAACAATTGGAACACATTTTAAGATCTGGTAAATTTTTTTTCTTTCATTCAAAATGCGTTAAATATATTTTATGAATCTACCAGTTAGTTTCTTTTAAATATGTCATAATTTTTATGATTTTTAGAGTATTCTTTTAAGAATATAACATGAAATTAAACTGAAGTTTGATTTGTTATCTCATACCACTAATTCAGTCAGAAATATTCTCAGAACCCAAACATATAATTTGATTTTATACTTTTGGACCGTTTCCTTCCAGCAAGAAGATCTTGTAATTATAACAGAGAAAAAAAATTCTTTTATATCACCCTATATAATACCCAAGATACAAAATTCTTTCCTAATGACTCAAAATTAAAAAAATAATATGCCAACATTCCGTGGAATTAGTTTAAAATTTAGTAATTTCTTGTATTTTGAAAAAAACACATGCAAGCACACACGCGCGCGCGCGCGCACACACACACACACACACATATATATATATATACGGTGAAACTTATCTATGCGGCCTGTCATGGTTCCGAAAAAAGTGGCCGCCATCAGAAAGAGGTTTCTTCGAAACATTGACTGTGTGTGTCTATGTATATATATATATATATATATATACACATATATATACCTGTATATATATATATACACACACACACGCACACACACACGCACACACACACGCACACACACACACACACACACACACACACACACACACACACACACATATATATATATATATATATATATATATATTCTCTTGATAATAATTTATTTAGCCTTACATTTATCATAATAAATACATTTGTCATTAACTCGACATGAAATATGAATATCCACAATGAAAATTCCGCATCGATTATAGTAAGAAAAGGTACATGTTAATTATTTGGTGTTTTTATTTTTGGCGTTATTACATCAAGTGCTCAGTTTACCTTCTTTCAAATGAAAATACGACTGCGGACTCTTTAATGTAAATAAAAGTCAAATTTATTTGAATATATAATTCCTAATAATAAATCGATATTAATGAAACATGAAGTAATAAAAATCTTAATTTTCTCGTGGTACGAAAGAAATAATTATCTCTCTATACATTTAATACTTGGCATTAATTTGTCAAGAATAAAATTTCCCCTCGAATGATTGCTTCAGGGAAAAAATAAATTAAACACGGTGCCTTAGTGCTTTTATGGAATTTCTTTGTGCTACTTGTATATATATACATATATATATTAATTAGACAAAGTTGTAAGTGAAAAACCAGTATAAGCCATAAACCACTACAGACAGGAACCAAAAACATGAAAAGATAAGTGAAAAATATGAAAAGATTACCTGATCTTCTTACCTTAACATATCATTATGACCACAGCCACAGTGCATAGTAAACTAATACAAGATAATCACTAACAACATAGGTAATATGTAATTTTTATTTAATAATACTCTATTAAGTATTATTTAATTATTAGTTTAGTTAATATATTGTTGAACAAATACTTAATTATACTGCGCATACTGCTGCTTGTTATAATTGTAAGTTCAAAGATATATATATATATATATATATATATATATATATATATATATATATATATATATATATATATATATACACACACACACTGTGCCGTAATTAGCCATTCCTGTGCCCTGGGCAAGAATTTGCATTTGGGTCCATTTATTTATTAGGTTTGGGAAAATAGTAAACAAATACAGCATTTTGGGCCCGCCTTCCAAGTAGGCCCTGTTAGGGTGCCCCTGTTGCCCCTGCCTAGTTACGGCACTGTATATATATATATATATATAGTGAAAAAAATAGCTCTAGGATGCTCTTTAAATAAAAATAAAAAACCTTTTAATAAAAAAGTTTGTACATTCCTTAGCATAATTGAGACGCCAAAAATAATACTTTGAAGCTCCGTAAATATCAGGAATATTTGAGATGTTTATTACGATTCGAAATTAACCTTAACCATTTACTCCAAGCAATTTGTATCAAACGGAATTACAACAGAACAAAAGCAGAAAAAGAAAATTGAACCAGAATGTAAAACAACTCCTTTAATTCCCATGTTTAGAAAAGCTATATATATATTTTTTTCAATCTGGAAACAATAGGAATATTCATTGTCCGTCGCTTGCTGGATACGTATGACTCACTTGAATCGTTCATCCTCTATCGGGCTGACAGAATACTTACTCGTTCTTGTTTTTTCAATGATCACCTTGGCTGCTCAACTGGATTCATTTTTGCACACTTGAACGCTCATTCTGAATGATTATCTATACCAAATCTTTGCTAATTTTTCTAAATACCTCTGCCGAATATTTTTAACCGGCTCGGACCTTCAGATAACTCGGACTGCTACTTATTAAGGGATAAAAGCAGTGAGATGATTTCATCTATGTTAATCGTTTGGTTTTTGCTAATTACCAAAACGATTTCGAAATTTTGAATCATTGAAATGCCGAAGAAAATCCCCCGACTGAGCTCATGTGACGTGATTTGGAATGGAATATTTAGGTAAAGAAAAAAAAATTGGTGAAACGTATTAGAAAATGAAAGTATCTATGAAGGACTAAAATTTGTTCTTTATGAAATTATTTTCCAGAGAAAAATAAGTTGCAAATAAAAATAAACGAACAATGCAGATCTGTTTTGCAATAATTTCTTTTTTGTTTTCTTCAGTAGTTCTGAAAGAAATTCCATCGCTTTTTCAAAAATATTAGTCCCAAATAGTTTTAAGGCTGCTAAATCCAATCGGATTCGCTCACCTCAATGATAACCTATGGAGAAAATGTGTCCAAGGATTGCCGACTAGGATTGAAAATTTTCGCTTAAAAAAATTGTACTCCGTAATAGAGAAATAAATTTTACACCTTAGGACATTTTTATTTTTTTTAATGCAAATAATATTTTAAAATTAAAATTATTCGGGGAAAATATTTGGTATAGTGGCTTTTAAACTCTCTTAAATTCTTTTTATGGACGAAATTTATAGAATGAATCCTGTTGTAAGGTGCAGAAACGTTCAGGCTATTTGAAAATATCATTTTTATTAGATTATCAGCATTTATGTTGCTGTCAATAGTAGACACGTTTTCTCCATAGGTTAACATTGAGGTGAGTAAATCCAATAGGGTTAGTACATAGCACCCTTAAAGGAACTCTGTCACAAATTATGGCTTATATATATATATATATATATATATATATATATATATATATATATATATATATATATATATATATAATAACAAAACCGAACAGACCCTTTTATTAAGAAGATATGGCATGAAAAAGGTCACAAATCAGTAAGTAGTAAATCCACCTCTGGCAGCTATACAAGCCGAAATATTGCGTGGCATCGAATCAGTGAGGTCACCTATGGCCTCCTGCGGAAGATCATGCCATAATCTTTGCAACTGGGCAGTTAATTCACCAGTATTCCGGGACGGCTGCAGTTGCCTTCCAAGCACGTCCCAGACGTGCTCTATTGGCGAGAGGTCTGGTGACTTGGCAGACCATGGAAGTACGTCATATCCTTAAAGACATTATTGGGAGAGTCGCGCAGTATGTGGACGAGCGTTGTCTTGCTGATAAATGGCACCTGGGCGACTTGATAGCAAAGGCAGTACAACTGGCGTTAAAATCTCGTCCACGTAACTGCGTGCCGTCAAAGCGCGTTGAAGGACGACTAGAGGGGATCGTGTGTCCCAACAAATCGCTCCCCACACTGTCACACCTTGTGTAATAGCCGTATGCCTCTCGACAACAAATGCCGGATCGGACCAGTGGCCTGGCCGCCTCCATATGTGTATGTGGTCATCAGCATTGAGACTGAATCGGGATTCATCGCTGAAGATCATACGCCTCTAGTCGGTCACACTCCAGCTTGCCCGAGGTCGGTAAAAATCCAATCGACACTGCCTATGATGTGGGGTTAGTGGTAGGCGTCTTAATGGACATCGGCTCCTTATACCTGCGTCGGCCAGTCGTCTCCGAATGGTTTCCCTTGATACTACCGGATGTCTGGAAGGGGGTAAAAGGCGTCGAATCGATTCTAGTGACGTTGTTGGTGCGGACGTGGCCGCTCTTATGATTGCACGATCCTCGCGCGCATTTGTGCTCCTGGGACGCCCTGACCCTCCGCGACGGTAGACTATCTCTTTCGTGATCCATTGTTGCCAACAGCGAGCAAATACCTTATTGCTCCGACCGAGGTGGCGGTCGATACGCCTGTTCGACCAACCTGCTTCTCTCAGGCCTACTATACGTCCCCTCTCAAAGTCCGATAATTGTTCGTACTGTCACCGCTTACGTCTCAGAGGCATCTCTAGTCACAGAACCGTCCATCCAAGTCGACAGATTTGTTTGAATAACCCTATGGCACGAGCAATCATGCTTTTAAACTCTCCCAGCTGCGAATCTCATATGCGCATACCGCACTTACCCTTGTCTCATAGGCGTCGAAATTTTAATCATTTGCATATCTCTTACCAGACTACATTTCTGCCAAGTTTCGTGATAGTAGCTCGATTTCTTCTGAGTGCATATATTTATTTGTGACAGAGTGTATATATATATATATATATATATATATATATATATATATATATATATATATATATATATATATATATATATATATATATATATATATATATATATATATATATATATATATATATATATATATATATATATTTATATTTATATATATATATATATATATATATATATATATATATATATATATATATATATATATATATATATATATATATATATATATATATATATATATATATATATATATATATATATATATATATGTGGGGCGCGGGGTTGGAGTAAAAACATCCACAACATAAACTAACAACCATCGTAAATAACAATGAACAATTAAAATTTATTTACATTTAGAATTGAAAAAAACGTAGTCCGTCTACGGTGGAATCCAAAGCGGGAGTCCTAATGTTCTTCCCAAACAGAGTAGAGGGGTCGTGATAATGTTCGTGCTAGCGGCGCCCTCTTGCACCAGACATTATATGCGTTTACAAGTAACATTTTATGAAGTTTAAAGTTCATAGTTAAGAGTTCAGTTCTGCTTTCTCTCTCTCTCTCTCTCTCTATTTATATATATATATATATATATATATATATATATATATATATATATATATATATATATATATATATATATATGTATATATATATATATATATATATATATATATATATATATATATATATATATATATATATATATATATATATATATATATATATATATATATATATATATATATATATATATATATATATATATATATATTGATTGTTTGTTTGTTTATTATCAACTCCATTTCTGGAAACTACAAGTGTCTTGTAGAACACTTCTAGTTTCCAGAAATGGGGTTGAAAATTTAAAAAAAGAAATGTGTGAAGCGGAAACTTTTAAAAGGATTTTCTTTTGATATACGCATTTAATCAGTACTCTTTGAATAATTTTTTTTGTCGTGAAAGAAAATTTTCACCTGTAAAATTAATATTATTTGTTGATCGTGGTAAAATAACCCCACAATCCCTCATAAACACTCTAACGGTCAGTTGAAACCCTTTTTCTTTCTCTTTGTTTTTTTCCTTGTAAAATATATTTTTTAGGTGCTGTGTGAAAGGTTTTAATGAGTTTGAGTTCATGTGTGTGTTTCTAACAGTCTTCAATAACTCTCAACAAAGCTTGATTCTCATTTTGAATAGTGATCCTTCAAATAAATGACCAAATGTCTATTTATTTCAGTAACTATGCTTGAGGTTGTTCGTATGCTATTTCAGAGATTTAATATTTTATTACTTTGTACCAGAGAAATTTTTCATTTAACTGGTATATATGTAGCTGTGCGAATAACACTTTAAAGTTACATTTTAATGTTTACACGTTTGCTCTTCTTCTTGCATCTGATTTTTAGCAAATACGAGCTTTACGTTTTTAAGTTTAGCTTCTGTAAGTTGGCAACAAGAAATGAAAGATACATTTTTTCTTCTAACAGCTGAAACAATATTGGTAGATTTTGATATGTTTGCTTAAAAACAAAATGTTTGTTCTTCAAGGAAAAAGATTGCGGGTAGTTCATGTGGTTTCCTAATAAATGGGAGATATTACACGTCCCTACAACTTTTCGTGTATTCATCTGAAAATTTTTAACTAAAATCTTGAAATTTTGTTTATGGAAACATCAGGAATGCATTTAATGCTAATTCATTCTATGGATTTTTCTAACTGTCCCACTTCTAGATATCTCAAAGACTAAAAATCAGAACATAGAGTAAAAGAAAACTTTCCTCTGCAACATTTAATCTACAAAATCTATATTCAAGGTATATATTTCTATAGTAGTATATTTAAGATCTGTACTGTTAAATGTTAAGATAGTTAACCAAGTCGTTCACCGAGACTCTCCCAAAATACTATATTTTAGCATTATAAGAGATGATTTGTTTAGAGATAAATTAATATATATCCCCAAAACTCAAATTCAGCAGTAAGCTTTTTATTTATTAGCTATTTATTTTTATTTATCTCGTTTCGTGACCTTTACGTTTTTTCTTCAGAAAGTTAAAAGTAGGTTGCTCCAAACCTGAATAAATGTTCAAAACCATCGAATGAAAATTGATCAATTTAGTGGTAAAATTGGCTACTTTTTATTTTAACTAAAGCCTTTTATTTGCTGTAAGGGAATTCAAAGTATTTTAACTTCTTATTTTATATAACCTTTATAACTCAACTTGATAATAACATTAACTTTCCCTATTACCCCATATTTTAAATTTAGAATAACCTCTCTGAGAATCAGTTCATTTAAATAATAGTTGTAAATCACTAATACTTCACTCGAAAGTTAAGGTGATAGCATATTTTTTTAATATTTATTTATTTATTTTTAAAAAATTTTTTTTTTGTGCTTTCGGCAAAAGAGGTCTCTTCTTTGACAAACGGCTCTTAAAACATCTTAGAAATGTTTTCCCCTCTAATCCGTTCTAGAAACATGATGTCTACCTGAAAACTATCCCCGTTTGGCTTTTTCCTCCTGGCGCAGTCAACGAACAACAAACCCAACTCATTCTGTCAGGACGGATTTTCGGTACAAACTATCTCTCTCCAAGGTCGGTCAAAGCAATATAATATGCACGTTTTAAAAAGAATCGCCTAAAAGTAGAACGCGTTGCTGGTTTTTAGTTATTGACAAGCCTTACTTGGAGAACAAAAGGCAAATCGATAGCTGGAGGCGACGATCGCGTATTACTCGCAAAACAAAACATATAAATCTACCCCAAATGTTACTGTTGAACCATTTAATTCGAAAGCTTTTTTTTTTTTTCGAGCGTTTTGTGTTGAAATTCGGAATTGCCCGTGCGTGGAGTTGTTCCTTTTCCCTCTAAAAAAAAAGCCAGGTGAATGTCATTCCTAAATTTGGATCACTAAGATTCATGAATGGGGAATTTTAATGTCCGATTGATGATAAGGGTGTTTCGTTATTCTTTGCTTGAGAATTACAGATTTATTTTGTTTTAAACAGTTGGATTTAACATCTGAGGAAAGTAGTTTGAAGACAAAAGAATTGAGGGATTTAGTGATAGAAAATTAGAAAATGAAGGTTAAAACTTTCATTCCATAAGATGCCCTATTTTTAAATAATTCGAATACGTATTTTAATAAAATTTGAATATATGTATTCGAAAATGTATTTGGATATATATATATATATATATATATATATATACATCAAAAACTAATACTTCATTATATATGTAAGTATCGCACATCTTTGTTGATTAAGCGATTTCCTTTAGAGCAGGGGTGTGTAAACTTTTCCAGGGTACGGGCTACTTCTAATTTTTACAAGGTGTTGCGGTCCATCCAGTGGCGTAGGTGTGGTGAGCTAAAAAAAGGGTCTATAATATTTATTATAACTTAATAATAAATGCGAAATATGTACTTACCTACATAACTACAATAAAAAAACCTACTCTTTTAAAACCGCGTTTAAAGCAAAATGCAAGATACAAACATAATAATAATAACCACAAATATAATAATATCGAATGATGCATTTATTATCAAACAATTCAAAATACATTAAAAAATAAATCATTTTTTATCTAAAGTTAGTTCTCGTAGTTATAGTTAGTAGAAGACTTAGTCTGCATACTTTGTCTCCATAAATACGTTTCTTTTAGTATGCGCGTCTTAGTAAAGGTGATCACCCCAAAATGTCTTGGTGGTCCACCGATAGATCGCGATCGACTTAATGCCCACCCCTGCTTTAGAGCAATAATTTCAGTAATTATTTACATTTGTTTACATACAATAGAGCTCTGTGAACACCTTTTTTTCTTATGGGATATAGGGATGATTAAAAAACAAAATACACTTATTTCCGGTAGAATTTAAGCTGTCTTAACTTTGCGTTCTCTTAAAACACAACATCTGTATTTTTCTCTCACTATTATACATCTTATATTACAACAAAACATTAATAATGTTCTTACCTTGGGAGCAGTAAAAAAACTAGAATTTCTCTGTCCAGTTTTTTCGTTTCTTTTTATGGCTGATCGATAGCCACTAGTACAACCAGGTGCAAAATATGTTGGCATATCTGTGCACAGACTAAATTAAAAAATTTGTAAAACTATTTTCAAATCGGCGCCTCTGTGACATGTCGCGCCATCTGCCGATGACCGACCATAATCGGTCCATTTTTCGAGGAATTCCCCATTGGAACTTACGCTTCTTTTTATAGCTTCATGATATATATATATATATATATATATATATTCGAATACATATATTTGGATACAAATTCGATTACATATTACTTACAAATCTATCAAAAATGAGATAGTTGAAAATAAAAAAACTCAGCAGTATCTGGATGCTAATTTTCTGCTGTTTTTATATGAGGGAACTAGCTGTTATGTAAAACTTCTGCTCATAAATTATTCTTTAAGATTCGAAAATACACCCCACTTCACAAAAAAAAATATGTAATTAATTCGAATAACACTCTCCGATCACAATTAAAAAAAGAAAAGAAAAAGAAAAATTAAAGCCTTACTTTTGTGAAATAATGAACAAAAAATTATGAGTGAAACAAGAACTTATTTTATTTCACTATTTTATTTTGTTCATGAAATAACGAACGAAATAAAATGATGAAAGTTAAAGTTTTTACACCATAATACCTCTTTTTTTAATAATTTGAATATGTATTCGAAAACATATGCTTACAAATTGTCAAAAATCATGAGATAGTAAACAAATAAAACACCTCATAGCTGTCTGGATGTAAATTTTCTGTTGTTTTTTACGAGAAAACCAGCGGCTACGTCAAAGTTCTGCTCAAAATTTCTTTCAGATTTGAAAATATACCACACTTGAAAATAAAATTAGACTCTAAACACTCTAATTACAGGAAAAATTATAAAGATCTAAAACGTGACATTTGTTTGCATGCTAAACATAGTTAAAAAAACAGTAAACCAAAAGTTCCCGATGATATTTCGCGATTCGTTTAACTAACACCCATGGCAAGAATCCTTGGCTACAATACAAAAAAAGTCTTCATGACACAGACCTTTTCCCCCTTATATTAATATGAATATTATGAAATTAAAGTCATTTTAAATACAGTGGTAATTTATAAATTTATTTAACATTTTTTCTCAATTGTTAATTTATTATGAAATATTTTGAAATATAATTTTAAATTAATATTAGGTTATTAAATATTGTTTCATAATATTGATCTAGCTTTATTAAAACTTATTAATATGTAATTAATGTGTTCTATAATATCCGAAAATGGGTTACATACATATTGTTACGTCTTGGCCCTTTTCGGGGGAAAAAGGCCACCCAAGCAAAAGCCCATCCCTTTGCGAATTCTTCCAGTTTCCAAGAAACGATCGGGGGTGGCTTCTGCAAACCCCCTCCCGCCGGCCAGCTGGCTGAGAAGAGACGCAGAGGTTTTTTGGGAAGCAAGGAGAGAAGGTGGCTGTATATTGAGCCTCGAATTTGTCCGTCGAATACGGTGCGGGAATGCGCCGTTGCGGACCGAGTGCCTGAAAATTTCCTCTCTCGACTCCCGATCATTCCTGTGGAGAGATACATCTCTGTTGAGAAACTTGTAGGAGATATTGTGGTTCCTATAGAACCTCGCATATGCAGAGGAGCCTAGACTCTCTGTTTTGTACATAGTGTACAGTTTTTTTTATTTAATACAAGCTCTGTGTTACAAAATTGTCTCTCGTGTGTCTTCTTTTTCCACCGAGGACGTTACAATATATAATCATTAGCGCCCTTTACACGTACGCTCTTTCCCGCTTGAAACCACGATCCCGCGCGATTGAGTGCACATGTGAAGGTGTCGGACAGGAAGGGAAAGCTGCTTTGGAGCGTACTGCAAGTTTTCCCGCGCGCAATCCCGTACGCTCCAAGCACTCGCGAAAGAGGTACATGTAAAGGGCGCGATTTAATAATTTAATATTATATATATATATATATATATATATATATATATATATATATATATATATGTAGATACTTATTTATATTCATATATATATATATATATATATATATATATATATATATATATATATAATCATACACCCACAAACATGTATGGAAAATTAATATTTAGCGGTTGTAGATATATAACTCATTTTTGGATACAATAGTTCACATTAATTCTAAAGAAGATTCAATAAAGATAGATCCGTATGATGAAACAATATTAATCATAACCACTAAAAAATCCTAGAAAAGTGTTAGAAATTAAACATATTTTAAAATTATAAGAAGTGGTTTTGAAATATAATTGCACCGATAGATATCAATCTGGTTGTTTTGAACGACTTACCATCCCTGAATTTAACTAACGATTTTAGCTTTTAAAGTGTACATTTTAGCTTTTTAAGGACTTAGTTTATTTTCCTCGTCTTTGCTTTTATTGTGATTTGGTGAATAGTTATTAAAAAAATTATTTAAACTTTTTCACTACTATCATTTTTTTACTAATATTTTTAAAATGCTAATCTTTTTGTTAATTTTCCAATTTTGCAGTAGATTAGTCATGCATTGTATTTTTATCTGAAATTTATTCTCCACGTTTTTCCGCTTTCTCAATTAACGATATTATTTCTTTTTCAGGCTGTATTATCAAGGAATGGTGGGAGTGTAAACCCAGTTTTGGCTATTTACGAGAGTAATTAACAAGTGTAAAAATACCTCGGTTTACAGATACGTGTCATGTTAAAGCCTTTTCATCCTACTAAATTAATCGTGTTTATATCAATTTTTCATTACAGCCTTAATATACAATGACCTTGTAACTTTCACTGTCTGAGTCTCCTGTTTAAACACTAAGGACATAATTGCATAAACTTGCTACTGTTTCAAAGGTTTATTTTCACCTTAGAGATATATATTTTCGGCCTATTTTCCTTTTTTATTTAAACTGGGTGATTTATAACTGTGGTGAACTAGATTGAGGATTTCGATAATTACGGAGTCAATGGGAAAGTTATTAGGTTCATGAATGTGATCAAATCGCAGTCTTTTATTCTAACAGTTGACTTTATTTTTCCACACCCGTGTTTTGTTTAATGAATGAATGGATTGCTCATTTTTTGACAGCTTTCGCATTTTAAACGTTGATATGATAAAGTGGGGCCCTCCTCGCAGCATTTTCACCCACGCGTACCCACTTTCTAAGTTTATTAGGAGGAAAAATTTATGGCTCTTATTTCGATATTAATATTTTTACTCATAGAAGAGCTTTTTTTTTAAAAAACTAAAATTTAGCTTTCTATCATTATTCACCTTTAGCAATAATTTACTAATCAGATTCAATCAAAAGGGGTCACAATTTCAAGTATAAACTTTTGTAAAGGATCGTCTATTTTTACTCAAACAAAAAAAGAGCTTTTTAAACTGGGTTTTAGCTTTAATCAACAATAATTTACTTATCCAAGTTATTCAAAAAGGGGTCAAAATTTCAAGTATAGACTCTTCTAAATGATCCACTAGTTTTAATCATATAAAAGCTTTTTGAACTGGTATTTAGCTTTCTATAATAATTAATCATCACCAATAATTTACTAATCAGATTAAATCAAAAAAGGGGCAAAATTTCAGGTGTAGACTAAACGATCTACTTTTATTCCACTCATTTATGGAAGAAAATCTCGTTAAATCGAATATCAGTGGGTTGAAAGCGCGTTCATTTTTTTGATTTTTCGAACAAGCAGAATTCGTAGGTGCAACCGTAGTTCAGGCTGGTGTGTTATAAAATTTTGTGTTAAACTGAACAGAAAATTCCTATTCCTGTATCATAAATGCAACCACACATTTCAAACATTAAATGAAAAAAACTTTTATAATTTTTTTCTTGTACAGGGATGTTCTGTTTTAGCAGAGACAACAATAACTTCAGAGGGCGCGATGGCCCAGTTGGCAAGGGCAGCGGGCCAGTGATCTGAACATCTCTAGTTCAATGCCCGTCGCTGCAAATCCATCTCCGTGTACGCTAATGGCGGCTTGTGTACGTAAAATCCGTCGTGGCTGCAAAGTTCTCCAAGTTCTCAAATTTACTTCTGGAGGTGCGGGGCCAAGTGTTCCGGTCTCGGCATTTGACTTGGTTCTAAATTACGGAACCGGCTTGTAGGGGGTAATGCTGGCCACCTATACGGTGCCCCCTTAAATAAATGGCCAGCAGTCACGGATGCAAGTGTAATGGATTAAGTTCCAAAATTGCTATAAATAACAACAACAATAACTTCAGTATCAAGTTCCGAAGACAGATCGCCTCAACTAATGATAAAGTTACCTATAAAATATGTGTATAAGTTTCAGATGATTTTAGGGTACTAACGAAGATGACTTTAGGGTTCTTCATAAATTAAGTCTCCCTTTCCTAGGCCACGTGAGTCTATGTGCCAGCAAGAATCTAATTTGGGATTACAAAATTTTGGAAAAAGTTATATTTATGTGTGCTAGATAGGGCTCTCGGACCCGGGTTTTTAAACCCAGATCTTGGAATTTCCGTGATCTTATGGGTTTGCGGTTTTTTTTTCAAAAATATCTCAAAATCTGGGTTTTTCCCTTGTAAGTTAAATATATAGCGGGAAATTAATATTTATTTATCCTTGTAAGCCTAATTATTTGAAAAAAATGTAGTTTAATTTGTAAGGTATACATAAGATTCGATTCACAAGAATCGAACTTTTGAGTGAATAAATTAAAGAAGCTGCTTGAGATATGCTAATTTCGGCATACCCGCTTGGTATAAATACCATGCAGCTTGATTAGAAAGAAGAGGTTGTTAAGGTTGATAGATAAGCTAGTTAAGGGAGCTACGAGGTAAGCAGCTCCAGGTGTTAACCGGCGCTTGTGCTTAGGGGGCCCAAAGTTTACGTGGCAGAACTGCTGGTTTGACTCTCTGCTGGTTTGTGAGTATTGCAAAGTGTATTTTTATTGAATGCTAATATATATTTCGTACAAGTAGTACGTATGCTTATTGCTGTAAAAGCAAATTCTATATGTGCAGCGAATTCAATAAACATTGTTTCATGTATAAACTGTGTATCAAATTCATTTAGAGTGCCCCTTAGTATAATTCTCTATACTGGCGCCCGAAAGTTTATTTATACCCTGGTTGTTCTCGTTACATTTATAACGAACAACATATTTGAAGTTTGAACTTTATACTGTGTTATATTCTGATATTGATAAAATTAAATTGTGAAAGTATCTTGTTATTATACTTATATACTATTTTAAAATGAGTGTTGTAGAACAAAACCCTGTTGGAAATTTTCAAAGGGTAATTATGGTTCAGCAAATTGCGCCATTCGAAGCCACCTTCAATGGCGGCCCCTCAAGTCAATTTCTAAAGAAAATTGAGTATTACTTTCAGCAACAATGCACCCCAAAGGGGGAGAAACTTAAAATTGCTCTAGCTGCTTTAAGAGGTAGTGCATATCAGTGGTACACGTGTATGCAAATCTGATTTTTGACTATTTGTCATTCAAGCAACAGTTTCTTAGCGTTTTCCCAAAGACCTTTAATCAAAGTAAAATTGAAGCGGAAATTTATTCGCTAAGGCAACGTGAAGGTCAGCTTGTGTTAGATTTTGCTATAGAAAAGATTTCCAAGTGTGAAGAATATTTAGAAGGGATGACGGAAGCGGTAATCTTAAAAATAGTTATCCAACGTTTGAATCCAAGCGTTCAAGATTTTTTGGACAATCAAAATATTACAAGCAAGGTTACCCTCCTTCAAGCTTTAGCTAAACATGACAATGGGCATTTCTTCACTACCCCTTACCCTCACTCAGGTACGAGAAGTTTTATAACCCCCCCTCCCCCCCCGCCAAAATTTTTCAAGAGTTTCAAACCAACAGCGAAACCAGTATCGCGGGTGAAATAATAGAAGCTCACGGCGTTACAATGAAATTAATGCACTTAAAGTAAATAATATGCAAGCACCTTACGTGCACTGGCAAGTTGTTTCACATGATATGGTTCAACCTGTTGAAACTGTGTGGTCAAATGTATTAACTTGTCCTAGCAGTAATCATTATTTTGAGAATAGTGAAAGTCGGGGTATTTTTGTGGCTTATAATGAAAGTGAGCCTAGCTGGAATAATGCGGTAATTCCAGTACAAATTTCAGTGCCGAAAGTAGTGCCGATACTTATGCTAGTGGTTTAGAAAATAAACCATCGGGAACTTCTATTAATGCTATACCTGATATTTTAGATGATATTCACATATCTGTTAGTGAAGGAAATTTAGTAGACAACGAAGTTTGTGTTACGGAAGTTAGTAAATACTTATTAGTTGACGATAATAAAAATTCTTTAAACGATATTAGGAACTCGCTAGGTAATGATGATATTATTTCAAGTTCCCAGCCGAATGGGGATGCTGTAGGCCAGGTTGATAATATGGTCTTAAATAAAGTACATGAAAACCAGACTGAGAATCAGGATGAAAAGTTGACACAGAGTTATACTGTAAGTAGTTTAGCTGATGCTTCGGAAGTTATAGACGTAGTTTGCATTAAAACGCACGACTACGAAAAGCTTAATCTTCCTAAAACTGAAGCAGTGTTAAAGAATTTCCATGATAGCGATTCTGAAGAAGGACGTTTTAAAGAGACTTTTTCGTCAAAAGAGGATAAAACTAAAGTTAAGGGGGATAAAAAACGAGAAAAAGCGCCTTCAGGTCCCAGCATTAAAACTGCTAATACTGAGGTAATTAAGGCGGTAAAAAAGAAGTCGTATAAGCACAAATACGAAAAACAGAGTCAGGTTGTTGAAAAACTTGAAACAAGCAGCGAACTAAATTGTAAACGTATCATAAAGGGAGAGATAAAGCCAGTAACTAAACGCGTTGGTGCGGCGTATAAGTTTGAAAAATAGAATCTGCATTAAAATCTAATGCCTATACTCTAAAAAGTACGGAGAAAAGTAAAGTGTGCACTACAAAACCTCCATCAAAGGATGAACGTGGCACACATAAGGTACACAAGGTTATCAAAAGGAAGAATTACAATTCTAAAGGTCCTTTGCATAAGTACAGGAAGCGGAAGATATCAGCCGCCCAGCAAGGTTGGCCTCCTCCCAAGAGACCTCCTGTCCATCGTCAAGCCGGACCAGCGCCTCAGGACCAACGACCTGCTGCACGAAGGATGCCCACACGGTCAACGAACCCCTTTACTAGGACTGCGACCATCAAGAGAGGTTCCACGGAATGGACAGACTGGTGCAGGGAAGTTGCCGCTTTCATGAACAAGTCTTGTATCAATTCTCTTATTCTAACTCCCACCCTTTAATAAAATAGAACCAAATTGGTTTGAAGTTCCCCAGTGTATATGCTGTGAAAAAAAATTTTTTTGAGAGGAAAGGGGTCAGCCACTGAAAAAAAACGGCATACTGTTGTTTTATAAATTTTTGGAGGGGACATGTAGTGAATAGAAAAAAATACATACTGCATAATATAATAATTAACTCAATAATGTACTAACTTCACAAAACATAATACATGTGCATTATGAGTTATGGGAGAGTAGCTACAAACAGTCAAGAAATGTCATGCTGTGCAATTGTGTTGACACTTTTAACTAAAATAAATTTTCTAGGGCGCAGTTGGCCAGCCCAGTATCCGCAACTCTGCAAATCCACTGTGTGTTGGTGTCACCTGGACCCTTCGAGGTTAGTTTTGTAAAATGGGAGTGGCGTTTTCCCCCCACACTACGTGTGGAAGGTTTTTTTGGCTTTGCCACCCATTATGTAAAAAGTCAGACCAGCACGCGTTTTTAATTAGTTAACTGAAGCCGTTCAGACCTCAGTTACCTATTTCTTTTTCGAGGGAGGCCAGTGTAAGGTATACATAAGATTCGATTCACAAGAATCGAACTTTTGAGTGAATAAATTAAAGAAGCTGCTTGAGATATGCTAATTTCGGCATACCCGCTTGGTATAAATACCATGCAGCTTGATTAGAAAGAAGAGGTTGTTAAGGTTGATAGATAAGCGAGTTAAGGGAGCTACGAGGTAAGCAGCTCCAGGTGTTAACCGGCGCTTGTGCTTAGGGGGCCCAAAGTTTACGTGGCAAAACTGCTGGTTTGACTCTCTGCTGGTTTGTGAGTATTGCAAAGTGTATTTTTATTGAATGCTAATATATATTCCGTACAAGTAGTACGTATGCTTATTGCTGTAAAAGCAAATTCTATATGTGCAACGAATTCAATAAACATTGTTTCAGTAACGTAGCGAGCATAAATAGCGCCCGGAGCACGATACCTTTTTGGCGCCCCCTCCCCGAAAAACATATAGTAATATTATATATAGAATTAGTGAAAAGGACCATTTGGCGCCCCTCTGAAAGTGCCGCCCGGGGCATGATAGACCCCCTTGCCTCCCTCTCGCTACGCCACTGCATTGTTTCATGTATAAACTGTGTTTGTATCAAATTCATTTAGAGTGCCACTTCAAATTATATACACCCAAGTCTGGGTAGAAGTAGCTATTCACTATAAATTATGTAATTATGTAAATTAATGAATGTAAAATGATACAAATAGAGATCGTTTCAATTGAATCGTGATATATCTCCCTCTTACAAAATCATACCAGGATTTCGACAGCTGTTACGTCATATCAAAAAAGGAATCAATAATCCCCCGTATGGAATCTTATCACACTTCATGATCTATTTGAATATTTTACTTCACTCTTTTGAGAGCGTAGAGAGAGTTTTTTTACAAGTCAATAGAGTTACAACAAAACACACGCACTCTCTCAAAACTGAAACTGTAAACGATCATATGAGGGCAAAATAAATTGATAGATATCATCAAAATTGTTGTTCCTGGATATCCAAAACACAAATGGTAAAAGACGTAACATAAGGACCGAGTTCTACACGATAAGTAGCACACTTAAAAAAAAAGGAAAGGAAAGAAAGACCTTTAGCAAATTAATTTGGTGGTTAGTGACGAGATGGATTCAATCTGACGACAATCAAATAAAATAACTTTAATTTTACTTCACGTAGTCTTAGAAAATGAGTTATTATCTTATTTGTATTTTGTAAAATAATTTTTAATAATAAAAATATACTTAAAAAAAAGCTGTTTTTTATCACAATCTGGGTTGTTTTGAGGTGCTATCTTGGTTTATTAGATTTTTCTCGCTGGGAGCCCTCGTGATAAGCATAGGCATTTTTGCACCTGTTAATTTAAACAAAAATAGATAATTTACCGAGCATGGAGTGGTTCAGTGTATCAACTTACTCCAGAACTAAACCCAAATCAAAGCAAAATTCTAGAAATTTGATTCCAATAAAGATATAATAATGATAACATTTCACTTTATAATATGCGAAAACTCACCAAAATTTTCTTTAACTCTTACGAACAGAACTGTGAAATGAAGAATTACCATCAGTTTTCTACAAAGCTTGACAAATTACCAAGAGTTGAAAACACAGCAACACCCGATAAACGAGCAATAAAAATGCGAATATTAAACTCCCAATATTGACGATAATTACGAAACGTTTCCCACAAGGACACTTTTCGCAGGTCGACGTGCAGTCGAATGGTTAGTTCACTGAATACAATTGTTGTTAATTGGGTCAATGGTTGAGCCTTGATGCTTGTAATCATTATGGTGTACGTATGCAAAATTTGCATAGTTTTTCCGCAGACATCACATAAAAGCGTCGCATTTCTCCGTAGAAATCTCGAAGTGTGACACTTCTGATGTATACGTTGCGTAATTTGCGATAAATAGAAACTACAAAAGAAATTGATGCAGAGTGGTTGGGGTAAATCTACTCGCCTTTAATAGTGGAGAATTAGGAAGAAACCGATGATTTGCTGACTAGAGCTTCTAGACGTATCAGTTGCTTTTGGTTAATGGGTCGAGTCTCGTTACCTGATCTTTTGACGTCTTGCGATGCCACTGAATTCTTCTTAGAATAGACTGTAAAGAAGTATGCATTTCATGAGAAGATATCATACAGCTGATTTCTTAAACAAAATCAAAGCAGAAAATGAGACTACACCTACAAACAAATCAGATCACGATCTATTTTTGTGTCACCTTGTGATGTATATCAATATCAATCGATTCACAATCTATCATGTTAAGCCTTTTCAGAATATATATTTTTGTCATGCTTCCCTGTGCTGACATCACATACTGCCTATATCTTTAAATCATAAACTTTAGTAAAGAAGTAGGCTAAGTTGTCTGGATCTAACTGGCTACTCTGAATCCGCAGGTAATCATTCAGGTCAGTTGTATCCTATTGAAGCTACCTTTTCAAGAATGTGCCGGGCAGGAGCAATATCCATTAAATGCTTGTTATATGTCTATATGTTCTTTGTAGACTTTCCATTTAAGTACTCTGCCTATAAGCCTCATTTAGTGATAGCGAAAAGCTGTATCATCGTGTTCTGCAAATAAAAATCTAATTTAAAGGTTAGAGAGTTAGGGCCTGTTCACATAGAATCCGTCAACGTCAGCGTTACTCGTATTGACATAACTTGAACCAATCACAGACCTTAACAATTTCGTGGCTAATCGTTTGGAGGTTTGCAATTGGTTAAATATATTTCAATACGAGTAACGCCGTCGCTGACGGAGTCTATGTGAACAGGTCCTTAGTCTGTACAGGAAAGTCATTGGAAATAACACTTCCTTACAACGGTGGGGTAAGACTGTTAGTAGAATACCAGTTTGAGGTCTTACTCAAAAACTTCTCCGTGCTTGGAGTATAGGGAGTATTTTCGTCCAAGGTAGCCCAAGGTAGCCCAGTGGTAGCTCTTTGGGCTTTGGATGGGGGGTGCTCAGTTCGAATCCCTACAAGCGCATTTGAAGGCCTTCATGTCTACGCCGGGTATGGGCACATTAAATCCGTCGGCCGGAAAGTCATTCAATGTTGGTCAGAGGGGGGGGGGAAGGTACAACCTTCCAGATGTCGCCCCTGGGGATGCTCGGTTAAAATTAAGGTGGCAGCTGGCTGAGTTAGACTCCGACCTTTGTGGTGCCTTTATAAACCAGAGCCACATTCCTCCGTCCTCAGCCATCTTTGGTCCTAGCCTGTCATGTTCCGGCCAGAGTCACAAGATCACAGCAACATAGATACGTTCAAAGAGTGTGTTTGAAGACCCGTTCGTGAGAACACTGTCGTTAACAAAGGGTTGTGCAGTAAGTCGAAAATTTTTTTTAGAAAATTTGGAGAAGAATTTTAAGAAATTGAGTATAGAAACCAAATACTCTCGTGTAGTGATGATGAATTTAAAATGGGCCAAACCACCCGAAACGAAACCCTAACGACACACTGAATTTGGCATTGAGGTTTGAGTTCTAAAAACAAGAGAAAAAAATCGTTTCTCTGGACTCTTATATGCACAATGAGAGAGGATTTTGTAAAATGCTCTTCAACTAGTCACATTATTCAATCGTGTCATGGATATTTTCCGATGCAAGTTGAAGAGTTCACTTTTTCGCGAAATGCAACAAATCATCGTTCCGTCTAATGAGCAAGCGATTTATTTCATCGCAGATTCATCCAGTCTCATTATTTCGAGGATGTTATTATTGTTATGACAATAATAAGTCTTTCTTTTTTCTTCCTTCTGTTCAGGTGAGGGGAATATCTAGTCGCAATATAAGCCAAATCGGGGTCAGATTTGCAAAAGTAGAATGTGTGAGTTTCGTAATCTAGATAATACAGCTCTCAACACGCGAAGGTTAGATGTTGAAGTTGTGTGAGGAGCTGTCACTTTTTAATTACGATTCGCTGATTGTTCAGATGTTACCCACATTCCCCGTTCCCTCTTAAATTTGAGCCAGTTGCATAATTATCTTTGTTTACCTACTCCATTTTATCGTAAAGGGGACTTTAAAAGAAGACAGTTAATTAAATGAGAAGAACTGTCCTATAAACCAATGACAGAAAACGTCATAAATTAAAAAAAACGTTGTTAACTTACACCAGGTACTTATAAATGGGGTAAATGGCAGTTAAGAGTTATTCCAAAACCATTATATGATATTTCTCAGAAACAGAATGGCATCAGTAGAACCTATCTCGATAAGAAAACTTTAACGCTCGAGGAGTAAAAAATAATTCTGCAGTAAATTTCTTTCCTTTAGATAGAAGTTTACCAACGGGAAATCTGAAAGGATGTTGGCTAAAATACTTGAATCTTGAATTGCTGTTTTTTGAGTTGCATGTACTGCGTGTCAGTGTTTGTTTTAAACAGTTATATTCTGTCTTTCACATTGGAATGTGACATTTAAAAATGACTTGTGATTGAAAGCTATGGGAAGTGTACTATAAGTTCGCTGATTTGTTAAACTTTTTTCAAGGGGAAGGAAGAGAAAAAAGAATGACTTTTTTTGGTACAAGAGACTTTTTGTTGAAGTTATTAAAAACAAACTTTTTACTTTTCTCAAAAGTAAACTATCACTGAAACACGACATTTTTAAAAGGAACAACAACACTGTTGTTTAGTAAATCCCATAATGAGACGGTAATAATTTTATGTAGAACAGATGTTCTTAAACCATGGTACGTCAGCGAAGGGACAAAAGCACTTAATGGGACGGTAAATGTTCTCCTTCAATAGCCTGAAAAACTTGACATACAGTGTCCTATTTAAGCGTATTATCTACTTTGTAATAATAAAATATTCGTTCCCTAAACTTGTTACAAGCAAGATAAACCAAATCAGAGCCAGCTAGACAACAGAAAAGTTTTGTTAAACCATGTAGGCTCATCCTTTTTACTAGAAAATCCAAGAGTTTGGATTGGAAATCTATTTGAGGGAATACAAGGAAATATTTTTGGCCGGATATATTATTTTTTTTGGCTCCATTTTTTAAAATTTCTTTAATAAGATTTCCCATAGAATATATATATATATATATATATATATATATATATATATATATATATATATATATATATTTGCTACAAACTTTTTCAAAACTGTTTTTTAAAATTTTTTGTACGATTTTCAAGGACAGATGATGTTCAGACAATAAAAATAGAGTTTTTTAAAAGCCTTTTATCATAACTGATATATTTTTATCATAGGTATGTGACCTTTTGATGCACTGAAAACTATGAAAATAATCTGACAAGTAGTATTTTTTATACACAAAATCTGGGTTATGGGCATTCATTTGCAGTGATTCGTAGCTATTATTTACGAATATGGAGTGCAATCTAAAGAAGTTCGAGAACCACCACTCTAGAACATAAAATATTATATTTTTGTCATAGATATGTGTCATTTAAATACATTAAAAACTGTCAAAATAATCTGACAGGTAATATTTTTCGTTCAGAAAACTTGGAAGCAATGGAGTTCTTTAGGTAGCTCAGATTTTCTTGATGTGCTTGCCCTTTATTTGCGATCTCCTGCAGAATCGCAGGTTGCTAAACGATATTTGGCTGCGACTTCAACATCAGTGCCATCTGAACGAATTTTTTCTCAAGCAGGCAATATAATTAACCCAGCCAGAAATCGTCTCAAGGGAGACACATTGAATAAACTTATTTTCCTCCACTCAGTAGGAGAAGAATTCTTTATTTAATTAATGGACAATAATTGTTTTTATTCATTTTCTGTTCTTTCTAGAATTCTTTTTTAAATATTGAACAATTTTTAATTTTTCACACATTTTTTGATTGCTTATATTAAAAAATACTTTGTATACATTAGAAATTATTTGTATTTAAAGAAATAAATAATAATGTTTTATATTTATTTCTTTTGTCTTATTTACTTAAGTATCTTTTTCAATAAAATTTTTAGATAAGCTATTCACAATTTAAATCACTTCTGAGCTTTCTTAAATTAAAATAGTTAATGATATTATTTTAATTAAGTAATTTTTTTATTTCATATTTGTATACAATAATTCACCTGTCTTCAACTCTATACTTCCAATAAATACCAAACTCAAGATATTTCAAAAGATTTAGCTTCTTTACTAGATTGATATGAAACTTTCTGATAGGTTTTATAGTGAAACTGACTTTAAAATACTTTAGTGAGATGGCATGGTGTGGTATACAATTCTTGTTGAATAAAAGTTATAGGCCAATTCCACCATCAATTTTTATTTTTACTGGATCAATGTGCTACATTATGACTGGTTTTCAGGTAGCCCTCAGAGAACTTTATTTAATATAAAAAAAGGTTTTATCCTTTAAATTTAAAAATCTCCAACTCAAAACAATATGAGCCAAAAGCTTAAAAAGATGTTTTTCGTAGGGAGTAAATATCTACACATGTCAAAAGACTTTTAAGATTAAACTATTAACTTTTAAGATATAACTTTTATTTAACAATGTTTTATAGTTTTTTTATCCATTTGTTTCAACAATTTAATATAAACCCTCATTGATTAATTTTACAATTTTTCTGTATAATTTTCTTGAATCATTTTTTCCCTTTGGTTTTGAGATTTTTCACTCCAAATTTTTATAAATTATAATTATTTACAATAAATTCATTTGAAAGTGTGCAATCGATAATATTGGGAATATAATATCGATATTCCGATATTATCGAAGGGAAATATCGATATTTCGATAATATCGATATCAATATCCCATCCCTATTATCCAGGCTAAAAGTATCCAAAAGTTTTGTTTATTTTTACGTATCTACCCATTAGAATTAAAAAATAATTATTTAAATAGAAAGAACATCTCACTAATTTTTAATATCAATAGATTTCGATGTGTGAACCTTTTGTAGCACGACTAACGTCTAAATGGTAATCCAGTTCTCTCCAAGTGTTTCGTAGTTTATCAGGAGTTATTAGACGAATTGCTTGAATGATACGCTTCTTCAACTCATCCATAGTTTCAATTTTTTGTTTATACACAACGGATTTAATGTCTCCCGAGCAAAAAAATGTCTAATGCAGTCAAATCCGGAGACATTGGCGGTCAGGAAATTGGGCCCCCTCTTCCAATCCGACTTCCAGGAAATGTCATATTAAAAAACGCGGTAACATCTCCGTGGTAGGGTGGTGGAGAGCTATCCTGTTGGAACAGGAACTGGAATTTGTGGAACAGCAAAGTTTTCCAGCATATCAAGATAAACGTGTCCCGTAACAGTGTGCTCTACGAAGAAAAAGGGACCAACGGTCTAGACCCAACAAATCTCGAAGGAGTTTATAATCCACGGAGGAGCAGTCTACTATACTCCAACGGGTAGTTCCGTAATAATAAGCCATATCTTTTGGAAACTTTTAGCCCTGACACCCTGTATAATTTTATTTAAATACTAGCTGAAAACCCGTATTTCGCTACGAAGTACATTCAAATTAAATACAACGGTCAATGTATGCAATTGATGTAATAAAAAAACGAAAAAATATATTTATAAAAAAATCGTAACGGATATTTTTATAGACAAAATAATATAGAAGAAAATATTCAAATTAAATCTAATACAACATACTAAAGAATATAGTACAGTTAATATATTACAATTTGTTATATATTTGTTAATATATTACAATATGTTTTCAAAATATTTCATGTAGTTTTGTTAAGAATAGATTATAGATCTTATTATTAAATACCCATTCTGAAATATTCATTTTAATCAATGGATAGACCCCAATTTCATTGAAAATCGTAAGCGTACGAACAATTTTGGGAGCCACTGTAGATATACCCCGCAAAGACTGAAATTTTGGAAAAAAGTACGGCATTTTTATTTTATCTCTTTTCTTTATATGGGGGGGGGGGGGTCTGAGATTCCCAATTTAAATCAGGGGTACTCAAACTGCGGAAAGCCGGCAGCATGTGGCCCACCACGCTTTTATGTGCGGCTCAAAACACTCACACTCATTATCAGGCAGGTGAATTTATAAACGTAATTTTGGAAATTTGGGCCCGAAAAATACAAAACTGTACAAAAATGTACCACCTGCCTCTCACGTTGTTTGCATCAACGTATCTTTGTGAATCAGCGTGTTCCAAAATGGAATATGCTTATATAGAACTTATGTAGAAATCGGCTTACTGATTCTTACCTTGAAGACGTATTGAGAGTAGCATGTAGCAAATATAAACCATATTTGTTCAAAATAGTCAAAAGTTTGTCTCAACATTAAAAATAATTACAAGATAAAAAGAACATTTTATATACCACGTTTTTAATTTTCTGTTGAATCATATAAACTTGACAATTCTATGTATTAATAAATACTTTTTAAATTTTTTTTGATGAATTATCCCATCAACTTGAAAGAAAATGAAGTTAATTGGAAGTTAACTTGCGTTTAACTTTTCGCTCCCGTCCTGGTCGATAGATGGCTGCACCAGTCTACAAAAGAAAATTAACTGAAAATAACTGAAAATTAATTTAACTCTGCTTAAATATGGCTAAAATTATTAAAAAATGCATTGTCATCGTGTTCTGAGCTATTCTAAAAGTTTCAGTTAAAAATCGTTCTGAGCTATTCTAAAAGTCAGTTAAAAATCGATTGCAAGATTTGTAAGCGACAAGCGCACAACCAAACAAGAAAGCAAGTTAATAAAAACATGGTAATAACACTAATTTTTAAATAAATGCTTGAATGCATTTAGGTTTTGAGTTTTAATTTTTTCGTTATTATATTATGAGGTATAGTATACTATGAGGCGGCCCACGTTAACGTATCAAACATATGCATGTGGCCCGGGAGAAAAAAAAAAGTTGAGTAAGGCTGGTTTAAATGATAAAATGCGAGGATCTGCCTGATACTCATTCAGGTCAAAGTAAAGGCAGTTTTCAAGCAAAGCAATGTTCAATTGATCAAAAATTTCTCTAATATGACTTTTCTTTATCCAAAATTGTTTTCAACATTTTCGCGTAAAAACACGAGTTTACTCCGTACCGGACAACAATGTGGTAATAGAGAATTATACACATTGGAGCTTTACTCTGGAACAAAATATATATTATTAACCCCTGTATCCCTTTGCTACCCATATGATATAGTGGTTAGCGTCGTCATCTTACTCGCAGTGGACTTGGGTTCAAATCCCGAATATGGCTTGGTCGTTTCAGTGCCGTTCCCCTCATAGGGTGCAATACTGGGTCACCAATAAGGTGCTCCCATAATAAAGTAACCAGGAAATTGCGGTGAATAACAAAAGACGAATGTCTCACGACAAATTAGTGCCTCCGCATTAGACATAAAAACCTTGTATCTTTTTTAGTACCCTCGACGGGAGCAAACGAAACAAAACCCTTAATATTTATGAAACGATATCTCGAAAGACACACAATCTATATATATATAACAGTTCCGTAACTGACTGACTCACTGATTGACTGATTGACTGACTGACATACAACGCACAGACCAAACCGCTGGACCTAAAGGGCTGAAATTTTGCATTGCGATTCTTCTTATAGTGTAGGGGTGCACTAAGAAATATTTTTGAAAAATTCTTCTTAGATTTCTTCAAATTAAATTTTTAAGCTGTTTTAGTAACTTTTTTTAAGTTTGTATTTAAAATAATAAATTGAGGGTTGTAAAATTTATATCACAAGAAAGATCCTAAAAATTCCTTTAAAATGAAATCGTTTTCGAATCTTTATCTCCATTTTCTGATTTTTGGTGAATTTTTAAAGATTAATTTTTAGAATTTAATTTACTAAATGCTAATCATGTGATTTCGTTTTCTGGTATGTTAAATAAATTTATCGTCACGTGCATAACAACTACATAGACAAAAAAAATATTTTTTTTCTTGCTAATGCGGCAGACGATTGGACATTATCCAAAAAATATTAAAATACAATAAAAGATATTTTCCTCAAACTGTACTATATTAACTGCACTATAATCTTTAGTATGTCCTATTAGATTTAATTTGAATATTTTCTTCTACATTATTTTACCTATTAAAAATATCCCTTACGATTTTTCATAAATATATATATGTATATATATTTACATCAATTGTATACATTGATCGCCGTATTTAATATCTATCTATCTATCTATATATATATTTATTTATTTTGGTATTAATTGCATACATTGACCGTTGTATTTAATTTGAATGTACTCCGTAGCAAAGTGCGGGTTTTCAGCTAGTTAATTTATATGACGCAATTATATAACTTATGTCACAAAATGTAAAGAACGTAACTTACGTCACAAAATGTCATGGCTCCAATTTTATGTCTCGAGACAAACTCAGAGGTCTGGAATTATTAAGATAGATTTGAATCCAACGCCCTAAAATGTCAAAACTTTCTATCCAATTATGTGATACCTCACTTTTTCATTCAATTATGCAAAATATAGTGTCGGGAAATTAAAAAAAAATAATAATAAAAGATAATGCATTGACAAACAATTTTGTAGCCACCCATTTACGTCATGCTATTATGAACGGCACCGCTATGTCGTCAGTTTCGACATTGAATACATTTTTAAATAAACGTATTGGCATTGGGGGGGGGGAGATATATCCAATAACACTTGCAATAAAATTACGTCACGCCTTTATAAAAACCTCAACAATCTGTTCAGGGTATTGTTATATAACATTACGGATCATACACTACGGCGAATTGATATGCAAGTCACAATCAAAACTCATGACAGATTTTGATGTCTCATAGCATTTCCCAACACCGAATGGGCAGCCAAGCTTAACATTCTGTTCGAGATACATATTTTCCAATAATTTTTCTTAAAAACTCCCTTTCGGAGAAAAATCTTGAATAAACATAATTGCTTATTCGGCTGTCCTTGTTTATGGTCTGGGATACTTTTTAGAGGCGTTTGTTTTTTGGACTTCTCATACATTTCCATCACTGTTTTCTGGAATCACAAGGATTTGCTCAGCCATCCGTAATTGCTGTTGGAGGTAATCAGCATTAGCCAATGATATTCGGATTTCCTAGTTCTTGATTAGCGCTTCCACAGAAGCTGGATGTATTTGCATTTTTAAGCGCAGTTCTCTGGCAATTGTGGCAGAAAATTATTCTTGTTTGCTAACTTGACCTTGACTAACTAATGTAAAGTTTTGATCAGATTGGAACTGATCAAAATGCCGATGGCTTTGACTAATGTAAAATTTAGATCAGATTGGAGACAATATACCGTATATTTGTCTTGACAGATTTTTGTGATAATCAGTATCTTAAAAATTTTCGTCATATCGATGGCTTATTTGCAATGGGTCGTAACCCATATATTTTTTTGAAAATTGAGTTCTTGGTACTTTATTATGAATTAGCATTCTCCACTTTCTTGCAATACCGAGTAAACCTGTACCCAATAGGAAGCGAGTATTGGTATGTGAGTATATGACGTATAACAAACTAGCTGAATACCCGTGCTTCACTACGGAGTACATTCAAATTAAATACGACGGTCAATGTATGCAATTAATGCCAAAAAAACCAAAAAAATATATTTATAATAAATACAATGGTCAATTATGCAATTAATAATGCCAAAAAAGATATTTATCAAAAAATCGTAAAGGATATTTTTATAGACAAATAATATAGAAGAAAATATTCAAATTAAATCTAATAGAACACACTAAAGAATGTAGTACAGTTAATAAAGTACACTTTGAGGAACATTTACTGTATTTTAATATTTTTTTGGATAATGTCCAATCGTCTGCCGCATTATAAAGAAAAAAAAAATTTTGGCTATTTTTTTTCGTTGTTATGCACGTGACGCAAAATTAGTTTAAAGTATCGCAAAAAGAAAAGAAACCACGTGATCAGCATTTAATAAACTAAATTCTAAAAATTAATCTTTAAAAATTCACTAAAAAATCAGAAAACGGAGTTAAAGATTCGAAAAGGATTTTATTTTAAATTTTTATGATCTATCTCGTGATATAAATTTTATGACCTTCAGATTATCATTTTAAATGCAAACTTAAAATAATGTTACAAAAACATCTTAAAAATTTTAAAAAATCTGAGAAGAATTTTTCAAAAATCTCTCTTAGTGTGCACCCTTACACTATAAGAGGAATCGCCATGCAAAATTTCAGCCCTTTAGGTTTAGCGGTTTGGTCTGTGCGTTATCTGTCAGTCAGTCAGTCAGTCAGTTACGGAACTGTTTTATATACATATAGATGATACCGTAGGAGTCGCCAGTTTGTAATAGTCACTGGCTAGCAGGGAATTCAAGGAGTATTTTTATATAACCCAAAACCAAAGCACGTTATCACAATTTAAATATTAAAAATAAAATATTTGTTACATAAATTTAACAATGAAAATATGATTCTTACAAACTAAAGAATAATATGGATACCAAAAATTATGAAGGAAAAAAACTTAACAACGAATGCTGAAGAAATCTTTTTTTTGCTATTCTCGTACCGGGTCATCGTAGTTGCCAGGCAACTTTTTCAAAAACGTGAAATACAATTTTTTTTAAATGTCGTCTGCAGCGGGATTCGGCTGCAGACTTGCGATCGCTACAAAACAACAGTTGATTCTAATAAGAAGTGAATTACTGATTCATCCAAAATTATGGTCAGCATTCAAATAACGTAACATATACTGAGCACAAAATGTAAAACAAGGGGAATCGTTAATTTATAATATATTAATTAATATTTTTTCTTTTTTTTTGAGCAATTCTCCTCTTCGTGTTCTGTCCTATTGCAAATAAGTAATCGATATAGATGGATCAGAAACAGTAAAAAAACCAAAAACATTCCAGGTTAAAAATCTTCGTCGAAAACCGCAAGAGTTTCCGGTATTTAGGGCGTCAAAATTGATCAGGTTTGACCATATTGATAAGTCAGCATACGGCCAATGTCATATTTTATCATTTAATCTGCCTCAAAGTGAAATTTTTATGTTCGGAACTTTTTAGTGGATCATCAAAAAAATTGGTTGGTTTGTTGGTTTGTTTAATTTTTACAGCGTAAGGTCTAGAAACGACAAGCTGTGCAAACTGATCGTGAGACAGAGAAAAAAATTAAAAGATTCTAAATCATTTGTATAGAGGCATCTGGAAAGATTTGGAAGTCTGACTAAAGGCATTGGAGTATCGTGTAAAACAGTGGTCAAGTAGTAAGAGGGGATAGTTAAAACTGCCGCCTCTTCCTTTGGAATTTCAAAAAGAAACCCCCGAGAAAGTGTTAGAATATATAATATCATAAGAAATCCTGTTGTCTTTTGCTAAACAATATCCTAGAAATTGGTTCTAGTTGTGTCAATAATGAAATGTGCCTCAGATTAAAGGTAGAAAAACGCTTTAAAAAAAGCAAACAAAAAACGGGGATTGCCTTTAGAATGTACGATAAAAAGGGCAAAAGTGGTGAACTTTACAACGTATATAGAAGATGAAATTTTGCTATAAGATGAAGCTGAGTTTATAAATAACAAAAAAAAATATTACACCCAAGGATTAGTTCAATGTAACACACACATACATATATTATAATGAGGGATGAAGTAATTTAAAATGGAGAAATAGGCATGAAGAAGAAATTTAAATATAAGAAGTGAACCAGAAAGATAAAACATGATCACCAAAATTTCAAACATAATGTACTATTAAAGATTTTACATAATGTATTATTGAATATTTACGATTGATCATGATTATATTAAATTTTTGTATTTTTCTATTGCTCAGAATTGCATGTAGATACCTAAATGAAATAATGCAATTGGTTTTTTACCCAATTGTTACTTTCATAAAAATTTGCCATAATCTAGCTACACAAGTTCCGTAACTGACTGACTCATTGACCGACTGACTCACTGACATAAAACGCACAGACCAAACCGCTGGACCTAAAGGGCTGAAATTTTGCATGGCGATTCTTCTCATAGTGTAGGGGTGCACTAAGAAAGATTTTTGAAAAATTATTTTTAGATTTTTTTAAAATTAAATTTTTAAGCTGTTTTTGTAACTTCTTTTAAGTTTGCATTTAAAATAATAATTTGAGGGTTATAAAATTTATATCACGAGAAAGATCATAAAAATTCCTTTAAAATGAGATCTTTTTCGAATATTTACCTCCATTTTCTGATTTTTGGTGAATTTTTAAAGATTAATTTTTAGAATTTAATTTATTAAATTCTGATCACGTGATTACCCTTTCTGGTACTTTAAACTAATTTTGCGTCACGTGCATAACAACTAAATAGACAAAAAATATTTTTTCCTTGCTAATGCGGCAGACGATTGGACATTATCCAAAAAAATATTAAAATACAATAAAAGATATTATGTTGCTCAAACTGTACTATATTAACCGTACTATATTCTTTAGTATGTCCTATTACATTTAATTTGAATATTTTCTTCTACATTATTTTGTCTATAAAAATAATCCCTTACGATTTTTTTATAAATATATATATATATATATATTTTTTTTTTTGCATTAATTGTATACATTGACCATTGTATTTAATTTGAATGTACTCCGTAGCGAAGTGAGGGTTTTCAGCTAGTATATATATATATATATATATATATATATATATATATATATATATATATATATATATATAACACATACAAAAGAGGTAAGCAACGATAAGTAAACCTACGTTAATTACCCGTTTCGTTAGAAGAGACTACCTGAATTTTTTAAAAAATAAGCAGTTAGAAAGAACATCAATCTTTGCGTTTTAAACTGTTATCTCTAGACACAAAATAAAGATCCTACTGAATTTACGACTGTAGCTTGTAAAACCTTTTTCAAACGAGTTTTGACGGTAGAAAATTAATTAAATTATACATTAATAATAAAATAAACAAAGTGAATCTGCGACTAGAGCCTGCCTGTAAAGGTGTTTATCGTTCTATCTGTTGTATGGCCACTGACTGATGCTTTGCGGGCATTCACATCGGAGACGTCACTTCTTTATACGGGCGTAATCTCTGTGTTTCATTTTTATAAATGCATATTCTTTGTGGGCAGTTCCTCTCATGCAAGTGGCAATCTAAGAATTATTTGCTTATAAGGCCTGTGGGGTCAGTTATTTTATATCTTAGTGGCCTGTATAAGAATCCATTAACAAAAATATTTAATGTTCTTGTTTAAGTGCAACTAATCAATTTTCTTACTTCTTTTAATAAAGGTAATACTGGAATGGCTTACCTGTAACATCATCTGAATAATACTTGAATAATAAGTCAACACAAAAAGATTTAGTTCCATGCATGTATCCTTAAAATGCAGTTAACAATTGATTTCATTTTAACACATAACTGTTGAATCCATGACATACTGAATAACCCTTCGGAATTAGGTTTTATAAAATGAATAATTGACTTCAAAATGTCAACAGCTTAAACAATAATCTGCACAGAATCTTTAACAAAAAAGAATAAAAAGAATCGCATCCAACACAGCGATTTTTGAATTCTTGCATGACATTGCTTAGAATAGAATATACACCAAAACAGATTAAACATTTCTTAGCCATTTTCTTGCCATTACTCAGAATCGAATGTGCAACAACAACAGAATAAAAATAAATTTTAGCTTGAAGTAAAAAAAAAAAAGTTACATAATGATGACCTCTATTGACCAGACACACAATTAGAATACAAGTTACAAACAATATGATGAATAAAATGAAACAATTATTATAATGAATTATTTAAAAATAAAAATGAAAATAGTAAGTCTTTTATGCAGACTGAACAAGGCCTTTTCGCTTCAACGTCGATGAGCAAAGTTGCTTAAGACTGCTGTGTACTATACTAACCCTATTGGATTCGCTCACCTCAATGTTAACCTATGGAGAAAATGTGTCTACTATTTACAGCTACATAAATGCTGATAATCCAATAAAAATGGTATTTTCAGATAACCTGAACTTTTTTGCACCTTGCAACAGGATTCATTTTATATATTTCTTCCACTTAAGAAATTTATGAGTGTTTAAAACACGCTATACCTGATTTTTTCCCCCATATTAATTTAAATTTAAAAATACTATTTGCATTTTTTTAAACAAAAAAATGTCCCAAGGTGTAAAATTTGTTTCGCTATTACGGAGTACAATTAAAAATTATTTAATTATTACTTTATTAAAAAGAAAGAATATGCTTGTTATTAAAAATTCTATTTCTTAATTAATGTTGTTTCACGTTATTTAATCCTAATTATTGCTTTCATATACAACATTCTTTCATTGGTATGCTGATTTTTTCATTCGCCTGTTTTATCTACCATTTATCGACCATTATCTACCTTCGGTGCCATTTCGTTTAAGAGATAGTTTAGTTTTTTTCAACTTTTTTACAGTCAACTTTTTCTCTTTTATAAGATTAAATATTTACTACTTAAAATAATTTTAACGTAGGATATACGTTCCTCCATTAACGGTCTGCTGTAAAGGAAAATTTCAGACGTTAAAACTGGTGTCGCGAGTTATAAATCAAGAAAATCATTAATGACATCACAGAATGATAATAAAAGCAAACGATTTTTAAAATTAAAAGAACGTAATCCTACGTTAAAAAAAATTTCGGGTAGTCTCTTCTAACGAAACTACCGCAGGTTTTTAATATAGGATTACTTATCGTTGCTTAACCCTTTTGTATGTATGTATGTATGTATATATATCTATATATGTGTAAGTACGTACGTATATATCTATATATATAAAACAGTTTCGTAACTGACTGACTCGCTGGCTGACTGACTGATTGACATACAACGCACAGACCAAACCGCTGGACCTAAAGAGCCGAAATTTTGCATGGTGATTCTTCTTATAGTGTAGGGGTGCATTAAGAAAGATTTTGTAAAAATTCCTCTTAGATTTTTTAAAATTAAATTTTTAAGCTATTTTTGTAACTTTTTCTAAGTTTGCATTTAAAATAATAATTGGAGGGTTATAAAATTTACATCATGAGAAAGATCATAAAAATTCTTTAAAATGAAATTTTTTCGAATCTTTACCTCCCTTTTCTGATTTTTGGTGAATTTTTAAAGATTAATTTTTATAATTTAATTTAATAAATGCTGATCACGTGATTTCTTTTTATGGTACTTTAAATTAATTTATCGTCACGTTCATAGCAACGAAATAGACAAAAAATTTTTTTTTTCTTGCTAATGCGACAGAAGATTGGAAATTATCCAAAAAAATATTAAAATACAGTAAAAGATATGTTCCTCAAATTGTACTATGTTAACTGTACTATATTCTTTAGTATGTTCTATCAGATTTAATTTGAATATTTTCTTCTACATTATTTTATCTATAAAAATATCCCTTGCGATTTTTTAGGAATATATTTTTTCGTTTTTTTTACATCAATTGCATATATTGATCATTGTATTTATTATAAATATATTTAAACATATTCTTGGCATTAATTGCATGCATTGACCGTTGTATTTAATTTGAATGTACTCCGTAGCGAAGTACGGGTTTTCAGCTAGTATATATATATATATATATATATATATATATATATATATATATATATATATATATATATATATATATATATATATGCATGTATGTATATATGCATGTCAAAATTTTGACTCATTTTGGTACTTTTCTGTACAAATGTTTACTGCTTGCCCAAGCGATACAGACGGGGTTTGGCGCGCTGCCAAAATTATAACTCACGACGCAGGACATATGTAATTTTGCTTTCTGGGGGACCGTTATGGAGGAACGAAATCCTAAGTTAAAAGATGTAAGCAACAATAAATACTCCTACGTTAATAACCCGCGGTAGTTTCGTTAGAAGAGACTACCTGAAATTGTTTTATTGAGTCTAATTTTGTATTCAGTGATACGATAAGACTTCCTGATATAGAAACTCAAACGTACTTTGTTTGTACCAGTGAAAGAGTGATAGAGGAGCCATTCACAAGCCAAATTGCTTAACTCCACTTTTTGAAATTTTTGAATTTTTAGCGTGAAAGCCCTTGATGGACTCCTAAATTTTTACACTCGTAATAAATTTTCCAAATAAAAGATTAACACCACTTTGTTGACAAAATTTTTTTTGACCATCGAATTATAAGTTACTTGTTTTCAGAAGCCAGTCCATTTAAGTTCGTACTCTAACGTAAATCGTTGCAATAATGCAATTAAAAACAGTAGCAAGTACTTGATGATAACGGTAAATCGATTTGTGTTGTTTCATCACAAATGTGCAAATTTAGTGAGTCAGTTAGAGTTTAACTGCCGCAAAAGTAAGTACTTGAGAATTATTAAACAACTAGCCGTTGTGCGAACAACATGGTCGCTTTTAGTTTTATATTTTTTTTTGCAAAGCAACTCAACTGAAAGTAACATATGTAAGGAATGTTACCATTACCTGTTATCATAAATATACGTTGTTAAGGGGTATTGTTCATAAGGCTCATTCTAAAACATTGAAATTAAAAAATATGAATTTCCATGACTTCAGAACAGAGTTAAAGATAAGACTGAGAAACCCAACACCAATGATTTTAAGATTTACACCCCTCTCTGTATGTACTATTTTTCAAAATTAAGATATCTACACTTTATCATTACATCAAATAAGAACGTGCTGGGGAAAAATTTTTTTCCTTAAAAAATGGAGTAAAAATTCAGAAAGTACTAAAATATAGTGTAGATTACACCACTCTCTGTATGTACTATTGTTCACAATTCAGATATCTACACTTAATCACATCAAATAATAAATAAATTCTTCAGCTATAAAATGGAGTAAAAATTCAGCAAGTACTGAAAGAGGTGTAGAAATTAGCTATTACTGGCTGTCGGTTGCTATGCCGGCGACGGTTAAGCCTAACCTCGCGATCATTTATGCTCTCTCTTTCACGCCTCTCTCTTAATGAATTATTTCTTCTTCGCTTTCTTTCTTGAGACTGTTTCCCAATTTTCACTTGATCGTGCAGCTCGATTTCGAGCATTCCTGATTACAGTGCGTAAATCCATGTTGACACGCGGTTGAAAATTGCGAATGGCCACTATTGTTTACATCTCGCAGTTGCAGCCGTTGCCATTCGGAATGTAGAAATATCGTCGATTTTTGTGCCGCATACCTACGCGTTTTATATATATAGATTATTGCAATTTTTTTCTGTAGTAAAATAAGTAATTTGAAGACTGAATTGGATGGGTTTTTTTAAGTCCCTTAGTCACGCAAAAATTATAATAATAATAACGATGACTCCAAGGATATTCTATCTTATGAATTTTCTATGTCGTCAGATAAAAGCTACATCTGCAATAATACATTCTACAATGTTTATTTGAATTTATATCTTCAGAGTAATTTTTTAAAAAAATGTATATATTTTATCACTTTTCTCCACTTTTTGTTTTATTTGCATTTTGCTCTTATATCAATAAAAAACTGCTGTTGTGTGGGACAGCAAAAGATCTCTCTCCATAATATTAAGCCGATTCCGCGTTTGGCTGAGAAAATTACTCACCCGACTGAAATCTGGCTCTACCGAATAAGAAGTAGGAAATGCCATGAAAAAGAATTATGCTTTATTCCAAAGATGTGAAAAATATTCCGATATTGTACTCTTTATCCGAAAATTGTGTTTTTCTTGACTGAAAGTTACTTTGACTGCTATATCCCACTGCATCTCTATGAGTACTTCATCCAAAGAAACAACAGCGTCACTGGCATTCGCAGCAGATGAACCAGCTACCCAGGCTGGAATATCTATGTACAGTAGGTCGAACTTCTATAGCATGATAAAGGTGTTTAATGTTATCCATCATCATCATCATATTTGGCACGACAGCCCAGGGTGGGCCAGAGCCTTCTGTTAAAGATTCCTGCAGGTCAACCTACTTCTAGACCTGGTCTGCCATTTCCTCACTTCAATCACTCTAAAATCTGATACAACAGAGTCAAGCCATCTTAGTTTTGGCCTTCCTCTTTTCCGACTAGTAAAGGACGCTTAATGTTATCCACATAAATAATTATTTCAACAAGTTTCAGTTCATCCCTAACTGCTACCAAAAATGTAACTGAGCGTATTCAACAACTGTATAATACCCTATACTGCACTTTTCTTACCTCTGTGGTCCCTTAGTCTTATGCCGTGGATCCCTTCTGAGGCGATTTTCCTCTGTGGCTCCCTTTGAATATCTTAAGGCCTCCGGGTGAGAACCGCTGCTCCAGAAGTGGTAACTCTCCTTGAATCTGTATCTTGCTATCTCAACTCCAATAATTTACAACATCAGTAACTTTCACGACGACTTTCCAAATCATATATGAACTTCTTACATAATCATATATGAACTTCTTACAGCAGTTTTTTAAAGGATAGCTAACTCATCCTCATCTAAGTTTAACCCTAGACTTACCTACATTGGCTTTGACCACATAATAACTAATTTCTTAGCAGTAAGACTTGTGCAGAGCTGTAAACAAACAACCATTGCGTATTATATGCGCTTGCCTAAAAAATGACAAATAAAACAAGTGGTTAGATTTTTGCCTTTGGAGTGAAACACCTACTCCCTAATCGGCTTTTCCAACTGACGCCAAAGTAGACAAATAAAAGGACTATTTTCTTTTGCGAGTTTTTAGTTTATAACGTTAAACTAGACTGATTTTGAATCATCAAGCGTCCGAGTACAAACTTAATGCTTCATTCCTGATAAAGTTTCAGCATAAGGTATCCAGAAAAAGGAGAAAAATAAACTACTATTAAACTTAAATGGCACTATCCACTGTCCAGTTGGATTGCAAATAATTTTTGCTGAACCGAAGACTCTTGTCTTTTATATTTTTACCACTCCGTAACATCGGTTGCCAAGCCTCGGAGCCGAGGCTTGGCTTCGTTTAATATTCGTATGAAACGCGACTGCGAACTTTGAGACCGTTTTAACTTCTCCGCTTTGAGCATCGTTAAACACCTTTTATCTGTCGTACTTTTACGTTATTTATTGACTGCAAGAGGTGAAATTTGGGTTTTGAAACGGTGGGCTGACTCTGGAGAAAGTGGGAGACGCGGAACAATGACCGATGATGCAGCATAAACATTTATCAAGCAGTCCGTAGGGAAATGAAATGAAACAGCCTGGGAATAAGTCTCCAGAGATGATCGCAGCCTAGTACAACCACGCACTAACCGAATATGCTTTCAAGAAAGGGTTAGGTCAAGGCTGAGAAAGGAGAAAATCGTAAATAAAAAGTGGAAGAAAGCTGATGAAGGCTCGGCACAATCGAAGGATGTGGGTAGTTTTTTGGAGTTTCACTCTTCTTTTTCAATTAACTTCATGCTGAGGAAATAAAGATGTATAGAGCATAAAAATAAAGTCCATTTTTCTTGCACTGCTCCTATGAAATGATCCTACGTAAAACACTGAAAAGAATTGGTAATTATTTTTTCTTTATAAGTGTAAACCAGTGGTTCTTAACCTCTTCAGATACGTAGAACTCTATTGTATATAAAAATTATTTTTGTAGAACGCTAACATCACTGTTTATGTAATTCGACAAAATTTTAAAGTTAAATACAGGGTGATTTTTTTAAAACTGAGACTACTTAGAGCCATCTGTATCGCGATGTATCAGCCGGAATTCCACTAAAATTGATAGAGGGACTAAGGACGACATGAAAAAGAGTTTCGAGAAAAAAAAATTTGTTCCAAAAGTCGCCGATAGGGGAAGATGAGGCGCTATGGTGTCGGAGCACCCGAGAATTTGCATAAAAAGCAAGTAAAACCCCAAAATGCAAATTCATGATTACGTAGTCGACAGCAGCGCCAGTATTTTGGGCTATAAAGTGCGGAATCTGTTGCGCCTATGCTTTACATAAGAAAGAGTCACCAGTCGCTTTTTTTCCATTTGCATGGCCACCTCGCTCCCCGGACCTAACCCATGTGACATTTTTCTGTGGGGTTATTTAAAGTATAAGGTGTATCTTGGTGGAATCTCGAACTTGGCGTCTCTAAAGGACAACATTTTCCGGACTTTGAGGAACATTCCTGGTGTCATGTTACGCTTGGCCGTTGAGAACATAGTGATCAGGATGCAATGTGTCGTCCACCAGGACTGTGGTCACATTGAAGAAGAAGTGAATTTGCTGCATAAAGTGGTGTTGCAGTGAAATTTCTTTGATATTCATTTGCCTGCTTTCAACTTTTTCCGTATTCATCCCTTATCTTTATAGCCAGAAATACTGGCGCTGCTGTCGACTACATAGTTGTGAATTTGTATTTTGATGTTTTACCTGCATTTTATGCAAATTCTCGGGTGCGACGACAACAACAGCGCCATATCTTTCCCTATCGGCGACTTTTGGGACTATTTTCTTTTTTTTTCATGGGAAACTCTTTCCCATGTCGTCCTTAGTCCCTCTATCAATTTTGGTGGAATTCCGACTGATAGATCGCGCTACAGATGGCTCTGAGTAGTGTCAGTTTAAAATAAAAACCCCCTGTATAAGAAAAGGCATGTGATTTTCAACATATATTCTCTAAAAAAGATAGGTTATTGTATAGTGGTAAAAATTCAATGAAATAAATAATTAATAAACATAGATGTATATTGCTCCAAGTAACAAATAAAATTTCTGATAGTATGTATTACTTCGTTTTGTAAATAAAGTATGTTATTTACTAATCCTATCGGATTCACTCCCCTTAGTGTTAACCTATAAAGAAAACGTGTCCAAGGATTGCCGTCTTGGATTGAAACATTTTTTTAAAAAATTTATTCCGTAATATTACACCTTGGGGCCTTTTACGTTTAAAAAAATGCAAATAGTATTTTAAAATTTAAATTATTCGGAGAAAAAATCTGGTATAGTGTGTTTTAAACGCTCTTAAATTCCTCTGGTAGACGAAATTTATAAAATGAATCTTGCGTGGTGCAGAAAAGCTAAGGCTATCTGCAAATACCATTTTTATTGGATTCAGCATTTATGGAGCTGTAAATAGTAGACACATTTTCTCCATAGGTTAACATTGAGGGGAGCGTATCCAATAGGGTTTGTACACAGCAGCCTGAAATGTTAAGATTCGGTTCGGATTACTGGACCTGACAGGATTATTGACTTTTTTTTCCAGTTTGAACTTTCCTAATTGCGGTTTCCCTTTTAAACGTTTCTTACATTTAAAAATGTTTATTGCAGATTATTTGTATGCAATGCAACACGCAATTATTATTGAAGATATTGAACTAAATCACACGGTTACATTGCAATTGATAGTAGTATAAGATTACAAATATTAACTTTTGATATAGTATATGAATCACAAAAAAATTATGGTATGGGAATAATCCTCTAACACCGGTTAAGAACTACTAGTGTAAACTGTAAACAAGTTTGAGCTTTGCTTTTCCATATAAAAATGTAAAAAGTAACTTTACAATCGTAACAGAACTAAAAAATGTTATGAAATAAGGGTGAAGGGAGATTTAAAATGCTATGATAAATATTTCTTAAGGTGCCGACATACCGTAAGTTTCAAACAAAATTAGTTAGAGAAAATAAATTTACTAGGTAGACCTTTGATGTTCAAATGTTCAAATTTTTATTATTAGCTATGTCAAAAAATATGCTTTCACTATATGAGAATGAAGTTATTAATAGGTACAGTAAAATATCGTTTATCCGGCCCTCGTTTATTTGGATCTTTGGATAATCCGGATAAGATTTGTAAACATTATTTTTATTTAATGTTCCCATTATATAATAGTTTTTAACTATGATAGCAAGAACTTAACTAGAAGTACGCCAAATATTCGCTTTTTAGTTTGATTCAATGTGCAGTTCCCGCATAGATTGTACAATAAATTATAGTAATAAAATGCATTTTGTTGAGCTTAAGAAAGCTTTACTAGACTTACCAATTCTTTGTTAAGAAATGATGTTAAAAGTTATTTTTATTTTTTTAAATGTCTTATAAACAATGCTATGTAATTTTGTTACAAAACATAGTTTTTATCGTAATAAATGGTAAATCTGCTTAGTTAAGGATTTTGTTTTGCTTATTATCCATATTACCCGGATAATCCGGATTTTCGATTATCCGGATTGCTTATGGTCCCAGTTAGTCCGGATAAGCGAGGTTTTACTGTACAATCCTTCCTAGTACATTAGTTGACTAGAATTTTATTATTAGATCTTTTATCGAGTATCTTTATAGTGTTATACACACCAAAATTATATTTGATTGTATTAAGGATGCTATGTACTAAGAAAAAAATCGTATTTCCCTTTTCCTCTTCTTGCAGGCTCTTGTGGTGGGAGGAGCCCAGTTGACAGTTCGAGAATTCCTCCCCCCTTAGGATTGACATTTTGAGGGATTGTAATGGCTCTCTCTATATAGGGAGGTTAAGCGCTGCCCCCAAATTTTTATTTAAAATATACTTTTGTCAACTATTTACAGGTACATAAATGTTGATAATCAAATAAAATTGGTATTGTCAGAGAGCCTGAACTTTTCTGCAAAGCGGTACTGGATTCATTTTATAAATTTCGTCCACCGAAGGAATTTATGAGCGTTTAAAACACACTATACCAGATTTTCTCCCGAATAATTTAAACTTTAAAATATTAATTGCATTTTTTTAAAAAAACGAAAAATGTACACAAATGTAAAATTTCTTTCTCTATGACGGAATACAATTAAAAAAATTTTTTTTTGAATCCAAGTTGCAATCCGTGGACAAATTTTCTCCATAGGTTAACATTGAGGTGAGCGAATCCATAGGGGTTAGTACATAACAGCCTTAAAGTATCTCCTTTTTTTTTAAGACAAACTATAAATACCTAAATTTCAACAGCAACGTTTAACATCAACTTAGTGTCACAGTAGAAACTAATTTTTCATGTAAATTCGTAAAAAGGAATGAGGAAAACGTATCAATTAGTGTCTTATTATGTAATTATGCTGTGCGACAGATTACTCTTACTTAAGAGAACTTGTAGCGAGATAAATTAAAATCCAATTTTTCACACGAGCTTTCTGTAATCCATTTTATCTTTTAAGCGACTTATGATAATGTTTTGATTTTATCTCAGTTTATAAAATTTCAGATTAGTCTTTTTAGCGTTGTCACAAACGTGTATGTTGAAGAAATATCTCTATTTTAATACAGCTTTCAACAGAGAACAACAAAAGAGCGTTTCAAACACAGTAAAATTGTAAATACTTTAGACTGTTTGTAGTTATTCGTATTTCACACTAATGAAACCGAAGATCACTAAATTGTTGTGTAAAGCGGAAGATATTGACGTTTAAACTTTATAAACTGAGTAACAACTAATGTAGTATTTGAACATCATGTTATTTTGGAGCCACAGTCCCGGAGCGCACGAAAAGTTTGCCATATAGAAATGACGTCAACGTGACGTACATTCTTAATCGACAATCATGCTCAATGGCAGATTTTAGAAATATATATTACGGTAACGCCTTTTTCGCACGTCGAAATTTTTGAATTTCCCGAAACTAAGGGCCTGTTCACATAGGAGTCCGGTAGATGAAGCGTAAAAGGAAAAGATAGCGCTGAGACAGAAATAAACCAATCATAGGCATCGAAAATTTCGTCATTAATCGTTTGGAAGTTTGTCATTGGTTAAATATATTCAATACTTTAACGCTTCTGCTACCGGACTCCTATGTGAACAGGCCCTAAGGCCTCCAATGTGGAATCTGTTTCAAATCTTGAGTACAAGTCTTTTGCACTGAAATTTGCCGTCAAAATAACAGTAAAAGATTTTTAGAACTTTAAAGGAATCTGGCATCACAATTGATGGTTTGAATATACAAAAAAAATCTGGCAACTGATCACAAAAGAAATAACTGAACGATAGTTTCGAGGTACGCAAGAAAAGCAGCTTAGAATTTAAAAAAAAGAGATTTTTTTAAGGTTATTACATGTAATCATGTATAATTTAAATATTAGTTACTTAAAATATCTCTTTCCGACTAAAGACCCAAGGAGTTGATTTCCTTACTAGTTCACTTGTCTGACGCTGAGATCTATCCAATATCTCGTAGAATCTAGGAAAGGTAAGAACTTTACATCATTCTGAATATGAGTTTCGACGAATGTTTATCTTTCGCCTTTTGTTTGACTAACTAAACCAAATATTCTATGACAACATTACAACGAAAACGGTTTAAAGTTACGCGTTTTTTAGCTTGCATTTCCTACTTAATTAAAACTACAGATGTGAAATGGTTTTCAAAGCTTGTTATGCAAAACAAAATCTGCATGATTAAATCCGAAAAAAAAAAGATTTCAAGAGAATATAATTTATTTAGATTTTCTTCCAAAATGAATGAATGAAATTTAATTGTTGTTTGAAGCACTCTTAAAAAGAGGAATACGAAGTATTACAATTTAAGAATGAATGGAACATTACTCATAAATGTAATCCGAATACAAACTTTCAATACATTTCGAAGTTTTGTCTTTTATACTTGGTTGCATGGGTTGAAATATTACTAAGCGTTTATATTAAGTGAAATATTTAAGAGTATCATGAATGTACATGTGAACATGAGGATAAAAACATTTAATATAAAGTCTGAATGCAGGCTTTTTGGACATTTTGTATTTAAATTGATTCCAAGTCTCCTTTTTCATGACGAAAAGTAAGAGAAAATTGGGCATAAACAACAACGGATCTAGCATTTTACGGCATCAAAAAGCTTAATATATAAATCAAATTAATGTGCGCATTACGAACTATAAACAACTATTAATAACTAGCTTTCGATTTTTCATTAAAAGGACTGTCGTTTTAGAAAGAAAAGACGCTAGTCAACACTCACAAGTTAATATTAATAGAAAAATAACTTATTGTTTCATTAAAAGTGTATTTAGTTCTACTTAAATTTCGTTTCCAACCAATAAAAATTAATTTTTATTTTACAGCAAAAATTTTGCTGCACAAATACAGGAAGCAATTAAGGAAAGATTATGACATAAACTGTTTATACTGTTCAGAGGAACTTCTAAATTAAAATATTGAGCTAAGCCAAACTGCGGTTTTTTGTCTGCTTTCTACTATTGAATAAACATGAGTGTGGGAAACTCATAGCTTGAGCTGTAAAGATCTCGAAAAATTCCCTTCATCAGTTATTCAGAGAAACGTTACCCAATGCACTTAACTATAAATTTCCAGTTCAGTAAATTACCAATTCCCTTTTGAAATGGTAATTTACTCTACCTCATGCAGTAAATTACCAATTGAAACCAACCTCGTTGATTTAAATGATAATTCTAGTGTAGGCTTCAACATTTCATTTTGATATTCCTGTAGAATTTATCGCTTTTGGGGATGATCAATAGACAACGATGTAATATGCAAAACATTTGCGTCTACTTCTTGAAAAGTTTTCCTTTGCAGTATTGTTTGTAGATATTCTTTTATCGGGAATTTGACTAATACTGATGAATATTTAAAGTGCTTTTGGAGACACTCTTAGTTTTTTTGGTTTTTAAATGTCAACTATCTTATTGGGTGCCTAAAGATGTTGGGCATAACTAGAATTTTGATGTGCCATCATAGCGTGTGTTTGAAACTGTTTATTATAAGGCGTGGATGATGGTGTTTCACTGACGATTGAAGCTTGTTGCTTGAAATCAGTCAGATTTAACAGTGATTGTATGGTTTTCAAAAGTAAGGAAAAATCAAAAGTTCATCCGCTTGCTACCATTATTTGTTTCATTGCATGTATTGATTTATTTCAAGGTAGATGGACAGATGCTAATTGTAATCAAGGGAATCTTGATTTCAATTAGCATCAATCACTTATCAGTATCAAATAAATCTTGATTACAATGACATTAAGTACATTAGATTAAGGACATATTAACATTATTTTCAAATGTTCTATGCACATGAATATTTGAGAACACTAAGTTTTATTCAAAAATTTTATTTATGAAATTAAGTTTATGCTCAACTGCAAAATTTTATAATCGTAGCAATATAAACGTAGCTATATAATATTTATCTGGTATATGAGACCTTAGGCCATTAAACTTTAATTCAATCAACTATGTATATTATATTAGTTTTCTTTATCTTTGGAAAAGAAAATATAACAAATAGATTAAGACTCAAGTCCAGACAACCTCAGCCTCTACTATATATTGACTTGCAATATAAAGACTCAAATAAGTTACATAAACCTATTTAAAATACCAGGCTGCAAAACATCTTCTTTGAAATATAATATACAAGGATTATACAAACATATGATAAGAATATATATGATCTTCCAAACATTTAACTTTTTTATTATTATTAAAGCTATATTATAATACTTTTGAATTGTGTTATTTCCATGATCAACCAGTTTTGGGTGACTAGCTCAGCGTGTTTCACAGTTAATATTTAAAGCTACAAGATCCAGCTATATCGCTCCGTTCATTCATTAAAGACCTTTAACGTAAGTAAAAGTACGAAAGATTCGAATTTTACCACAAAAGAAAATTTTATTAAGCATTCTCTAAAACTGTAATGCAAATTACTATTTAAAATTTTTAATATATAGATACTGCTTTCAAAGTTAATGATTGAATTAGGATAAGTGATGTAAGAGAATCGATGTATGTTATTTAAAGGCATTGTCAACAGTGTACGCTTTGCTTTTAATAAGAAAGACTATTTATAATTCAATAGTTTTTAGGCGATCAGTAGCTGAAAGATCGCTGCCAAAAAAACAAAGGGTAGTCCGATTTCTACCCCAAACAACTGCAATGGGGTGGAGGGCAGATGCTAGACCTCCCTTGATTTCCTTACATGTAATTTAATTCAGTCCCTCTTGATTATTAACGGATACCATTCCCCTTGTGTAACTCTGCAAAAGTTATCTCTTTTATTTAAAGCTAAACAAATTTCAGGTAGTCTCTTCTAACGAAACTACCATGGGTTATTGACGTAGGATTACTTATTGTTGCTTACCTCTTCTGTATGTGTATATGTATGTATATGTTATGTATGTCGAACTCGTTCTTCACGCCCATTTTAAAACCATGTAGTCCGAACTCCTCATACATTTACAACTGCAATCGGCTCCCGACATCTCCATCTTCTTCAACCAGCAGTCAGATGTGGCGAGTGGCAGCAACATCACACCAAATATCTCTGAAATATCTTTATTAAATCTTTAAACTCAGCTCCATTAATGAAATTAATTTAGTCCCGCCCCTGTCCAAAATGCATGCCCGCCGAGCAGCACGTCTTTCCTAGTCGATCATCTCATTGTCTCTGAAGATTTCAACCCGTTGCGTCCAGCTTCCAGAAATACCGCGCATGCCCACAAGAGCTCTGACGTCTGCACCGAAGATGAGGCATGGGAGGAGTGACGCTGTCAATCAAATCCAACCCTGAAATTTATTTTCTCCGCATTGCTTTTATCCCGATATATCGTAAATTAATAGTATTTAATTGCTAATTTCTATTTTCTCTAAGCAAAACCCCCGTTTAAGGTTCCCACGGTTGCCCCCCATAATTAAGGCATTTCATGTATATATGTATCTATATGTACGTATGTATATACGTATATGTATGTCAAAATTTTAACGTGTTTTGGTACTTTTCTATTTAACTGTTTACTGCTTGTCGAAGCGATACAGCCTGGGTTTGGCACGCTACCAAAATTATTACTCGCGAGGACGGATGGACGGACGATTTTAGCGTCTGAAATTTTGCTTTCCGAAGGACCGTTATGGAGGAACGTAATCCTACGTTAAAAAAGGTTATAACATTACATACAGGACCGGTCCTATAGGTGAGGCGAAGAGGCGACCGCCTCAAGCGCCAAATTTAAGGAAGGCCAAAATGAGAGACACAGTAAAAATACGAAATTCTTAGCGAATAACGGAAAGGTATTAATAGTTTTACCTGATGCATGATGGTAGTCGTAGAATTAACAAATATAAGCGAATATTTGTGTAATTCTACTCTGGCTATTTTTATAAGCTGTTTAATTTGAGTTCACGAGAAAAAATTTTGAATTTCCAAACGTTTTTGTAGCTAAGAATTCTACAGGGTGGCTAATAAATACTGTGACAAATATCGAATCATTTAATTACACACAGATGAAATAGAAAATGAAAAATACAACAATATTATGAACATTATACATGAAAGTTTACCATGAAATAATTTTACTCGAATCGACCGCCATCTTTATCGATTACTAAAGATAATCTCTTACGCCACTGTCCTATTGCGGCACGAATCATTTTATGAGGTAATTTGTCCCATTCACTCCGTATGGAAGCTTTGAGGGAGTCCAAACTTCTGTGCTGCTTAGCATTTACTTTAGACTCTAAAATCCCCCAAATGCAATAGTCTAAAGGATTTAGATCTGGTGAAGAAGGTGGCCAATCTTCTTGCTTGATAAACTTCAGGCAATTGGCATGGAGCCATTCATGTGTTGTTTTGGATCGGTGGGACGGTGCAGAATCTTGCTGAAGTATCCAATTCTTTTTGGGATACAATCTGTTAGCATGTGGTAATAAACGTGTAGCCAATACTTCCTGTTTGTAATATTCAGCATTGATTTTTACCCCTTTATCGATGAATTTCAGAGGCAGTTTTCCATTGTGTGACACTGCAGCCCAAACCATAACAGAATTCTTGTTCTGAAAGCGTTTAACAGTTCGAAGATTTTCAGGTATATCCTCGAAGGTTGCTGAATATACAACATCATTTTTAGCATTATAACTTTGTTCTGTACAAAACAGCTTCTCATCAGAGAAAATTATTTTTTCAACACTTTTGCTACCGTGCCGGTTCAGCAATTTCTTGCATCTTTGTAACCTTTTTACTATTTGTGCAGTAGACAAACCTTGAACTTTTCTTTTGCGATAAGGGCGAAAACCCAGGTCTTCATTTATGATAAGTTGCATAGTTCTGCGACTGATGTTCTCTTCTGCAGGCCATTTTATTTGCAGAACGTTGTGGATTTCTTCGTATCTTTTCACGAATTCTTTTGATACGTTCTTTTGTACGAACAGTGCGTGGACGACCGGACCTTGGTCGATCTTTACAGCTATTGGTATCCAATAATCGATTTATAGTCCTATATATAAACGTCCTATTAAAACCAAGGCATTTTAATTGCTTAAATATTTTACCTGCAGAAAATCCGCGATCAAAAAGCTGTTTTACCATTAACCTTTTGGCTTCCATCTTTAAAAATATTCTACATGTTTTACTTTAAACAAAAATCGTCTGCGTTTACAAAAAGTTGCCAATCACACAAATAGATAGATAAATTGTTTTTCCAAACGATTAACATTAACTCTTATTTTTTGGAGTGTTACAGTATTTATTAGCCACCCTGTACTAACACTACCTGAAACTGTAGAAGGCGCAATTTTTCTAAACTGAAAATTTTAGGGAATTATAGACGAACAATAACGCAAATTTGACTGAAAGATTTAGCAATAGTTTTTACAGAAAAGACGGTATCCAAAACAATTAATTATAGAGAGGCAATAGGGCTATTTACCACTATAAAGGCTCGAAGAATCATTTAGTAATTATTTTATTACAAGACAAATTACAATCAAATTTGTTTACTTTTTCTGCTTTTAAGTTCTGTCATTTTTAAACAAAAAGTTAAAAATTTTAAATAAATAAAACTTTTTAATGAATACATATTTTTTTTCGTAATGATTGTTATTTCAAAAGTATACTATTTTTTAATAGAGATACTTTCATTAATTCTGTCGATTACTCCTACACTGTCTCTTCCAAAAATTTGAAAATGCGCCGTTGTTAAAACTTGCCTCAAGCTTCACGATCGATTGGCCCGGCTCTGAGTACATACTCTATAACTAAAAAAAATGGCATTTTCCATGATATATCAATGCTACGTTTATAAAATGCTATTTAGAAAGCAAATGGTACAAGTCTTACAGCTTAATTTTAGCAATCACTTATAGTAATGAGCGGATACCATTCATCTTGTTTGCCATAATGGAATTATCTCTCCTCACACGTAAAGTTCAGGCAAACAGGTCATTACAGTACATACTCTATAATTATAAAGCATTCCATTTCCTATTATATATCAATCACAGCTTTATGAAAGAGCTAAAAAGACCATTCTGATGGCTAATGGCATATTGAAAAGTCCTATTTATTTTGATAGGCATATCTATCTCTATATAAAAAAACAGTTCTGTGACTGACTGACAGATAACGCACAGACCAAACCGATGGACATAATGGGCTGAAATTTTGCATGACGATTATTATAGTGTAGGGGGTGCACCATGAAATATTTTTGAAAAGTTCTTAGATTTTTTAAAATTAAATTTTTAAGCTGTTTTTGTAACTTTTAAGTTTGCATTCAAAATAATAATTTGAGGGTTATAAAATTTATATCACGAGAAAGATCGTAAAAATTCCTTTTAAATGAAATCTTTTTTCGAATCTTTACCTCCCTTTTCTGATTTTTGGTGAATTTTTAAAGATTAATTTTTAGAATTTAATTTATTGAATGCTGATCACGAGATTTCTTTTCTTTTTGTGATACTTTAAATTAATTTTAAGTCACGTGCATATTCACGTGCAGTCACGAAATAAATTGACAAAAAAATATTAAAATACGATAAAAGATAAAATTTAACCACTAGACTAATTGAGATGGAAGTTTTTAAAGAATTTAATTCAAATTAGTATGTTTTATGGATATTAAATTAAACCTATATATATATAAAACAGTTCCGTGACTGACTGACAGACCTCGCAGAGACCAAAGCGCTAGACCTAAAGGGCTGAAATTTTGACAGTCGATAAACACTGTCTGTAATTCAGATGATGCCGTTAACTATCAGGTAGAGTTTTTTAAATTCCCTTAAACCACCGGGTCTTCCATACCATAAGATCTGTTTGCGGAAGGGCACACCCATAATGCTCCTTTGGAATTTAAAACCACCGAAATTGTGTAATGGCAGTTGACTACAAGCCCTGCATAAAAATTTAATCGAAGCCGTTATTTTAACCGGGTGTGCCCAAGGAGAAAAAGTGTCCGTGCCACGCATTCCTCTAATACCTAATGACATCCCCTTTGGCTTTAAGAGACTGCAATTTCCCATCAAAATATGCTTCGTCATGACGCCATGACTAAGTCTAAAAGCCAAACTTTAAAATACGTTCGCGTAGATTTAAGAGAAAATTGTTTCTCCCACGGTCAGTTTTACGTGGCTTGCTCATGCGCAAATTCACGGACGAACCTGGTAATATTAGTTCCATCCAATGAAGAAAGAAAAAATATTGTTTATAAGGAAATCATCTAAAAGGCAATTTCATTATTTTTTATTGTAATTATCCTAAAATGAACTCCGTAGCGAAGCACGGGTATTCAGCTAGTTTCTACATAACAGAAGGCATGGAAAACAAATTTTAGAGATGCAATCAAATAATTTGTAGAAATGAAAACTCAAAGAATGATTCAGAAATGAATTTTATTACATAACAAATTGTATTCTAGTTTTACTTTTTTTGCTTTTTTTAAGTACTGTGATTTAAATTTTTTTTTTGTTTAAAATAAACACATATTTATCCCAAAATGTCCTTTATTATAGTAAGTAGACTATTTCTAATAGAGATACATCCATTACTTAGTCTTTCCAAAATATTGTAAAGGCACCGTTTTTAAAACTTGCCTCAGGCGCTATTATTGGCTCTGTTGCTATCTACATTGAAATAAACGTGGGAATCTTACTACTAATGTAAGCTTTTAAACAAATCTTCCAGTCGTAAGGAATAAAAAAAAGCATAAGTCTGACAACATGCTGTGGAACAAAATCTAATGCCAACAAAAGTCTTTTTCCCCTAAACATGTGCTTGATCCTACCTCTTAAGTTTCGCTAGTCTCCCATCTGGCTCAGACTTTACTTTCTTTTCATATAGCATAGCTGAACACTTCCTTAAAAGAAGTTACGGCAGAAAAGAGGTGGAATGAAAGCTAATGATGGTATCGGCGCAGCGCCATGGTGAGTTATTATGTAGGGTAATAACGGAGGCTCAAAGGGAAGATGAGAAAACAATTAGAGCTCTAGTGGAACGATTGGAGCATTATTGCTTTTCACTTCTTGAACGTAAAAGATGGAGAGAACGTGATACGGAAGAAAATTTCAGGACTAATTTTATTTATTGTTTATATAAGTTTTTTATTTCAATTGATTTGGATGGTGTGAAGATTTCTGGGTAGATGAAAAGACTGAGTTTTTTTAAATGCCATGCGACTTGAGATACATCTCGCATTGTCCTGTTCAGTGCAATGAGTTAACAAAAATATATAAAAGTGTAAGAAAAGAATATCAATCGGGCCAACGTTAGCGTTCTCAAATGTGGAAATGAGTTCAGTGTATTATCGCAAATATTTTTTTCTTGAGTAAAAACAACCTTGAATATTTTAGATATTCTTGAATATCAAAGACTTACATTAAAAAGAATCATGCTCATTTAAAAAATTATTTTAGAGATATGATTTTTAACCTACATATGTTAAGAAAGTTTTATATCACTAGGTCTTCTCAAAGTAGAAGAATACAGTGTGCAACACTGTATTCTGTATAGAAATTTGTCACTGTATAGAAGAAATTACAGTGATTATAATGAAATGAGTGCAGGAGAGGTCGTATTCAAATTTTTTTTCCAATGTTACTCGGACACATGTTGCGCTCATTTCATTATAATCACTGTATTTTCACTGTATAGAAGAAAATACAGTGATTATAATGAAATGAGCGCAGGAGAGGTCATATTCAATTTTTTTCCCAATGTTACTCGGACACATGTTGCGCTCATTTCATTATAATCACTGTATTTTCACTGTATAGAAGAAAATACAGTGATTATAATGAAATGAGCGCAGGAGAGGTCGTATTAAATTTTTTTCCAATGTTACTCGGACACACAGGTAAAAAAAATCCAACTGTACTCTTTCTTTGTTATTTCTGAACTAAAATATTAGAAGGTGAAATACAAAAAAAAAATGAAAGTAAATTTGTATTCTAGTTAAACTTTCGAAAGGATGAACAATTATTCTAGGTCCGAGCATGGTTTAGCGCTTGGGTAGTCAAAATATAACCTTATCGCTCCAATAAGCCAACTAACCTCAAGTCAACACTGCTATCTACCTGAAATGGATTACTAACCGTAGCGCCCTTAAACCAACCATACCGACATTTATCAATATTGATCCAAAGCACTCTTTACCACTACTTTAGAGCCCCCTATTTGAGTGCAAGTGGAATTCAGATCGATAAGAGGCTTTTGCATCACTAGGAACTAACAGAGCGCAAGTTCCGACATATTGTATCAGCAATCGGGGATAATCCAATAACTTTATGCATGCATGCGGGTAGATTATTTGCTGATGAGTTGCCGTGGGAAAATTTCGAGCCGTTCTCTTCAGTAGCGTCGAATAAATTTGCGAGGAAAACGACAGTTCCACGAAAAAATAAAATCTTTTTCCGTACGTAATCTTTTACGTACGTTAAGGAAAATATTAAGGCATATGGAATGAAAGTCTGGCAAGAAAGGTGGGCCGATAGTGAATTGGGGAGGCCGGTTTATAAAAATCTACCCTCAGGTTTCCTTAGAAAGATTGATATCGAATTTCTATATTAATCAAGCTATCGCTCAACATGGAAACGTGGGCTCATATCAAAGAAGAGTTTTTGGGAAGAGTGACATCTGTGCGTCAGGAGAGGTCCAGACAATAGAGCATTGTTTATTTAATTGTGTAACTCGGAGAGATTTGCGATCGAGTTTACCAAGGGAAATTACTGAATGGTCACCACATAAATTCTATAATGACTACTATTGTAGAAAATTCATTTTGACTGTGATGAAAGACCTTATGGACTTTCACTACCCCTTTTTGGGTCATTGAAAGTTTTGTTGTTTGTTTGTTTCGGTTTATATAATTGTTTATCATAGCATGTATTTGTTTTGTATTGAATGGAACGCCAGTATTTATTTTGTATTGTATAGTTCTAGTCAAGCTGATTGCCATTGCGAAATTTGTCGTCTCTCAAACTCATCCGTTTACTATTCGGGAAGAACGGATTATCTTTTGGACTTTCCGTACGTTAGTCATCTTTCCTCGTTTTATGTAAAAGAAGGCTTGATTGATATTAACAATAAACCACTTTGTGGAAGCTTACGGCGCTAAACACTCTATGACGTTGGCTGCTATAATTTTGGAGAGTAAAGATAACGCGAAGTGTTAGTATTACCTTCATGATAAACTTTGAGATTTCCCTTGAATTCAGTACAATCAAACAACACACGACAGTGTCAAATTTTTAAGAATACGGTACTCCTAAGATAGAAGTATATTAAAGCGGAAAAATAGTCGAAAATTACCGAATAATATGCATTTTTGACGCCGTTGTCATACCGATTAATTAACGTCTTTTTTTCAGGAGTAAACTAATTTTTGTTAGTGCTCCATCCAAAAATATGCGGTATACCACTTTTTAAAACAAAATTAATTTCTAATGATTTCCAGGTACAGTTGAAAATCGGCTGAAAAAGAGTGTTAAAAGCTTAAATGGTAGATGATGGAACTGTAGACTTTCGTAGTGTACTCAAATTTGTTAAGTTTTTGATGAAAGTTGGATTCATTTAGGATTTCACTTCTGCTATTTATCTAGAAATAACGAGGATTATAATTAATCAAGATTCTTGAGATTTCAAAGAAATACGAGTACTGAAATAGTTTCTCTAATTGGATTTTCATAAACGAGCTGTATTGAAATTAGCTTAAGTCTTCATAATATTGGAATAGCTAGAATGCAATGATTCTAGAGTCCATTTTATATATATATATATGAGATAGATAGATAGATAGATAGATAGATAGATAGATATAGAGAGAAGGGGTATGTTGTAGCATCTGAAACAGTTATGATATGAGATTATTACACACTCTTTATGTATGTATATGGGGAGGGGGGGGGAGGATTTAAAGTGCAATTTATGCTAAGGGTCAAAATCACATATACACACACAGTGAAACTTCTCTATGACGGCCAGTCATGGTTCCAAAAAAAAGTGGCGTTTTTGAGGCGTGGCCATCGAAAAGTGGCTCTATAGACTCTTAAATTGGTCCTGAAAAACTGTCATTTAGAGAAGTGACTGGCTAGAGAAGTTTCACTATATATATATATATATATGAGGGTCAGTCAATAAGTTAGTTGCAAACCTCCGTAAAAATCTTGGTAAAAGAGATATTTTGTTGAAACTTTGTGGCAACACAGAACATCAGATGCTGCAGAAGGTGTCAACGTGGCAGTTTTAGTTTGCTTGCTAATCAGTCATCAATATGTTTCGGCAGCTGCCAGTGCGTGCATTAATGCCCTTCCTGTGGGCATTAGGTTGTGACTGCACTTACATTTATCGGCAGTTGCACAAAGTGTGCTGTTATAACGCAAGATCACGCCAAGCTGTCGCCAGTGGTATCTCTCATTCGATAATGGCCTTAGAGATCTCGAGGATAAGTTTCTTCAACTTCGCCGACAGATGAGAACGTTGCATCGGTGAAGGAACTCATTCTTCAAAACAGACGTGCCACAGTAGACGAGATCTTCTCGTCTATTGATTGACCAACACAAAGTACAACGATCTGGAAGTGCTCTAGCATTTTTGGAACGTTATCTACAGGAAAGAATGCCTTTTGGGACTAAATCGGGACCGGTGACGAGACTTGGGTTCATCATTTCGCACACGAAATGAAACTCATCTTTCTCGAAAGAAATGCCGAACAGTTCCATCCGCTGGGAAAATGATGATGGTGCTTTCTTTTGGTAGAGAAAGTGGAGTGTACACGGAATTCTTGCCGAAGGGTGCCACAGTTGATGCAGCGTCTTATTGTGAAACCCTGAAGTGGTTGCTAAAGCCGCTTAAAGGTAGACGACCAGGTAAACTTTCAAATGGCATTGTACTCTTGCATGACAATGCGAGACCGCATGCGGCGACCCTAACGAGGGATCTTTTGAAAAATTTTAAGTGAAGTGTGGAATTTTGCGCCATGTGACTTCCACGTCTTCTGTCTCATGAAACAAGAACTTGCAACGCGACGATATCATTGGGATAAGGAGGTAAAAGTGGCAACCCAACTATGGTTATCTCGCAGATGGCATGGAAAAACTGGTGCCACGCCTCAACAAAAGTTAAAATAAAAGTTATTACGTCGAGAAATAGATTATGTATTATAACCTTTATGTTAGTAAAACTTTGTTCTATAATTTCAACCCGGTATTGTTTTTTCCAACGAGTGCAACTAACTTTTTGACTAGCCCTTATATATATATGAAACGATAACTTTCATAACCATTAAAGGAAACGCCTATTCAAAATTCTTTTATATTATCGCAATATGAAAACTCCCCTCATCTTGAATTTGACCTGGGATTAACTCAAAGGTCACCTATTAGGTTCCTTTGAGTTATTAGTTTGTTCTGAATGTGGTATCCTGTTAAAATATGTCCAAATGTGAACTTCTGAAATAACTGTACAGCCAGCCACGAAAATGCTTTTGAAATAAAAACCGTGTAACTAGTTATGTGGAGGATTGTATCTCTCGCCTGGGCTTTGCTTTAGTTTGACTTCTCAGTTCGTCTGGCTCCGGTTCGACCACACCAATTGCCTAAACCTCTGGACGACGACATTACTCCAAGGCTCTACGACTTTTTATATTTTAGACTCTGAAGTTCATCGACACCAAAATCATTACAGACGCACATACACACACACACACACACACATATATATATATATATATATACTGCGACTGGGCAAGATCGATTCAGCTTTTTATACCTTGAGTGGGTCGATAAAATGAGGATCAAGCATGCTTGGGAACTAACTCTGGGGGTCCCGCATCAGGCTGACCGAGACATATAACACCCCAAGCCCACGGTCATGAAAGCAGAGATGGGAACTGCAGGCCTTGGTGCACATTGTTGTACCAAGAGTTATATATATATATATATATATATATATATATATATATATATATATATATATATATATATATATATATATATATATATATATATATATATATATATATATATATATATATATATATATATATATATATATACACACACACACAAACCTCATGTCTCAGGCTACAATAGCGTTAACTAGCCTGTGATTATTGTACTAAAACGTTGCTGTCATATCCCGTTTAAAAATGATTTTCTATTAGTTTTTTTAATTTTGGTATGTCTGTATTAAATACTAGAACTAGTAAGCCAGTCAGAATCACGGCTGTTAGTAATTGCTCGCAATAAATAGGTAAATCTTAATAGTCGGTAGTTTTGAGGTTAATCATCAACATATCTATACACTCTTAAAAATTTTTTTTCGTACATTCAGAAAAAAAAACTTGTGACACAGTTCATTGCTATATATCCTCCAAAAAACTAATGCTTAAAAGAAAGAGAGAACTTAAAAATGTGTACCAAATTAATATTGTTTATTTTTAAAAACGCTGTAATTGATTTTTGAATTACGTACTAAATTATTGCACTAAAACCTTGCTGTTGTATCACGTTTTAAAATCTTTTTTAATTAGCTTTTAGTTCATATACATCTAGGGTAAAAAACAAAAAATACTTTAATGTTTATATAATTGATTTTTATATTCTTAAACATGTATTTCTGCTGATTTTATGAATTAATCTTGCTGCTCTTACCGGAAATCTTTTGTCACAAAGCAATTACGTCACAGTTAAGAAATATTGATATAGGGAATTAGTTCTCGATGATAGTATAGTATGGTAAGTTACTATGTGGGCTAATAATGCAGATGTCTCAGAGGGTAAACGTAGAAAAGGAAAGAAGAGCGATTTGGCGGAATTACTGCTTTTCATTTTTGCAACAAATTATATTCGTCGGGGAAAAACGTGATACGGAAGAAGATCTACGGTTCAATTTTTATTACACAGAGCCGCTTTGTTTCAATTGTTTGACTCGGTCGATCACAAGTTTTTCATTTATCCTACATAAATAAATATAATACCAGTGTAATTCTCCGTAATGTGTGGATTTAAAAATATAATAACATACACGTTTCTTGTCTTTATACTTGCTCACTGTTTCGGATGAATAAATGAACAAAATTCTGAAGAAAGAAAAATTGAGAGGAAATATTTTCGGGATGAAGGAAAGTTAGATGGTGAACGTAAGGTAGACCGGGGCATGTTGGCCATAGGGGCACGTTGGCTCATCTGCGATATCTTTCAAACTATCCGGTAGATTGCATTACTAGGTAAACGACGTGTGTCTTAGCATGTTTTCTTTCACCCATAACAGCGTCAGCAACGAAGAAGCAATCAAACAAAAGCCACTTCAAATTTTCACTGGAGTTTTTTTTTCACTTATAAATAATCGTTTACTTATTATAATCGTTTCTGATTTGTTTCGAAATTGAAGTTTCACTTAGGTGAATAGCAATGCAAAAGATCGTTGTTCAGAGCTAATTTTCTACCCACTGATTTGAAAAAATATTAACAGGATATTTGATACAACGATCAAAAGCCAAAATGGCGATATGGGGCAAGTTTTAATCCGGGGCATGTCGGCCCAGTGGCCCAAGGTGCCCCGCAGTTCAAGAGTTTGTTTTCTACATTCATAAGCCTATAAAAGTCAATAAAATTGTCAATAAATCAGGAGAAGACTGGATTCAATGTACCAGGTGCTATCATTGGGCACATGAATCATGTGTCACTGGGGACACTATATTTTATGTTTGCATTCATTGTGATGATGAGAAAGATCGATGAAGGCAGTAGTTAAGTTGAAAAAAATATCAATCCTCTCCTGAAATGATTTTTAGTGATTTCAGCATCCTGTTCCACAGTTGGAGCGTCAATGACCTCGTTCTTGTCCTCCAATGCCCTATTGAGCGTCTTTTTAGTTACTTGTGGCCTTTCCTTAACCACATCAGCTTAACTCTTTGCACCTTGGTTTTCGATCATGCTTAGTTTCCCTTTATAAAATTGTATAACTTTTTGCTGCTCGTTTATCGTTCTCATTATTTTTAATAAATCCTCATTCATCGTCCGCTTTGCATCGACGGTTAACTTAGAGGTGCTTATTGCGCTATTCAGACTATTATACTTCAATAGTACCAGTTCCTCGGTAAAAACTCTCAATTCTTCCATATTTTCGTACTCTTTAGCCATGTTGGACAGCGTTTTCACTCTAACCAATTAACCCACGCTCCTCCGGCGTTAGCGGTCTACTAAAGGTAGACCCCCAGGGCCCACCACGTGGAGGTGCCGGAGGGTAAATTTAGAATAACTTTTTTCAGAAAAACTGATAAAATAGCTCTCCTTAACAGAATACTAATATAGACAGCTCCTATTCACTGTATTCTAAGGACTCACAAATAAGCTTATTCACAAACTAGCATGAGGTGGACCCCCTGTAAGAATTCTACGAACTCTATCTGTTACTGTAGCGGAAGCTGAGCACGCATTTTCCTAAACTGAATAATTTTAAAGAATTATCTGTGAACAACAACTCGGGCAATTGAATGATCTAGCAATAATTTCTACAGAAAAGACGGTAAGAAAAACAAATTATAGAGATGCTATCAAACAATTTACTGTAATAAAGGCCCGAAGAATGATTTAGAAACTATTTTTGTTACATAACAAATTATTTTCGAATTTATTTACTTTTCCACTTTTTCAAAGTTCTGGAATTTAAAAAAATTTTATGTCTTTAATAACAAATACATATTTTCCCCAAAATATCGGTTATATTTTTAAGTAGACTATTTCTAATAGAGATGCATTCCTTTTGAAGGGCCTCTCCAAAAACTTGAAACTTGCCTCAGGAGCCACAGTTGACCTCATCACTATTGGCACGGATCTGCTCATCTTAAAAGTTAGGCCTAATGGTCTCACGCACTTATACTGACTGCTTTGTTGCAGTCAGCAGGCTTGCTAGCAAACAATTTTGTGCCCATATTTTTAAAAATTCTATGTAAATAAATGCAATATATTTAATTAAATGCTTGATTTGTAAACAAAGCCTGCCTTTTTTCCCCTGTGGTTAGTGTGTAATTTTACTGAACTGTAAAAGTATCTTCGCCCTGAAACTTTATCTCTGGTAAGCCTAAGTAAACGCAGCCTAAAATAGAGTATTTTTAATTTCTTCCTCATACATATGCATGTTTATTGCTTAAAAAAAACTAATTTTGCCTCAAAGTGCCGTATAAACCTTGTAATTTGTAGCTACTTGTTTTTAGTTCGTAAAAACAGGAACAAGAAAAATTTCTTTGCCAAACACTTCGAAATGATATATAAAAGGTGTTTTACTTGATTATATTATTTTCTATAAAGTTTACTGTCACATTACTGCACTGTTTATCTCTTTACTACCCTGAGCCTTTTTGGTGCAAAACCCATTTTCTTTTCCACTGAAATTAATAACTTTCGTTAATTTTTAAAAAAGTCCATAACTTCGGTTTACCTAAAAAGATACTTACTAATCGCGTACTTAAGAAGAAAGTAGTTGTTAATTTTTTGGAAGTATTCGTAATCATTTCAGTACAAAGTGCTTCTGAAAGCGGATCACTGACTTAATCCTCTAGAATCTCTGGGATGGCAACTAGGAATTAAAAATAACATCTGTTAATATATATATATATATATATATATTAGGGATTTACGGCATGATCAGATTATATTATCAACTGCAAGACTAAATACTTCGAGCATACATTAGGCTTATTATACCTCAAATGAAAATTAATCGAAAATCTATTTTTAAAATGGAAACATCCGTTATTTTCAAATCTTGTTACTCGTTTACTGCCCCCCCTATAAATCCCCCCTATACATACATATATATATCTATATCTATCTATCTATCTATCTATATATATATATATATATATATATATATATATATATATATATATATATATTTAAATGTAATATTAAACTGTAATAAATCACACAGGTAAATGTTGGTACATTCAACTGACCATCCTAAATAACTTGTTTCATTAAAAACGTTCTTATACATGCTAAATAAACATAATACACACTTTCTAATGTTCTTCAAAGGAGTTTCAAATTACGCATTTTATATAAGTTATGAATTAAAAGCTCTCCGTTATATTTTCCTGTTATTGCTTACTATAACACATATAACGAGACGACGTAACACAATATTTTAATCTCCAACATCAAGATTTTTCCGTATTAAATTTAGCAGTTATAGAAGACGTCATAAATATTTACAGTGTATCAGTGTGATAAATTTGTTTATAAATTACACATTAAGGACATCAAAAAGAGTTACTGAACTACCGAAACCGCAGTGTAAATTGCTTGTTTTGTGTTTTACACATTCAATTACCGACATAATCGATATTTTAAATAATATTTCTTAAATTGTGTTATAATGTAATTGCCCAGTTATAACAGATCATTATTCATTCAGCTAAGTGCCCAGTTACTACCCTTCCCTGTGTGGACATTTTTATCCCAAGATAAAAGTCAATTGAACTGAACTCGTTCGGGTTTCCTTCTTTTGTCAATAGGAGAATAAAGATGGCTTTTAAGTTAATTTTTAAGGCAAGGCTTTAAACATATATTTATATTATTAAGTGATATCTCCCGAAATTTATGGCGTATTTCTTTAAGAATATTTATTTCAGAGAGGTTAAAAATGAGTTTGCTGATTTAGATGGTATGTTGTAAAGTGACTTGTTAAACCAAACATTAGATTAGGGAACTAGTCATATAAATTATTCTGCTATTCATTCCCTCACCAAAGTTTCTTCAAGTACTCTTTCTTAATGATATAGACCAGTCTCTACCAGTTACTTTAGGGTCAAGTTTTGTGATTAACATATCGTAACCCGGCAAGAAAAATGACAACTCAAAAATGCAGCATTTGAGAAAAATCAACTTAAAGAATACTATTAAGCTTGAACTAGTCTACCATAAAACTGACACAACTGTGCTCAGGTGAACAAATTGCAAGATAGAGATGTGTCGCTTTTTGTGCACGGTCGGGCACTTCATACATATTTCCCTTGTGTCACTTTTCTTGCCGGGGTGCGATATTATGTACTTATTGACCTTTTGAACGCCGGATTTAAAGTAGGCAATAACATTTTTTAAAGAAAGAAATGATGTAAGATAAAAATATACATATATTCCTCTTACCAAAAAGAATACGAAAGAGCACTTAGATAAATCCTTTTATCACAATGCATGTCCTAACACTATTATATGCTGAGAAATATTGGGTTATTTCACAATTTTTGGCCGATTCTGAGAAAAATAAAAAACAGTAACAAACAAAAGAATGCATTTTATTCAGAAAAATATTCGACCTTAGCAGCAATGCATTGTGTCCAACGTGTTTTTAACGCTAAAAGGCCACAGTACCAGAAGCTGGCATCACAGTGATCTAAGAAATAGCCGAAGGCATAAATCACAGTATCCTGTTTAGCGAACTGTTTGCCTCCTCTCTCCAAGAAGTGGTCCAAATGGTGAAATATGGGAAAGTCTGAAGGGACCAAGTTTGGTGACTAAGCAGAGTGAGGGAAGACATCGTACCCCAAGGCGCTGATTTCTTGTATCTTTGTTTTACAAAATTTCCTGTCGTATACGTCCATTGATGGCAGTACACGTCATTTGTGATTGTTTGGAGACGCAGGAAGAACTCATAATGCACCACAATCTTGGCAATCCACTACACAGAGATCAGAACCTTCTGTGGGTGCAAGTTGAGAGTTTGGGCGTATGTTTCTGTAGTTCCTCTTTTTTGAACCACTGAGCTGTTAGCTTTCTGTTGTCACTAAGCACCCTTTTCATTAACCGTAAAGATCTGATGCAGAAAGGGAACGTTTGCCTCGTTGTTTTGGAGGCAATTGTTGCGGTGCCCCGTGGCATTGTACGACAAAAGGCCGAAATAGAAGATATGAGGAGGCAGCTGGAGAAAAGAAAATAAGTGGAGAAGATGGCATGATAGATAAGAAGGTAAAATTAGGAGATGCAAGATGCAGATGAACACAATTGTGAAAAGAGTAAAAAAAAAAGGCTACAAGGATGCAGGACAGAATAATTGGAGTAGAATTTATGGTAATAATAAAATAACCCCACATACAGGGAGGTCAGTGAAGAAACAAGCGTAGAAAAGTGAGAAGCTGAAACGGAATATATAGATACGCCCACGATGTGGGGAATGGTCAAGAAGGAAGATAAGTTCAAACCACGAACGTATCAGAAGAGGGGGCCTTGAAATGAAATTAAGGAAAGAAGTCAATAGAAGGTTGATGGAGGAGGAACATGAAATGTAAGTAAGGAAATATATACAAAGGAAAAAGAAGAGATAAAGAATGATTAGACAGCCCCGATGACTAGAGGCATGTTTCGTTTGATACGAAAAAGAGAATTGATCAGCTTTTTGGATGCAGATGTTAGTGACCACTGACTGGCCAGTAGCAGAATAGAAAATCATTCAGCGAAACCCTCCGTGGTGATGACAGAAATATACCTTTAAAGATGAACAACGGTTGCACCCTGATAAATTAGCGGTGTGTGTCATAGGGTTTTAGTTGGGGGTGATTTAGTATAGTGGTAAGCAATGACACCATTACTCTGAATTCTAAATAATACAGTGATTTATTAACATAAAACACATAGATGACTATACACTAAATTATATTGTTGATAATTATATCAACATAAAGAAAAACACTCCTTATCTCAATTGATTATTCGATTATATTATTTCATTTATTTGATTTGATATCACTCTCAGTACGCAATTTATTACTTCCTAATTTTAGCCTGCATTATATGACTCGGGGATATATAGACTTTTTGGCAATAGGTAATGAAAGGATACCTCCATTTTTGTAGACTGCACCAGAAACACTCGCTGGCATATGATCTTGCATTGATTGGGGATCGGATCAATTTCTTCATCTTTTCTCGGATTCAATTCTCTTCGGTAACGCATTCATCAATTTTCGCTGGACAGCGCGGGAAGATGTCTGGCGATTAGCGGGCTATCAAGGCAGGACAGGTTTCCCTCCAATCAACTATCATCGCTGGCTTGCAGAGGTCAGGGAATCTTTTTCGTCTCCGACGTTCATCTATTTCTTTCTCATCGTCGGCTTGCAGGGGGTCGGGCAATCCTTTTCGGCTCCGACGTTCATCTATTCCTCTCATCGTTGGCTTGCAGGATTATAGCGATGCGCCGCAATCTCGCATATACTCTTTTGAAAATTTCTCTCTTATGATGCTACTATCTCATGGCAATGCGTTGAATCTGTACGCAATCTAACGGAGACCCTCAAATTCTCTCTCCTACGTTTTCTGCTTATCTCATAGCAGTCTGCTGAGTCTGAACGCCAATTCATTTATACTCTCACTCTCTCTATTTTTGGAACGAAGTTCTTGTACGCGGCTTACAGTAGAGTGAACTGGCAGGAATCGTCACGTAACGAAAAAGCGTTATGTCCCCTCCAGAAGACCTTTCTCTCCATGGACTCCGTGGCTGAATGGTTATCGCATCGGACTGCGGAGCCAGAGGTCCCCGGTTCAAATCCCCGTCCAAGCGCTACGGGCAATATTTTTTCAACAATATATTAGTAAATCACTTATCTGTGTTATGAAACAAACGATTACCAATACCTCCTAAATTTACTAAAATATACCAAAATTTGTATACAAAACACGGTTTTCTTTAAAAAAATTGAAAAATTTTTCAATAAAAATAGCTCTTAAATAAATAAATACATAATTACAACCCATATTTTGCTTAATAACATACGATTAAAAAAGCAGAAACTTGTGACATAATTTTATTTTGGATGTTTTTTTGGTTAAATTCTCCTAACTAATCTCGTAACGATGATCAGAAAAGCAGAAAATGACAGAAGATTGTAATTGAAGATAGTTGTATTTGTTAATACGAGATGGCGTCCCTATCTGTCATATTTGAGCATGAGATGGCGCCACAAAAATATAGAGCAAACGAGCTGTCTTGATCCACTTCTTCATTACCGACGGTATTAATCGAAAATAATAAAGAAACTAATCATCGCCATGATACAAACTGTGAAGAATTAATCTATAGTCAGTTTCAAATTCAACAACCAATAAATATTGAAGCTCAGCAAGTAATAAGTCCAAGTTTTCCATCATTTGAATCTCCATACGAGGAACATGATGAATATTCAACGCCAAACGTCCTATTACATCATGAAATAGACATTGCTGGCGACGGTAACTGCCTTTTTTCATCTTTCATAAGAATTTTACATCTTCAAATATCTGCACCAGTCCTTCGACAGCAACTTTATAATTCATACTATTTAAATGGTTGTCAAAATCCAATTAGTGCGAGAAGTATACTAAGTAGTGAATTTGAATACGGAGATTTAGATTGTTTATTCATATTTTCCAAAACATACAATCAAAATATATGCGTGCACTTTCATTATTTTAATAATAATACAAAAAGATAAGTTGTTCGTTTTTGTTATTTTAAAAATACACTAATCAATTGAAATCTACATATTAAATCACGTTTAGAGTTGAAAAAATAACGTAAAGAACTTCGTTCCTGACGGGGGTCCTCCGACCGCACAATTTTTTATCTTCTTCTCACCGTTTCTCCCTTGTCATTTCATTCGTCAATCACGTTATATCATTTCTCTCACTTCAATTTCCATTCGTTAATTCTAACCCCCTAAATCTTCTTTATTGACCATCCCGAGTGAGGGGCGTTTCTCATTAAAATAATTCAGTCTTCGACTCTCCCCTGCACTTCTAGGAATCTTGTTTTCCCAGAAAATCTCATGTGTGGGGTCGTTTCATCTTTGTTAACAATCAACCTTTTTACTTCATTGTCCCCTTTTAGTAGCCCCATCGTTGTCCCGTCTTTTAACTGCTCTTTTCAATTCCTTCTCCTTCTTCCGGTTTCTTGTACCGGCTGGCGCCATTTCATTCTTTCATTTTACACCCGTTTGTTCGACTTAATTGGTTTGTCTGCTTCCCAAACTTTTAGTATATCGTACCTCACGACAGTGTGCGACAGAACCCGTCGTAATTACACAATCAGCCCCTGCCGACGGATAGATGCCAGCCCGAGCCGTCGCCTATGCAAAGTTGATGATGAGACCCACAACCGAGCTCATAAAATCATCGAATATGAGATCATAAGACGATGGAGGTAGAATAGACGAGACGTAAACGACATAGACTGTCATCGTTGATAAACCTGTTACTGCCGACCGAGATCCCTCAGCCCGAGCCGATGCCCCACATCTATGATGAGAGTGATTCCCTGCGAACCGTATCAACAATTGCAAGGTTCCAGAGCATACTCCATAAAGGACGTAGTCTTTTGATATCCAATCTGTTTGGCCAATGCTTACTTCGCTCAATTTAAAAACAAGAAATTCGAGCAGGTTAATCCGCGTATAGGTATATGGGAACTGAGGATAGGTGAAATAAAATTAGTAGGATTACTGCTAAATTGACTGTATGAGTTGTTTCGATACTATAGGGTCAATAATATTAAGTAACTTACTGATAGAGTTGATTATGACAAATTAATGAATGAAGAGTTATATGTATATAAATGATAATTTTTAACAATGGAACGTTGACAGTTATACAAATGTTATGCATAGTAGAGAATGATTAATGGTGTAAATGATGCATTTATGTATTATTTAATAATTTTCATGAAGGTAGTTATATTTAAGTATAATAAGTGTATGTCTATATGTTTTGGTTATTAATAAACCAGTTTATTATTTGATTCAGAGAAATGGTGTCATTGTCAAAAAATTCGAAATGCAAAACCCCTATACACAATTATCTCCGCTACAGCAATGCATGCTTCTGGACGCTGTATCTGCTGTTGATTGGGGAATCCGTTCGGTGAACTCAGGTAAAAAATAGTTAGTCTGAACATGTAAAGCTTCATCTCTATCCCTTTAGATTTAAAAACTTCTCGACATTTCTTAACCCCATTTTATTTATTTTAGCAACCTCCTTAATCTTCTGATAGTTTCCCTAAACTTTCATTTCTAAAGATTCTTCATATTTGGATTCTTAATATTTATCAAAAAAATGGTTGTCTTGGATTGAAAGATTTTCTTTGTTTTTAAGGAGTACAATTTAAAAAAAAAAAATTTTAATCGGGTATTTTTTTTATTCCTTATTAAAAGAAATGCAAATAGTTTTAAATTTTGAATTATGCGAGGAAAAGAAGCGGTACACTGTGTTTAAAACATAAGTAATTTCTTTCGTTGGTCGAAATTTCTAAAATGACCCTTAAATAAAGCAGCTTTACATATGAATGTGACAATTATTTAATTAATGATTAGAGATCCCAGTTTACTATAATTTAGCCTCTCCTTAGCTATGTTACTATTAAACGACCCTAAGAATGGATCCAAAGTGAGATTTTAGATATTCATACAGCATAGGAGGAAGCGCCGTCAGCTTCCTTTTTTTCTCGGTTAATACATTTCCCGCATCATTTGGGTTAAGAAGCTCTGGATGAATGTTCATACTACTTCAGAAAAAGGAACTGACTTGTTTACATAAACAAGGACTTCCCGGAGGAGGAACCAACATTTTCCATGTCAGGAGTGCAAATCCCGAAAAGCACAAAAGAAAGTCCAACTTCCTGAAACATTCTAATCCTTTGTCACCGGCAGGAACAAGAGAAAAATGGGAAGGCCATAAATTTATGCGACTTTTTTCGATTCTTCTTTGTCATTCTCGAATCGGAAGAAATGCCTGGCACACAGGGTTTGTCCTCGACTTGCTATTTTTACAACTGGGAACATTTTACTCTACTTGAAAAGCTGGAAATGTTTACGGAAACATCCTAATTAAATGTCCAGTACCTCATTTTCATTTTAGACTGTCTTATGCACGCAGCCATCAAAAAATATTTGTGAGTGCGTTTGTATGTGCATATATATATATATATATATATATATATACACGCACACACACATACACACACATATATATATATATATATATATATATATATATATATATATATATATATATATATATATATATATATATATATATATATATATATTAAACCAATGCGGAGGCACTTGTAATCAAACATTCGCCCTTACTACGCCGCAGTTTTACTGTCCATTTTATTATGGGGGCACCATATAGGCGGACAGCATTACCCCCTATGAAGGTACGACACGAGCGGAGGCAACGCCGGGATTCGATCTGAGCACCCTCAGCACCGAAAACCAGCGCGCTGTACCACTGGGCCGCCACAAGCCCATATATATATATATATATATATATATACATACACACACACACACACACACACACACACACACACACATATATATATATATATATATATATATATATATATATATATATATATATACACACACACACACACAGTGTCTCAAAAAACCTTGACACATTTTAAAGATTTATATACAAAAATACCCATAGTAGGAAATAGAAATTCACATGTGTTACCTTATATATTAGTTTTGTTTTTTAGTATAGTCAATAAACTTCAATATGTGCTCCTTTTGTGGCACGGAGAATATCCAGTTCGGTAATCCCTTTCAGCCCATGTGCGCTCCAAAATGGATTCCATAAGACATGAAATTGCAGCAATTATACGTTTTTTGAGTTCTTTAAGACTGTCCACTTTTGTTGAATAAACTTTGACAAATCCTCGCAGAAAAAAGTCAAGAGGTGTAATGTCTGGAGATCGAGGCGGCCATTGGATGGGACGATCTCGTGCAATCCACCTGTTTGGAAATCCCTCATTTAAAAAGTCTCATACAATCATACCCCAATGAGGCGGTGCACCATATTGTTGCCAAAGGATTCTGGGATGTAAATAAGCAATTTGTGGAACAGGAAAATAGCCATTGACAACTTTAGCCATTTTACAACTCTGCTTTCACGGAACAACTAGCGCCCTCTGTTGAACTTTTTGATACAGAAAAAACTCTAATATATGCGGTAACACATCTGTGGATTTGCAGTTTCTACCTTGTATACTTTTTTTTATAAATTGTTGAAATGTGTCAAGGTTTTTTGAGACACCCTGTATATACACTGCCCTCCAAAAGTTAATGTACAACATGTTTTTTATGTCTAATTTAAAAATGAATGAGTAGAGAAAGAAGAAATTTGGAGCAAATGTTCACTAAACAGTTCTTTATTAAATGCGACAAAGAAATTTACATAATTTACATGTGTTACAGTAAAAAAGCACTCTTGGCAGTAAACTCCATTATTGGAGAAAACAGTGCATCACAGTTTTATGTGGAAAAATGTCATGAGAACACTAAAAAAATAGTGTCTAATAAGGAATATGGTCCCCCTAGCTGTAATGCATTGTCGGTACCGACTTTCCCTGTTGCCAATTAAGTTGGTAGCATGGACCCTGAAATGGGACACCGAAATGGGAAGCGAACACCAGACACGGGGTAAACCTTGTTCTAGCTCATGTAATGGCCTTGGAGAAGGATTTAAATCAGCAACGTGTCTGCCAAGGTAGTCCCAAACATGCTCTATCTCATTCAGGTCTGGAGATCGAGCTGGCCCTTCCATACGCTCCAAACCATGACCCTCAAGATAATCCTCTACAAGCACAGCTCGGTGAGGTCTTGTACTATCATCCATTAGAAGGAATTCGTTGCCGATAGCAGCGTCATATGGGTGGACATATTGATCATGGATCTCGTCCCGATATCTTACACCATTCAGAGCTCCTCTGTGGTACACATGTAGGTCAGTGTGACCACCTAGAGAGATTCCTACCCAAACTATGATTCTACCAACTCTGTAACTGTGTCTTTCAGCAATGATGGATTGGTTGTATCTGGTGTCTTGTTCTTTCCAGATCAGAAGACGTCCTGAATCGCTCTCTAGTGTGAACCTGGACTCATCTGTGAAGAGTACAGAAGCCCATTGCTGTCTGGTCCAGGAAACGTGTTCTCTTGCTCAACATAAATGGGCACTTCTCCATCGTCGGTTAAGTGGGACACATGCAATTGGTCGTCTTGCATAGAGATCACAATTGTGAAGACGTATTCGCACCGTTGTAGCGGATGTTCTTGTTCCTGAAGCGATAAAATGATCTGAAACAAGCTGAGGCACAGTAATGCCTCTCCTTCTTCGGGCCGAAAGAGCTAGAAAGCAGTCTCCCGCAGGTGTTGTAACTCGTGGTTGGCCTGGAACATGTCTTATAGACACATAATTTCTGTGGTATAATTCCATGTTTCACTAGCCGTCAACACCTTTTTAACGTTTTTATATTGAAGACTAGTTTACTGGGTTTAAAGAAGTTTTCTTTTAACACTCTCCAATGATTTGAAAAAGCGTCATTTTTAAAACTTGCATCAGGGCCCACAATTGATCGGCCTGACCCTAGGAATAAGTGAAAAAAAGAATTGTATTCAGTCCCATAATTTAAGAAAGAGTAGGGTAATCAAATTTAGATAATACAGTTACTTCTTACAAATGAAATGCATGAATGTAAAATGCAAAGGACAATACGATTATGAAAGGCAAAAGGATTGTTCATGAGTGAAAATGGTAGATTGAGATATTGGAAGGTTCATTGGTTAATGAGGGAATGTTAAAAAGCGTGCATTAGCTTAATTAATAAACAATAAACAAATAGAAACACACAAACAAACAGAAGAAAAGAAAGATAGAAAGCCATATCTAATAGGTTTTCACCTCCCCAACCCATTCAGGATTTTTTTAGAATTAAAGTGAACTGCTGATTGAAATTTGAAGTCCTTCCAAGGACTTTGGACAGGAAAGGAGCCTTTTGACTCTTGTTTGAATGCTTTGTTGTTATTAAAAGAAACAAATATTGGTATGTAGTGTTGACAGATTTTTTTCATTGGTTGATTACTGTAACTGTGTCGAGGTGATTTTGATTCAAATCTCGATTATACGACTTATGGGCATTATTAAACATAGGCGCTACAATTCCCTAACCTTCAATAACAGTTAACGATGATACAAATGATAAGTAAAGGAACTTAAGTGCAAAGGCTGTAAGTGGGATGGCTTGAACTTGAAAGTTTACTATTGAACTTGTTTTAACGATCTACCCACGGTTAAGACACGTTTACCTGAGTTGGTAGAATATATTATTTGAGAACATATTATTGTAGTAGTTGAATATTTAGAGTATAAAGAGTCACCACTGAGAATGTGTCTTCATACATCGGTGAAAGCTGTGCATTTATGATTATTCTGGGAATCTAGTGAGTAAGGCGTCAAATTTTCAAACAATGTTCTACTGAATTCGGCCATGTTGTTGTCGTTTCTAACCTGGTCTATCAGAGCTGTACCAGGTCCATGGGTCCCTAAATCCCCAGGAGATCCATTAATAAACGTAAACTGGTAAGGAAGTCCTCCCTAGATAAATTTCATCAAGTTAGGATGTGGCCAGGAGTGACTTGCTCAGTATTACTCTTTTCACAAATGGGAAATGTTTTGTTTTGCCGATAATTTTAACACCTCAAGTGGCAACTGGCAAACCTAGAGATTGCAGTCTGCTCAGTTCTATCATAATTGAAGATAAGAGCTTTACCAGGGCAGTCACCAAAGTAGGAGTCATGAACCAGGAAAGATTTCCAAGTATTCTGGATAAAAGATTTATAGATGCACAAGAGCTGTGATAGTTGGTAAACGTTCAGCGGTACCCTCTTTTGGTAGGACGTCAGCCCACCCATTGCCAAATAGGCCCACATGAGAGGAGAACCACTGCAAATGAATATCATGGTTCACAGAGAGCCGACATAGATGGGGCAGTATAGATAAACTGGCTCTGTCGCCAACTCTTCGTCCAGCTGCTCAAATACTGGTTGGAATTGCGAATATCTGATAAAATTCATATGTCATTATACTCGACATCAATTCTAACAGATCTGAAACCATTCTCTATGGCCCGAGATTCGGCACGGAAAACAGAACATGAATCTGGATATATAGTTTTGATTTTATGTACATCATTCGGGTATTTGATGAATATACCACTTCCAGCGCGATTCTAATAATCTTTGCTATCATCAGTAAAAATTCTTGAGAGCATCCACTGGTTTATTAAATCAATTGCCAGCCGTCGTAAATTTTCAGGAATATGGGATTAGTGTAGAATAAAAATTCAGGGTAAAAAAAAAAACCCTTGGGAGACCCTTCAAGGGGCTGAATGCAGCCATTCAAAAGCAAGTTGTTTCCGAAACACGTATGCATTTTTCCCAGATAAGTTTTTATTCGCGCGTAATAATAGGCAGAAACTAAGCTGTTCTTAAAAGCACATCAATAAGGAACATATGGTGCTGTAATTATTCAGTAAGAACTGAACGGAATCTAACGGCTGCTTGTAATGTAGTTGGTTTTCAAGGTTATCTCGTCGGGTTTTCGTAGCAGATATAATGTACTTGTAATTGGTCAATAGGATCTTCGCTATATCACTGTCACGATTTGAAGATAACAAGGTTGATGTTCAGCATTTCCACGGGTAAATTAAGTCGTCCAGCAAGAAACTTAGCAATCATCCTTAAGTTATCAGGGAAGAGCTCATTTGTAATAGTGAGATTTAGTTCAATCTTCAACTATGACGTAAGTTTATGATATAAGGCAGGCCTGCACAACTCGGAATGTAGTGAGGGCCACATTACTTTATGGAAAGCTACTGAGGGCCGCATTAAAATAGAATAGATGAGAAAGCGGAAAAATATTTTACTTAACAAAAAATATATTACTGATTATTTTTAAAATTAAGTGAATATTAATATTCGTTGCTTATATATGCCTCTCGTAATATTCTAAATTATTATAGATGAGTAATATTATAATATCTAACCAATAATACTATAATATTATTCATCTATATGCTTATATAGATGTTATGTTGCTTATATATGCCTCTCATAATATTATAAATTAATATTTTATAGATGAGTAATATTATATTATTATAATATTAGTCATCTATATGCTTATACAGATGTTATGTTGCTTATACATGCCTCTCGTAATATTATAAATTAATATTATAGATGAGTAATATTATAATATTGTCTAACCGATATTATAATATTACTCATCTATATGCTTATATAGATGTTATGTTGCTTATTTATTCCTCTCGTAATATTATAAATTAATATTATAGATGAGTAATATTATACTATTATCTAAACATAATATTCCGTATTTTTTAGATTTATAATATTATGCGTCTTCACAAAAGGCTTCGTGGTCCAAAATGAGGGCTGGCGGGCCGCATGTTGTGTAGGCCTGATATCAGGGATATTTAAACCTCTAAACAAATAGAAAGATAGAAATTTTCTCCATCTTTTCCATCTTTCTATTTATTAAAAGTGTCCTAAAATATTTTATTCAAGTATGCCAGAAGCGTAATTAAATGTCATCGCATCATCATATATATATATATATATAATAGTAGATCAGGGTTTTTTAATATCTTATAGATATTATCTATTGTCAATCGGGGAACGAGTGACATAATCTTTAAACTCTTGTAGTAGGAGAAAGACGTCCACGAGGTTGAGGCCAGTTTTTCTATAAATCTGAGGATAAAGCTGTGTAGGTAAAATACTATAAAATTGAAACTCTTTACACATATTCACTTAAACTGAAAAAAAGTTTACTCGTACAACACGATTTCTTACAACGCGATTTCATACAACGTGCAACATATTAATCGCGTTATACGGGAGTTCCCTGTATTAATCTTAAACACATTTTAATTTAAAGATAATATTTGGATTAACATAATGAAGTAAAAATCTTGTAATTACTTTCATTTTTTTATAATTATAATCAATAATTAAAATATTTTTTCTACAAAAAAATCTCACATGAAATCTTTTGAAAAGTTTTTATTTCTTGAAGTTCACTTAATGCAGATGGTTAACATTAACGTATGTAGAAAATTTCACGCCATTATTTCGAAGGGCTTTTGAGATCTGCGCGCAAAGTCAGAAAAATATATTTCGAGATAATGCACTTTAAGTAAAAATTTTGTATATAATCACTGTTTGGATGTTCCCAGTTGTTTTAATATCTCATTATATAATAGTCGTATCAGAAAAAGAGTGGTACCAAATTGTTTAGAACAAATAAAAACATTCAGAAACGAATGTTTTTATTTGTTGTGCGTCTTAAAATGGTTAGGGTAAATTTACCTTCATACAAATATAAAAACAAAGCAAAGATAAATGATAATCTTTGTTTTCCCTTACACGCGGGGATGTTTAACGTCATAATAGCTACAGACTTTTATTCTGCTAATCAACCTGAACACAAAAGGAATTCAATGATAAAATGCATTTTCTGTCACAGCTAACCACTTTGTTAGAGTAATGGCGGTGTTTACAAATTAACCCAAATCAACAAACACCGAGTAAAGTGCGCTGTTCCTTGAATTAAGAAACATTTATAAACTTAATTTAAATAGTACGCAAGTTCTCCATTCAAGCTGTGGCAAAATCACCTGCATATCCCGCTGTTGAACGGGAAAAAACGTGTTACAAGACCGAGGTTAATATTCTCTCGGATTCGCTGACATCTGAACCCACTGACGTAGGTGTTGTTATTCAGAAGAAAGGAACATTCTTCAAGCGCTTAAAAATTAGAAGGCCCAACCGTTCATGGTCTGAATTCACGTCATTGGTTTAAAAGAATGCGATGCTACAAGGGGACACAATGTTTGAACATCTGCTTTTAGAAGACGGGAGTGTGATGTCACATGACGTCACGAGCTTTCTGCACGTGTTTTGCGGAGAAAAACATGTAATCATTCAAGTTTACCTCTTTAATTTATGCGTTGAAATTGGAAAACTTTTTATTTTGAATAGCATGCAGTGTGAGAAAATAAAAGAGAAAAATCAAAAGGTTCTTATTAAGCAGCTAAAATGAGGTTATAAATGTTAATTGTATATAAGTTTGGATTTTCCTTAATACAACTCCAAAGAAAAAAAAACCCCGCATAATTAGGAAATATATATCAAATTAAAACACGTGTGACGTTAAAATATTTAATTCGGTTAGGGAGGAAATTTAATGACGTAAACATCGCCGAATGTTGGGAAAGGAGAGAGCATACGTCACGAGATGACGCGGTCCTGATTCGATTCCCGATTTCGGAAAACGGTTTGTAGAATGGCACCCGAACGTTTGGAATAAATCAGTTTGTTAATATATGATCAAGCCTTACGAGTCGGGAGAGAGGTAAGATTCCCTGGCTCCGTGATTCCTATTGAGGTGGGATGGGCTAATACAGGGGACAGCGTGAGATCCAGGAACCAGCAAGAATCATTTCCCGTGGATCGGTGTCAGCTCTTAGTGTTACCGAATATGGTAACCTGATGGTGAATAACTGACAATTTTCAAAGAGTGCAAATGAACTTCATCATCATCCTATGTCGTTTTCTTCAGAAAGTAGCCATGAACATAGATTTCACCATTATTATACGATTCTTCATATGAAATAACTACTCCCAAGTTGCATGTTACATGCATCTTGAAATCTGTCTTGTTTTCTTGACCTCAACTGTATGATGGAAGCAACTGGTTAATAAGTTTTTGATTTTTCTGACTTCAAATGCGACGGACTCATTCGTTACTCAACTGGTTAATAGCTGATTTCATGCGATAATGATTTTCGGTAATATTTGGGTTTTTGTTAGCAATGTGGCGCCAGCGCTGGAATTGTTTAGTCTCGTCAGTTACTGTATCTCTTACAATTAATTACTGCCGTAGTTCGCCCATTGCGACCAAATAAGATCCACATTTTATTTTGATGGAGAAGTATACTTTTCTCTCTAAAATCTTTCTAAAAATAATCTTTTGGAATGAAGTATACTTCCAGAAGTTTAAATGCCGTTGGAGAAGAGAATTTGAAATTGTATGTTCCTTTATTATCTCAAATTTGAGTCCCTTCCCCCCCAAAGGAGTATTAATGTTACATTATCTAGCCCAGATAGATTTTTTCTTTGTATTGCATACAGAGGCTGTTCACACATTTTTTAGACGATGTATATTGTATTCACAAAACAAAATTACATAATATTCTTGTGTTTTAAATGTTCTATTTGACATCCCTTATTCTGAACTATCTTTCGACACCGCAATTTCCAGGATAATAATGCCTTTTGAAGTGTCAGAAGAGGTATTCTATCCCATTCGTTCTGAACAGCTTTCCAGAGTCCTGTAAGGGTTTTGGGACGACGTTTGGATAGTGCAGATTTTAAAAGTCCGGAAGAACAAAAATCCATAGGTGATACATCGGGAGATTTAGTAGGGATATCAGTGAAGGGTATGACCTTGATACCAGTTTTTTGTTCCATTTCTTTTAGGAAATTTACAGTGGATTTTGATGTGTGACTGCTAGCTTTGTCCTTAGGGAGTCTCACAGATTGATGGCACTGTGGGTAAAGCGATGGTATTTCATTCAGAAAAATTGGTGATAAAATATGTTCCTGATAGTATTTGGAGTTAATCTTGACATTTTTTCCACTCTCTTTATTTTTTAACTTGCCATTATAAGAAAAACCAGCAACAATCATGAATCCCTTAGAAAAACATTCTTTCGATTCTTTGAACCATGTACTTAAATTTTTTTCTCCCCTTTTATGATAATAAATGGCTCTTTTTTGTTGCAATCATTTAAATACACCCATGATTCATCTATTGTGACAATTGTTTTCCATTTTTCTTTGGATAAGTGTTTCTCATATAGAATTCTGCAGCGTGTCCTGCGTTCAGCGATATGATTTGGAAGAAGACGATGCACATTGCGTTTTTTTCGCTTTCTTAAGATTTAAATCAACGTTTATCATTTTGTTTACAGTGGACACAGAGCATTTTAATGATTTTGCAACTGTCCTTTGACTAGGGGGATTTTCTTTTAACATTAAACAACGTACCTTTGCAATAGTCGAAGATGTCCGTTTTTTCCTTGGATACTTGTTTGGAATTTTTGTCCCACTTGAGGCTCCAATTTGACGTTTTTTTCCTTTCTTGTTGACGATATTACCTATCGGCGCTTTAGATATCACAAAACCATGACTCTCACATCGTTTTGGGATAACGAAGTATGCATATTTCTCTTCGGAAAGAGCATAAATGTAGCCTTCGAAACACTGCTTTGTTAAAAACGCCATTTTGAATAAAAACAAAACTTTCAAGCCGCAGACGATAATTTTGACTTTTAAAAACATAAGACAATTGCAATTATTTCTTTTGCAGCAAACGATTTTTTATTACCGCTTACCAAAATCGTCTAAAAAATGTGCGAAGAGCCTCTGTATTCATATTTATGGACGAAAGTATGAGTGCGTTAGCTAGAGAGAGAGACAACCAAACTTGTAATGTATCCAAAAGAAAAAGGAATATAGAGTTGCGTGTGTTTTGGCGAAATTTGGAAAAAAAGAGGGATACTTTTAGGTTAGCCGTTATGTACAGGAGTTCTTACAATTCATGCTTCATGCGAGATTTCTGTGCGGAAGCATCAAGGTAAAGATAATTTATATATTGAAATTAGTGATTCCGAAGACTTGGGCTCACGATGAACGTTTACAAATTTGTCATCTTGCATTGACCTTTACTAAAACAGACATTGTTTAGACTGTTTTATTCGGCATTTTTTTATCTATGATATGCCACACTGTCACACTTGGAGAAATGTATGTCGATCAATCCAGATCGGACACTGGACAGACCAAAGCCCATAGAATACAAATTAAGAAGCTAAAATAACAAACAGCTCCCACGTGCGTCTAATTAAATTTAAAACTGCATTGTCATTCACAGCAGCGTATGGGAGTCACTTGACCATGGTGAAATATGAAGTGATATTAGTGAATCCATCTGTGTCTTCTCTGAACAGGTCTGTTCATCTACTCTGCGGGTTTGAAAGGACAGACACTACCTGGAACAAGTGACGTAAGAACCAACTGACGTAGATTTTGCTTTGGGACAAAAAGTTGGTAGTGACTAAGTTGTTTACAAGCAGGTGCGACAGACAGCGTCCATGGACTGGAGGATGAACGCACGTGTAGAATTTCATAAAACTATGACGTTAAAGTAATGTATAAGGCTCCAAGATATCCAGGATGACTGATGAGACTCCATTTTGCTCTTAAGTCTTGACAAAGCACAAGCCACGGAGTACCATTTTGCTATTTCAATGCTGGTTTAGGAAACGACGATTTAAAACTTTCATATTCAGTTACTTCATGAATTCGATTACCTATATCTATAAGTTAATTCATTGCATACATATGTGATAAAGCATAATTGAAAGTAAGAGGTCTTAGATCCGAACTATGTGTCTGCAATAAACTTTAATTGGTGTATAATTAAAATTAAAGATTGTGGATAGGTAAATAATTATAAATTTCAGTCTCCAGTGAGCTTTAAGAACTCAGGATATATTAGCTTTTACAAAAACAGGACGAATATGAAAAAAAAAACTCTGTGAAAAATGACTCAAAAAGAGGAGAATACATCTTCAGATAAAATTGGTGACATTTCTTGGCCACTATTGGCAATCAGCCTAATGTGTCGGCCCGGATAACTTGGAGCCTTAATAATGCAGTGACACTATACCACGGAAATACATTAAAATCAGATAATAGACATATCTACTCTGTCACTTGGATGCTGAAAGAAATACCGACCTTCGTTGTACATAAAGGACACAGCTTTTCAGCGCATTCTGAAACCAGCCACATTTGTCTTAATGGATAAACTGACATATAGAGGTTGCAAATTAATTCCATACTTGTAGCAAATCCATCTATGCCATTGTTGGACGGAGAAAAGCGCTAGACGAGAGCGGGGTACTTGACCTGCCAGCTTTGGGCAGCGAAAGCTTTTTTTCTTGCGAACTGCTAATATCCATTCACGATTAACACCGTCTGAAGTCGCCCGTTTTCATATCCACCTGCTTTCTTTATTCTGGGTATTCTGGAGGAGTTATTGCCGGGCCTGCTTTTTGTAGGTGGGATAAGCTGCCATGCCGGGATGACTGACTCTCCTCATGCATAATGCAGGAAGTAGGTGGCGCCTACGTGAAAGGGTTGATTAAAATTGTTTCGCCGCTCACAAAACTGTCATATTTGGAGTTCGATCGCAACTGAAAATAACTGCGGAGGACGTGTGTTGCTGAGTTTGGGATTTGAAGCGAAAGTATTGAAAGAGAGTGATTATAAAATAAAATGTATATTAGTTAAGGCATTTTTTTACAGCATTACAATGTGTTTTAAAGAACAATTATAATATTTTAGTCAGGTTGTATAATTTTAGGGTTTTATGAGAATTAATATAATATGGATGAATGCCATTGGTTAAGAGGGGTACTGAGACATGAAATTAAAGAGAAAAAAAGATTGGACCTCTTTTTATTTGCCTGGCTTAAAACGCATGATAAATCTTCAGAATTAAATGATGCTAAAAAGTTTGGCACATTGATTTCGTCGATTGGTACAATATTTTTATGCTGCTTTGTCTATTCTGGTGTAATCTGATTTTTTTTAAATGTGAAACGTGTCACAAACACCAACTTATTGTTGTGAAAATAAAGACTTAAATCAAAGATACTTTACAAGAAATCTCGTCTAAGTAACTCTGTTTATTATGCCAACTATTAAATCAATTATTACTAGTATGTATTGAAAAGAAAAGACAAAACCTTTGTGCTCGAGGTATAAACAGGAAATCCAAAGTAAATAAAGCACAAATAGCAGTAAGTTGCAATTTTGCATACGGCCGTTTCGAAGCTGCAAAGGAGCTTATTCATCACGGCTTTTTGAGCTGCCACTAAGTTTTTTGCACTGATGAATAAGTTCCTTTGCAGCTTCGAAACGGCCGTATGCAAAATTGCAACTTACTGCTATTTGTGCTTTATTTACGTTGGATTTCCTGTTTAATTATTATGTACTTCAAAGTCTATTATTATGCAGAATGAAGAAGCATAGAAGGATAGGTAAAAGTATGTCCTTTGAGACAAAATGAATATTTCCAAATTCTTTTTTAATGCAAGGAAACAGTAATACCGTTAAATATGTTTGCTACGATTCTTATTTATAAAGTTATCGAATTATGTCACTCCCATTACACGCTTTTCGTGATAGCAGTTTAGATCGATCTCCATTCATCACACGACTGTAAATATTATCGTAATGAGCTTACTGCATTTGGCTAAGAATATTTGCATTCTTGCCGATTAATTGCGTTTTCCCTACCAATTTACATTTTAATGAATATCATTATTAAAAAGACTGAATCACGGTGGAGTTACCGTTTCATTAAAGTGTCTAAAAAGGGAATGCCAGATAACAAAAATTAAACTGCATTTTCTATTTGGTTTTTTTTAGCATTTTAACGTCGATACAAAAATGAAAAATACTACACTATTCCTTTGCGGTCAACTGAAATTACTCTTTGCTGAAAAACTACCAAGCATATTCTGTGGTCTGAAATATGATAGGTTATTTTTTATGACATGATGTAGGCCGCTTTCTGGTTAAACATGATGAATGAGCGCCACCGACGCATAGCTAGTAGAATAAAGAGCTTTACTTGAGTATTAGATGACGCCCATATAATTAACCCTTCACAAAAGTTTCGATTATATTGAAAATAATTGTAATGCTTTCACTCTTTATAAGTAGGGTACCTTGCACATCTTAACCTATGTGCCAAGCTTTTTTTCTTTTTTCTCCTCCGATTTCGGGAATTGCACTAGACACCACTTAAAGCGTATAACGTTTAAAGTTGTTTACCAATGCGTTGCACATGTCAATGAAGACTTTATCACTTTAACCATGGGAACCGCTGATTGCTTTCAATGGGGTATAGGATGAACCAACATCAACATTTTATGATGAATAACCTTCAATATATATATATATGTAAAGGATATTTTAGAGAGGTTAGAATAATTAAAAGAATTTAAAGTGGGCTTTCACAGGTGGGGGGGGGTAAGGGGGGTTTCAGAGCAAATTTGATTTTTAAGCCGTCAAACGTCTGTTTTATTCCCATTTAATAAGACAAGCGCGAGTAGGCTAGAAGCGAACGCCGTGGGAGCTATTATTAGAATTGAGCAGCCTTGAAGAAATTAGCGGGAAGGGATTATGTCGGAGAGTGCTTAGGCCATCAAAAGAAAATTCCAGGAGGTTAGAATTGCATGTTTCACCAGAAGTTAGCGCGCGTTATTTCGATGTAGAGGGAAAAGAATCAGACAGACCGGGAAATGCAATCGATTATGGTGGACGCGTATCGAAGCGTTCCGTATTTTTGAGATGGCCGGAGGGCCAGGTTTCCGAAGTTATGCTGGAGAAGTGGTTTTCGTGAAGTTTGATAAAATAAAGGAAATTAAGTGACTGACGCTGTATTTATTTAGCTGTGCATTTAGTTACCGCCACGCTGCATTTTACCTTCAGGATTATATGTGACTGCAGCCTCTTTAGTAATAACAGGCGTGAAACGACTCTTGTCACATGTTTTCCGCGAGTTAAATTAAATGCCATGTCCTTAAAAATCTAAACAAAACTGTTCTACTTTCTCACAGAAAAGCTTTAATGGATTCTTTGGCACAGTTTCCATGGACATTTTTCAACTTCTATATTTTTATTTGAGAAAGAAACCTTTTGTATTAATCATCTTGTATTTCTGTACCTGGTCCTTCTTTTTAGAATTTATACACTCTAAAAACGAAATGCGGTTTTAGATAAATTACAAAAATGGAAGTCTAACTAAAATGGTACGAAAACATGTGTTGTTGTTTGCCAATAAGGAACACTTGTCAATAAAAACATTCACACATAATCAACGAGAATGGTTGGTTCCTTTCCATGGGACCTCTCAACACCACCCTGTGGTGCAACCCCCATTTTGACGGAGCACATACACGAGGTAGTTAAGGTTGCTGTATACTAACCCTATTGGATTCGCTCACTTCATTGTTAACCTATGGAGGAATTCGACAATAATACGGCCACCACAGCTTTCGCTTATAAGCCTTGTTGAACCTGAAGACCAGTCGCAAACTCAGCCGACGGTTATGCACCTGTTCGGTTAATTAGTATGGGCCTGGGCGCCGGATGGACAGTATAGATCTGCCGACCAATTGGGGCAGTGTGAAGAAATGTCTATTATTTACAGCTACATAAATGCTGATAATCCAATAAAAATGGCATTTTCAAATAGTTTGAACTTTTCTGCACCTTGCAACAGAATTCATTTTTATAAATTTCGTCCACTAAGAAATTTAAGAGCCTTTAAAATACACTACACCAGATTTTTTCTCCGAATAATTTAAATTTTAAAATATTATTTGCATTTAAAAAAAAAAAAAGAAAAATGCCCCAAGGTGTAAAATTTATTTCTCTATTAGAGTACAATTAAAAAAAATCTCTAAATCCAAGTGTGCAATCTTTGTACGAATTTTCTCCATAGGTTAACACTGAGGCGAGCGAATCCAATAGAGTTAGTAAAAAGCAGCTTTAAAAGCAAGATTATGCTGACCCCAAGAAAACACACGGACGAGGTGAAAACGGAAATTCTCCGTAGCCCGTAGATAAGCTTTGTAAAAGTAAGCACAGAATAATCCGCCACCCGCATATAAAGATTAAAAATAAAAATATGAATAATTAAAAATCCAGTAATTTTACTTCTTCCAACACCGTCTCGCACTGGTTACCAAAATCAAACTCTAATACCCTGAGATAAAAAAAAAATTTCTGCTCAGCTACATTTTCAGTCGCTAACCGAAACAGTAATTAAAAACTAATAATTACAAGATAAAAAGAACTTTTTATATACCATGTTTTTAAATTTTCTGTTGAATCATATAAACTTGACAATTCTATGTATTAATAGTTTAAAAATTTTTTTTGATGAATTATCCCATCAACTTGAAAGAAAATAAAGCTAATTGGAAGTTAACTTGCGTTTAACTTTTCGTTTCCGTCCCGTCCGATAGATGGCTGCACCAATCTACAAAACAAAATTAACTGTAAAAGAATTCAATTCTGCTTAAAGATGGCTAAAAGTATTAAAAAATGCATTGTCATCGTGTTCTGAGCTATTCTAAAAGTTTCAAATGTCTAGCTAGTCGGGAAGTTAGTTAAAAATCGATTGCAAGATTTGTACTGGACAAACACACACACACAAACAAACAAGCAAACAAGAAAGCGAGTTAATAAAAACATTGAATGATCTCGTAGGCCTGCCGCACACTGAGAAAGCTCGTGTCTGGAACACTCGTGTCTGACACAAGCTCCGTTGAATAACTGACAGAAAACGCGCATTTGGCTCTTTATACTTGCGACGTAATGCGACATGCGACAAAAAGTGCTGTACGCCTTACTACTGTGACACCAAAGATACAGCAACAAAACGGTCGCATGTCTGTTTTGTGTAAGCACTCGGCGCAGAAATAACTGGTTTTTCCAACTCATCTTGTATCAGACAAGCGTGTTTCAGACATGCGCTTTCTCAGTACGCGGCGGGCGGGGCGTAGAGTTCAGAAATGAATTGTACCATCTGTTACGCACCGAGGGTGGACTTATTTATTCAGGACTAGCCGGGCTTCGCCCGTCTAACCAGTCGATTTAGGGACCCGTTGCCTTCAGCAATCATTGTCAGAGAATGGAAAAACTAAAAAATAACTAATGAAGGTATTTAAATTTTGTGGTTACGCATCCCATGTCCTGCAAACAGTCGGAAGCAGAAGAAAAATTCACCCGCCCCCCTCTGCGAGCCGGCGTTGCCCTGGATTTTAAGAATGTTTGTTTGTTAACGAAAATCAATTTTAAAACTAAACACAGTATAAATTGCATAGTAAAAAAAATGTGAAAGAAAGACTCTAAAATTAAACTGAGATTAAAATCAAAAGTTTAAAATTGCAGAAAATGAAATGAGAAGTATGTTTTAAAATTATAGAAATACAAAAACAAAATAAATTACTGAAAAGTTTACCATAAAACTGAGATTAAAATCAAAAGTGCAAAATTACAGAAAAGGAAACACAGTATAAATAAAAACTAAACACAACTTATATCAGAACTAAAAATGAAAGACCCTGAAATAAAACTGAGATTAAAATCAAGAGAGCAAAATTACAGAAAATGAAATGAAAAGTATGTTTTAAAATTATAGAAATACAAAAACAAAATAAATTACTGAAAAAGTTTACCTTGAAACTGAGATTAAAATCAAAAGTGCAAAATTACAGAAAATGACATGAGAAGTATGTTTTAAAATTATAGAAATACAAAAACAAAATAAATTACTCATAAAGTTTGCCTTAAAACTGAGATTAAAATCAAAAGGGCAAAATTAAAGAAAAGAAAACACAGTATAAATAAAAACTAAACACAGCTTAAATAACCTAGAATAAATAATAGTATAAATGAAAAATATATATACATTTATAATAAACCACTAAAAGCTGAAAACGAAAAATGTCAAATTGTGTTTTGGAATGAACTTCTAAAATGAAAATGGCAACAAAGAACGTTTGTTTACAATCTGAGACCGGTAATTCTTCAAAAAATCAACGGTAATTCTTCGAAATGTCTTAAAATATAAATTTTTTAGTATAAAATCTGACTTGAAAGATTATTATTTTCATTTATTATTCGGGTTTAATATATGACTTGAAACTTTTTGATTGTATTTATTTTTCTATCGTTTTTGCTTCTCGCTGTTCAGTAAGCCCAAAATGGCTGGCTTGAGAGTTGTGAGGCTCTTGCATTTCTGGATTCACCCTTCAAAAATTGTTGGTTTTTTATTAATTGAAAATTAACGGTAATAAAATTTAAAATTCGGGCTTCGAGGTGCACGTACTCATTGTCTGCATTACCAGTGTGCCGAAGTTCATGACTGTAAGTGCGATAGATTCGTCTGGAGACCACACGCACGCAAGCACACGCACGCACACACACACTTCCTTTTATTAATATAGATTACCCTACTAGTGCTTTTATTTATGAACAAATACAACCATCCCAATTAAAAGTTACTTAAAAGAAGCCACTTTCTCTTAGACTAACTCAAGCTAGTAGTCTTGCATAAAGGTCTGCATAGAGTCTTGCTAGAATAATCTCATAAAGTAGTGTTGTATCGGCAGTCTGACATCGTAGCACTAATAAAGTAAACTTGTCAGAAGTCCTTTATAAACTGTTAAAGATCCAATAAAGAGTTAATCTGAAAAAAAGCTCTTAAAACTTACAAGCTACCTGCTCTTTTCGAATTTCATAGACGTAAAACCACTTTCTTACCCAGATGTTGTATAGCGCAAAAGCTATGCGGAATACAGAGAAAAATTTTACCTATCTTCAAAACTAGAATAATAGAAAAGGAGAAAATGACAATCGAAGGAACTGTATATAAATAAGAGGGAAATAAACTGAAAAAGAAAATATAAATGAAAAAATTACCAAAAAAATTAAAACGAGCGGTACGGGAAATAATTAACATATGCGAGATAAAAACAAATGAATGTGAATAATAAATGGGAGAAATCCTCTACGATAGTTAGTAAATATTTTCAATTAATATGAAAATTTTAAAATATAAAGTAACAGATAAGGCCTTTTTAAGCAGATGGTAAAAATGGTGTAGAAGTTCTTTGTTTGACAGGCGGGGCCTGTCAAAAACTAAACAAATTAAAGTCAAAAACTAAATAAATTAATAATCAAGTTCAGGTGTTAAACTAGAAGGGCAAAATTTAGGTGCCTTTGAAAAAATAAACTAGTTACTCTAGAACTCATGGAAGGGGAAGCAGTAGATGACATGAAAATATACACGAAGTTTGGAACGAACATACCGGATCCAAAGGAAATATTTGCGGAGGGCAGTTCTAACCCCTATATTTAACAAATGTCTTTTTATCCCCTTTCAGACAAGCATACAGCTTGTTTGGAAGCCAGTCGTAAAGATTTCATATTGCTCGCAAACTTGACCAAAATTTTACAGATGTCGACAGCGTCCGATGTCTAAGTCGGCCTCGATAGCTATATATGACTCCATTCCATAATAGATGTCTAGTCCATAACACAGGTCTCTATAGCACAGTGAGATGTAAGGATAAGATTTTAACGAAAGAACCATATCCTAGTTTAAAATTTCATTATTTCATATCTCGCTTATGAGAAGTTACAACACTACCAATCGCTTAATTTTGAGCACTTCTTCTTGACTCTTTGTTTATACTCGTACTATGTTTTTCCTCTAAATGTCTATATATATTCCATTGTATTATTAGTTCCCTTCCAATGTGTTTATTGGCTGTGTTACCGTAAGCTAATCCGTAAGGAGCTACATATTTACCTCGCAGATCTTCGATCCCAGTTTTAAGCCATGGGGTTTTTTCCTCGCAGCACTTTTCTTATCTCAGATAAGCAAATGCTTATTTGAGAAAAAATAGGTTCTATTCTTTTCTTTCTTTTTCGTATGAAGTTAAACGTTTAAATTTTAAACAAAGCCGCTAGTTTTAGAAGTACTAAATTTTCCAGTCGTTAATTTTTTACAGGCATTCAATTTGTGTCAATCGCTACTATATCTCCTTTTTTAAAAAACAAAAATAATTAAACTAAAATATATTTGAAAACCATCCCACAGCATGTAAGGATATGTTTTCAATTGCTGAAAACAATTTTAAAAGTACATTTCCTGATCTTCGATAACCAAAGAACTGAAAGGAAAGTTCCCCGCAACTTAAACACATGAATTGAAGTAGGGATGCGACATCGATGTCGATGTTTTCCAAACATAGATGATTTGATAAAAATATCAATGTTTTAAACATCGATTTATTGAAGCCGAATTTTTTAGCATCGATGTTTTGTGCTCGATGTTTTACGTTGTCTCGATGTTTTTTTAAATGGAAATGTACCATAATAAAAGAAAATTAACCCCGTAGCATAATTTTCCCACCCAGTAAATGTAAGTCTGAATTCTGAAAAGGACGAATACAAAAGGGGGAACGATTAGAGACAAATGGCTATGAACAACCAATGAATAATAATAATATGCCCCAATAGCCCCAATAATTGTTATTTACAGTAAAGAAAAAATAAGCTTGTTCAGTTTTCCTCCATACCTTGATTTTGCATCAGTACTTCAAATTGGTGTAAGTCTAAAGTATTACGTCGTCCCGCCTTATCAGCATCCAACAATCGTAATACCTGATGATTCTATCGTTCTTCGGGCGCAATCTCACCTCGCACGGAGTAACACAAGTACGAGTTCGTTTAGGACTTTGCGGAGCTACAGGAGTTAACGCCACATGGCGAAATTCCAGGCCCCCTATGTCCATTGTCACTCTTAGCCCGGGCCATCGCCCGGTTTCCAGCTGAGACTGCGGGGAAGTGGTGACCACCGAAGCTTTGAGGGTGTTACAGTGACTCCCTCAGAGGATCCCACTCCCCCAGGAGACTCACAGTTTCGCTCTCCTTTACCAAGCACCAAGGTCCTCACAACGGACCCCTATGCCCTGGGAGCAAGCCACACCCATCCAACTCCGGCCCTTGGCCTCAAATTGGTGTAAATATGTTATTTTCTTTTGTATTATTTAATTTGAAAATAAGATTTGTTAATAAATTAAAATAATTTCTTCCTCAATTTTCTGGTAAAAGTAATAAAATGTGTAATGGAAATTCCGCAATATGCGCTGACTCTAGCAACCAAGTTTTTGTCATTTGTGTCAGCCCAACCGGAGAGTAAAATTACCTCCCCCCCCCCTTCCATGACTAACCGAAGTAACATTAATCTTAGAGGTTACTAAACCAGTTTTAAAAAATGAAAGTTCATAAACATCGATGTTTAAAAACATCGATAGTATTGGGGCGATGTTTTATTAGCATCGATGCTTTAATATCGAATATCGATGTTTCAAAACATCGATGTTTTGTTGTCGATGTCGCATCCCTAAATTGAAGATCTGCGAGGTCTGGTGACTCATCGCTCTTAGGGTGCGAGAGATGAATCGACTGCAGTGCGAACATGCGAGATGAAAGTAAATACGCCTCCAGCGAATGGCTTACGATGGCCTCGGCATTTTTCTTTAGTAATCTCTTTAATATTAACTGCCCACCCTCAAGCCTGACCTGAAACGTAACACGAGGCGTTTACAGGGATCCTATTATTATAGCGGGTTAGAGGCGAGTCGTAAAAAAAAATAAAATTGGGAATGAAAAGCTGCAACACACACTGCTAATACACTTCCTATGTTCCGCACTTCGGGCGGTCGGAAAACCTGGGTCTGCCTCACATGAGGAAGCGGACGTAATGGACGACTATTGTTGTTTTGACAAACCTCATGTCCTCCAGCGGCGAAATTAATAAGTTCCTGATGCATGGTATATGGGAATTAATTTGCAGGTGCCGCGCAGTTCACCGTTGCTCCGTCCGGCAGTGTAATAGATTAACAAACACGTGCAGGTCGCCGTACCGAAGTCACGCGATGATTAGTATTTGGGAATGTAAGATAATGGCATAAACGCTGAAAAGGAGGTTTTTAATTAAATATATCTCTTCATCTGTATTACTGGAGAAATCATTTTGATCCATCTAAGATGCAGCACCAAACTTGTGACAACGAAATAAGATAATAAACTTTGATCCCTCCTACCCTAGAAAAACTAATCATTATTCTTTGTCATGATTAAAACTTCAAGCAGTCGTTTCTGAAGTACCGATACAGAGAGGCTGGACCCTTATTTTATAAGAGAGAAAAATGAATTATTTATCAATTGAAATTTCTATCAGTCTTTTCTAAAGTACCGATATAGAGAGACTTGACCCTTATTTTAAGGGAGCGTAGAACGTATTATTCCTTAACTGAAATTTCAGACCGTCTCTTCCAAAGTACCGATAAAGAGAGAGCAGGCCCTTATTTTACGGAAGGTGTCTTATTATAAGGCATCTTATTATACAGCTTGTGGCTTTACGGCAGGCGTCTTATTATACGGCTTATTATACGGCTATTATTTTACGGAAGCTATCTTACTAAAGTACCGATAACGAGAGACAAGGCCCTTATTTTATAGGAGAGTATAATGCATTATTCATTAGAAAAGACAGCCTGAAGTTTCAATTTTAGCACCGATGTACATAGATCACACACCTTCTTGGAGAAGCGATGAATGTGTTTAGAATTTCCTGTTTTCATGTTCTAGGGGAGGCATCCATGGTGAATTTTTTCTCCTAACTATAAGAGCCGGTAAGGCCGTTTCATTCGGAATATATTTCGTAATATAATTAAAGCCATTATTGCGTTATAATTAATCTACAGATGTTTAAAGCTTTTGCAAGGCGAATCTGGGGTAAACATATAAAAATAATCGAAAACGACTAATATTAGTGTCGAATCCATAGTTTTCGGGGTCGCTGAGATTAATAGTGACACTTCCGACGCCGTTTAAGTGAAAGTTCAGCCCCCATCAGCACTGGGGAGAGGCGAGGTGGGGGAAAGAAGGAGTGAATATAAAATGTCCAAAATGACCGAGAATAGTGTCGAATCCATAGTTTTCGGGGTCGCTGAGAGGAATAAGGACACTCCCGATGCCGTTTAAAAGAGAGTTCAGCCCTCTTCAGCATTGGGGGAGGGAGGCAGGGGGAGAAAGGATGAATATAAAATGTCCAAAATGACCGAGAGTAGTTTCGAATCCATAGTTTCAGAGTCACTGAGGGGAATATAGGAAATTAAAAATGTTGTTTATTATCAAGTTTTGAGTTAAATTAATAATAGAATGAATTTGTAATTTTAATTTATCATTTGTATACTGTATTTACTTTTAAATACCTGCAAATTAAATTACTTAAATTTTACACTATATGTAGAATCCATTCTTTTTCCTGTGCAATAAAAAATTGAGATAAATAAATATCCGGGCAACGCCAGGCAAACAGCTAGTTAGGTTATAAATAAAAAGTGGTCACCTAGGAGGACTGGAAGGGTGGCGATACCACTGGAGCAGCTTGGCGAGGCTGCAGAAGTTGGACGATCGAGGTAAGAGACGCTTAATGTGGACTCTAAAAATGAATCGCTCTTTGTCTGCATCAGCATTGGTATCAGAGGGATTTCAAGCCACGGGAACTGATTTGTTCCAGTACATTTCATCGAGTAATGCATAATATCGGATACCATGTCATATCAGCCGTACACAAGTCATTACTTAGGCCTAAAGCCAGAAGGAGGCTGCAGGAGTGTTTAGGACGTCGTTCAATATAATAATGGGACAATAGCAGAGGTGAAAAAGGTTAAGTGGAGAGATAATTCATTCTTCAAACTCGGAGGGATGTGCCTGAATGGCGTGTGCCCGTGGAATGTTTTTTTTTCCGACTGAATTCTCTAAATGCTAAATTCGGAGGGGGCTCCGTGATGGTCTGTGCCTGTTCTTGCTGGAAGGTCTTAATCCTTTGACTGTTTTGCCTTCAGCTAAGAACTCTGAGAAGTGTATAAACATTTGAAGGGTCTACGGGTAAAACCACTTTACTCCAAAAACTTCGTTTTGATAAAAATAGATTTGAACGTTGGAGTATTGTGGTTTTTCAATGGCACATCGAAACTTTATCGCTATTTTTAACGGCTTTAAACTGGTTTTGCCCCAGATATGAATGCACGTGGTGTTAGTACTCCTTGAAAGTTACAAGATGGCACTGTTAACTCATTTTTATAAAAATGGCTGTAAAGTGGTTTTACCCCTGGACCCTTAATTTTAGATGATTGAGAATTTCATACAATGTGGCAGTACTTTGGAACAGACTTATGTTTCTTTCAGTAGGGCATGACCTAGCCCCATTCAAAACTTAGAATTATGTCGACGTCATGTTTAGAGAACAAAACGTGCAAAAATTGGCTGGGGGAGGGGGGGGGGGCTCAAAGTCATAAACTCACCTGTTGAACCATTATCGGACGAGCTAGAACGTCGAAATCGTGTTCATCCTATAATGCTCTCCTTTTAAAGCTAGCTCTCTCATCGAGGCTTTAATCAATGGAGACAAATCTCAGCGTGCACATGCCAGAAATTTCTCGAAATCTTGACCACAAGGCTTGAGGCAGTGATTGCAGTCAAAAGTAATCCAGTAATCTATTGATTTTTTATTTTTTATTTTTTGGAAAAAAAATTCAGTTTTCCTCTTTTTATCTAGGTGTTCGATTACTTGTGGCAACATAGTGTAGTTCAGTGAAATCTTTCGATCTGAGAATGACAATGAAATGTTTGCCGTACCACTATTCCAGCTTTCTGTGAGTGTCTACACGTCGAATAGGAAAATCTCGATCATAAAGATATTGAGTTCTGGCTGAGCTATAACTAAAATTTTACATCTGGTACATAAAAAAGCATTGTACCAATAAAAATGTTTTAATCCCTTCTATTTCTATCTGATACGCTTCCATTATGTACATCTGTTAACTCATAATAGTTACCGCCGGACGATGGCCGAATGACTAGGGCGCTGGCATTTGGTACCAGAGTCTGTGGGTTCGAGTCCCTCTCTTGGCATGAACGTTTGTAGCCGTTCGGAATCGGATTTAAGCAGTAGTTACCGGTTTGATTAGACCTCGTGTAGCAAAAAATGACTCTAATAGATAAAGCTCCAAACCAAACCATATTAGTTACCATGCATCTGTTTCCTTGCTGTCGAGTTCATTACGAAGTAATTAAGGGAAAATCTTCCTATGTTTGGAATTTTGTTATTCTTAGAGAGATAAAATTTAAATGTCATGTCATACATAATGGAGATTTTATATAAGAGGAAATCTTTTGATCCTATATCTTTAAGGTATTTAGTTCAATATCTTCCTTTAATAAAACCTAATTTAGTAAAAGATTGTCATCTCAGTGACCTTAGAGAGACTCAATACTTGTAGAGCTCTCAAATGATATTTCTCTCCGTTACACAAATATAATTCATACTTATGGAAGGCTTTTATTCTGCTAATATACAGAAAATATCAGATATGCCGTGAACCACAGAATGGTTAAGACCTGACCAACTATTTAAACTGATACTCCAGCATTTCCCTCGTTAATGTCACCGAAACTCTTCTTTCTTTGTGATGTTAACCAGAGGTGCACAAACTCTTTTTGACTGCGACCCATTTTCTTTCAAATGAAAAATCACTTGAACTCCGATAGAAAGTATTTTGGTATTAAATTAGGAAAATGTTAACAAAGTAGAAACATGCGAATTTTAACAAATTATTTTCGGACTTAATGAACTGTAGAATTTGGGTGTATATTTTACTTTGCAGAATAACAAGGAAAATTTCTCGCTTACCTACTAAGCCTGTTTTTGCAAAACCTCATGTGACTAAAACTTCATAGTTAGAAATTAGTATATATTTGTGTTTCATTTAGGTAAAAATTAGCGTAAATTAAGAGCAGGATTTCAAAATTAAAAGCTTCATATTAAAACACTGAATCCTATAAATTTCCTTTATTTACACAGGATGGAACTTTAATACTGGCAACTAGGTTTTTACAAGTATGCAGAAGAGATACAGGGGTGAAACTTTTATAGCCCTTCAAAGTAGCAACTAGCATTGTTTAGCACCCGTTGCTAACGTCCTGGAAGCTTCAGGATGTCGTTGGCAGCACCTGATCTATTGATCCTTTGAATGGAGAGGTCTACAGCCTTCAGAATCTCTGGTAGAATCCACGGAGCGGTTCCTTCATCTTGGGGATGAGATCAAAGTCACAGAGACTCATGTCCGGGGAATATGGCGGATGGTTGAGCACTTCTCAGCTCCAGGGAGCAAACACATTAGCCATAAGGGGCGCACAAGAATTTTCCTTGCATCAGTACGATGCAATAAATTATTTCGTACGATAGACCAGTAACTAAAACATGGATGTGTTCATCCTGTCACTGTGCAGGCGTGTGATGTTTGCGGGTAGAGCGCATTCACTCTGAGGTAAGACAGGTATGTGATGTACATGTGGTATAAGCTGCTTTCATGGGTTCTGTTACGTGGGGGCTCTACAACAGTGTAGCCACTATTAAAATTCCTTCCTCGTATAAAACCAAAATAGGGGGAAAAATTAATTAGAGGGGGAGCCTGGACCTCAGCTGATATTTGTTCAATATTTGGTGAAATATTTAAGAGTTCTACTTTCATATCGTCTCTTCCCGGTTAAGTCTTGATCGTGGTTAGGATTTTATAGTTACTCCTTTTTGAAAACTCAGTCTCACACTGATAGGTAAAAGCGAATGGAAGGAATGGAAGTATAGCCTTCTATGACTGTGGGACAAATTACTTAACATTATATCATATTTTTCAACATATAAAAACCAAAATATTAAAATTATGTAATCATAGAAAACTATTTTTAAATTAAATAATTCAATATGATACAGATTTACTTCAAACTATCCGCGACCCCTCCATTTTTGTATTGACCAACAATTTGCTCACCACTGATGCAAACAACGACTATTTCAAGTTAAAATTCTTTAAATGCTTAAGGCTGCAGTGTACTAACCCTATTGGATTCACTCACGTCAATGTGGAGAAAATGGTGAAAATCTGTCATTTATTGACAGCTGCATAAATGCCGATAATCCAATATAAAAGGTATTTTCAGATAGCCCGTATTTTTCTGCACCTTGCAACGGGATTCATTTTATAAATGTCGTCCACCAAAGGAATTGATGAGCGTTTAAACACACTAGACCAGGTTTTTCTTCGAATAATTTAAATTTTAAAATATCATTTGACTTTTTTTCAAAAACGAAAAATGACCCAAGTTGTAAAATTTCTTTCATCTGTTACGGAGTACAATTAAAAAAAATCGTTCAATCCAAGTCGGCAATCTTTGGACACATTTTCTCCATAGGTGAGCGAATCCATAGGCGTAGCGTCGGGAGGGGGGGGGGGTACGAGTGGCACGTGCCCCCCCCCCCCCCAACTTAACTTCAAATAAATTAAAATGTTAATAGAGGTTCAGTTAAAATCGGAAAATTGAAGAAAACTTTTATGAATGTTGGTCTTTTCCCGCATTTCAAAACTTTGAAACTGAAGATTCCGATTATGTCTTTAGGTTTAACATACACTGCTTGACAATTGCTATGGAAAAGTCACATTTTTCGGAATATTTCATAATATACATTGATTGAAGAAATGAAATTTCGTATATATTTAGTAGAGATACTGTGCATTATTTATTATGCAAAATGGTACAGATTACGCCATATGGAAAAAGAAGAAAACGAAAAACAAAAAAGATACTCTTTGGAGAATTTCCAAACAGCCACGAAAAATGGGTCTTCCTGCCAGAATGAAACAGTTATGAGTACCTTAGTAATGTGTGTGACCTCATCGGACACTAGTACACATTTTGGATCTGTTTTTCATGCTGTCTACTAAAGTATTGAGGAGTCCTTGGGGGATATTGTCTCACTCCTCTCTCAAGGCGATTTTCAGTTCTTTCATGGTTCGGGGAGGGCAAGTTCTTTGAGAAACACGTCTAACAAGAGCATCCAAGGCATGCTCTATAAGATTTAGGCCAGGAGAGTAAGCAGGGTATGTCATATGTTCAATATGTTCACTTTGTAGTGTGTCCGATACTTCGGCGGTCCTGTGTGGGCGCGCATTATCGTCAATAAACAGAACATCTGGACCTACCGCACCCCTAAAAAGACGAACATGATCCAGTATAATCTCTCTGCAATACCGCTCCGATATAACGGTACCTCGCTCAAAGATGTGAAGCGGTGTTTTACCATTGTGCACAATGCCTGCCCACACCATCACGCCTTGGCCATACCGATGCCATTCCTGAATATTCTGTGGTGCATAACGTGTTCACCTCTCTCTCCACTCTAACTGGTGGCCAGAATCACTTGTCACAGTGAAACGGGATTTGTCAGAGAACATCACTGTGGACCACTCTTGCTGACCCCAACCAATATGTTCCTTACGCCAACGTAATCTTTCTCGACGATGGCGTGGTTGAAGGGAGATGCATTGAACAGGCTTCCGTGCATACAAACCAACCTGATTTCATCGCCTAGAAATGGTTCTGGCTGATACATTTGTACCGGTAGCGGTTTGCAAGGTCTGCAGACTAGGAGTGAGATGGCTGTTCCTTTTCGCCACTAGGGATACATATCGATCCTCTTGAGGTGTGGTTTTCCTTCCACGACCACCGGCATGCTTTCGAATAGCATTTCTACCTTCAGCGGCTTTTTTAAATAGCGATATGACACTTTTTGGCACTCCCATTACTCTGGCCACAGTAGTGACATTTTATCCTGCTTCGAGCCGTCCAACTGCTCGTCCACCATCGTACGCACTCAAATTTTGTCTTGCAGACATTTTGCACTTAATTATAGCCACACCACACTGATTTTCACAGAAATAACTTCCAACAACCTATGGCACTATTTTGGTCAAACATCTAACTGCATGAACTTTCGAATGAATAAAGAGTTTTCGGCCTTGCCTTTTATACAGATAACAGGCCCTGCCCAATTACGCCCTCTGCATTTCATTTTACTGTGATTAATCTGCTGTCGGGAACGCTAGTTTGAAAAAACAAGTTGTTCCTTAGCAATTGTCAAGCAGTGTAGTTTTTAACAATATGATCCCTAAAAAAATTCGATGCTATATATTTATTTTCTCATTTTATTTATAATATATTTATTTTTCTCATTGTATAACTTTTGAATACAACTCAAACATCAATTCTATTGTTATTGAATATTAAAAAAATTGTAATAATTCATACTTTAAGAACCGTCTTGCAGTGAATGCACTGAAGAGGGCCCTAACTGAATTTAGTTCGTTCCCCCCCCCAAAAAAAAATTTAAAGCATTCTTCGCCTATGAGCGAATCCTATAGGGTTAGTACACATCAACCTTAATGTCATACGTCCAGAAGCCATTAAATCTGTTGGATCGCGAAAATGTAAATGACCATACGCGTCATGCTGTTACGTCAGCAGGTGATTCCTTTAAAGAGAGGCAGGTAGGAATATATAAAGAGAGAAAATCAAAAGTAGTAGAAGGAGAGGAGGTTTCCTGCCGTGTTGTTTCGCTATCGTGTAATATAGTAATTCCTTCTTTTTGATGTTTTTAAGCGTGGCAAGTAGCCAAATTTTATGTTAGCGTTTAGTGCCTAAAAGAACTTTAATAAAAGGATTTTAGTTTTAAAATCTATTCTTGATTATTGGGCCTCAAACAACTACTTCACTCTGCTTGCCGTATGGGCAAGATTAAGAATCTTTTATTGACCTTGTCCTACAAAAGTTTTCAAAAATAACGCGGCAGATGATGAAATTGGGAATCTGCGGTATTCTTTTTCTTGATTTGTAGCCTAAACTTCACTGAGAATTTTAAATGGGTGAATGATATAAAATGAAACACGGATATCATAAAAATTTTGCAGTATTTGTTCTTTCACTTCCGAATTCAGCGCATCACAGTCGTAAAATAGTAGGATATAAGACAAAATATCAAAGTTCTCACCGTATCAGGAAGTTATAGAATGTCTGGAAGGAACTATAAAAAAATTCCCAGAATTGATAGTTTGGCAATAAAATCATGTTTTTTGCCTTTTTTTCTGTCCTGAATTCCAAAATGTCTATTTTATTTTAAAAGATAAACTTGCCGATTCTTTTTTTTCCAGGACCTCTCTATCTACAAAACTGATGCAGTATGTACTATCTACAAAAGTTGTAACTCTCTATCTACAACTTTTGTAGGTACCTCTCTATCTACAAAACTGATGTAACACCATGAGAAGAAATGAAGTGGGCTCGCAGACCCCGCATTTCGGTTTAGCATTGTCACATTTGGCATATCCGTGGTATTGACGTCTTCAAGTTTTCTATCGGAGTATGACCGCTAGCGGGCATTACTATACATTTAGATTATACATATTCATACCTGGAAACAACCAGGACACATTACATATGCCCATATATATTAAATATGTAATATATATGGACACTAGCTGAAAACCCATACTTCGCTACGGAGTACATTCATATTAAATACAACGGTCAATGTATGCAATTGATGTAAAAAAAAAAAAAACTAAAAAGTATATTTATGAAAAGATCGTAATGGTTATTTTTATAGACAAAATCATGTAGAAGAAATTATTCAAATTAAATCTAATAGAACATACTAAATAATATAGTACAGTTAATATAGTACAGTTTGAGGAACATTTCTTTTACTGTATGTTAATATTTTTTTGGATAATGTCCAATCATCTGCCGTATTAGCAAGAAAAACCTTGCTTTTTTGCCTGATTCGTTGTTATGCACGTGACGCAAAATGAATTTGAAATATCACAAAAAGAAAAGAAACCATGTGATCAGCATTTAATAAATTAAATTCTAAAAATTTATCTTTAAACATTCACCAAATATCAGAAAATAGATGTAAAGATTCGAAAAAGATTTCCTTTTAAAGGAATTTTTATGATCTTTCTCTTGATATAAATTTTATAACCCTCAGATTATTATTTTGAATGCAAACTTTAAAGAATATTACAAAACCAGCTTAAGAATTTAATTTAAAAAAATCTAAGATGAATTTTTCAAAAACCTTTCTTAGTGCACCCCTACACTATAAGAAGAATCGCCATGCAAAATTTCAGCCCTTTAGATCCAGTGGTTTTGGTCTGTGCGTTGTCTGTCAGTCACTCAGTCAGTTACGGAACTGTTTTATAATATAGATTACATACATTTCATACCTGGGAACATTATGATACATTTTCATACCTGGAGAGAAAATGAAAAGAATTAGGGTATACCTATTTCTGCCAATGTGAAAATTATTCCTTTTGATTGGTTCGGTAGTTCTAGTATTAAAGCAAAACTAAGTTACTAATAAAATAAAAATTGATATGCATTAAATTTATTAAATTTTAGAATTACTATTTCAAGGAATCCAGACATACACATACGTGTATATATATATATATATATATATATATATATATATATATAATATGGGTTTGTGTTGGCCCTGTGGTACACAGCGCTGGTTTTCGGTGCTGAGGGTGCACAGGTCAAATCCCGGCGTCTCGCCACGAAAATACCTCCGTTTGTGTCGTCCCTTCATAGGAGGTAGTACTGGTCCGCCTATATAGTGTTCCCATAATAAAATGGCCAGCAAACTGTGGTTATAGGCGAATATCTACACGACAAGTGCCTCCGCTAATATATATATATATATATATATATATATATATATATTAGCCGCAAAAAAAATAAATAATAAAGAAATATATATATATATATATATATTTATTTTTTATTTATTTTTTTTTATTATTTTTCTTTTTTCAATGCGGAGGAACTTGTCGTCAAACATTCGCCTATACTACGCCGCAATTTTGCTGCCCATTTTATTGTGGGGGCACCATATAGGATCACAGCATTACCTTCTATGAAGGGACGACACGAACGGTGGCATTTTTTGTGGCGCGACGCCAGGATTCGATCCGAGCACCCTCAGCACCGAAAACCAGCGCGCTGTACCACTGGGCCGTCACAAGCCCATATATATATATATATATATATATATATATATATATATATATATATATATATATATATATATATATATATATATATATATATATATATATATATATATATATATATATATATATATATATATATATATATATATATATATATATATATATATATATATATATATATATATATATATATATATATATATATATATCCATCCTTGACGGTGTGAGGGATATTAAGTATATTACTTACACTCGCACACACGCTCACACACACACGCGCGCGCGCGCACGCACACACACACAGACACACACATTCATTTATTACTAATTGCGCGTATGTGTTTAAAGATTTTAAAATGACCAACTCCCGTCAACTTAGAGGAATCAACCTTTACTTTATGCTTGTTAAAAATATTTATGAAGCGATAATAAAATCAGAAAATGGAGATCAAGATTCGAAAAAGATTTCCTTATTAAGGAATTTTTATAATATTTCTCGTGATATAAATTTTATAACCCTCAGATTATTATTTTAAATGCAAACTTACAAAAAAATTACAAAAACAGCTTAAAAATTTAATTTTAAAAATATCTAAGAAGAATTTTTCAAGAATCTTTCTTCGTGCACCCTTACATTTTAAGAAGAATAGCCATACAAAATTTCAGCTCTTTAGGTCCAGCGGTTTGGTCTGTGCGTTATCTGTCAGTCAGTCAGTCAGTCTGTCTGTCACTGAACTGTTTTATATATATATAGACTAGCTGAAAACCCGCACTTCGCTACGGAGTACATTCAAATTAAATACAACGGTAAATGTATGCAATTAATGCCAAAAAAATAAATATATATATTTATAATAAATGAGACGATCAATATATACAATTGATGTAAAAAAATATTTATATATATATATATATTTATAAAAAAATCATAAGGAATATTTATTTTTTTTTGATAATATCCAATCGTCTGCTGCATTAGAAAGAAAAAATATTTTTTTGTCTATTTAGTTGTTACGCACGTGACGATAAATTTATTGAAAGTACCAGAAAAAGAAATCACGTGATCAGCATTTAATAAATTAAATTCTAAAAATTAATCTTTAAAAATTCACCAAAAATCAGGAAATGGAGGTAAAAATTCGAAAAATATTTCATTTTGAAGGAATTTTTATGATCTTTCTCGTGATATAAATTTTATAACCCTCAATGATAATTGAGGGTATGATAATTTTATGATAATTTAATGATAATTTTAAATGCAAACGTAAAAAAAGTTTAAAAAACAGCTTAAAAATT